>ML681966.1:90496548-90550365 GCA_007922195.1 Podocnemis expansa
TTATTATTATTATTATTATTATTATTATTATTATTATTATTATTATTTTGTTTGTCTGTTTGGTGGCAATACCTATGAAGCTGTATGCCTAGTAAGAAAGGCAGCTTGTCAGCAGGGTACAAAGTGAAGATTCTTTGTTGCGAATCAGAAATAATTATAATGGGCAGCTAGTATTTTTATTGTCCCCAGTGCATGCATGAAACTCGTTCATTCAGCTACGCAGGACATAGGAATCTTCAGCAGAGATGCTTTCACTGCCAAACAGGAATGCACATAGCTATGTTTAACCCTTGGGGGGACACCTGCCATTTTCTTCTGAGGTGATATAGAAAGAATGTGGAGGGTTCGATTGTCCCCGGAAAAGAAATAACAGAGAGGGATGGAATCTGAAGGAATCACATAACCATTTGTTTCACAAAAACGGGCATTCAGCCATGCACTGCTGAGAGAGCTTGCAAACAGTATCTCAGCTGTCAGTGGTAAAGCACTGCAGAAAGGGAACTCTACAAACAGAAAGGCAAGAGAGAGGAAAATGCAGGGTTCAAAAATCTTAACAGCACTCAAAAATAATTAAGAACAGTATTCTTGGCAAAAGTGGTCTCATTGAATTGTTTTCGGATTGCAATTTTCTCTCATCTTCTCCCCTCTCAGCCATCTTTAAGCAATAAAAGTATCAGTTTGCTTTCTAGTGCTTGGATTCTCTTAAAACTGTCATTATTCAATTATCTGTCTATTCACTGGCCCTAAGGTCCAGCAGAGCAGATATTGTGAGCTTTCATTTAATGTTTTTAAATGCACTTCTGTCCACTTGTGATACAATAAAACTTTATTGAATTCTGGTCCCACATCACACTTAACATCCTTCACTTTTATTGATATGTAAGCCAACCCACTCTTCTGTCAGCAATAAAAGGAGTATTTCAAGAAAAGAAATTACCTTATTTTTCATCAATACCACAACAGGGAAATGTGAATGCAACAACTATGGGGCTTTGTTCAAACCAATCTTTAAAGAAGAGATGAACAATAGTTAAGTTTTGCTTTCTCACCATCACTTTGTTAGTATTTAAAAATACAGAGAACTGTTCCAAGCATCAGATAGAGATAGTTAGCTGATAATATTGACTAGACTTGTTTAGCCAGCGGGGAAAAAAGTCATGCCCAGCTATCCCACCTCAGATGCAAGATTCATCTCCTCCCCCACCCCCAAAATAATTTTCACAGAGTGTGAGGCTGGCGAAAGGGAGGACAAGGGACAAATAATACAGCAGCCCTTTTCAAATGAGAACAAGAACTAGTAAAGTCATAAGAGGCTACATTTTTTTTCAGAAAGAAGTGGAGAAGTGGATAATACACTGTCAACAGCTGGCCTCCCTGCTGCTGATGGATGTTATGGGGGAATTAAGAGAAACAGGAAAAAATCAAAACCAATGGAAACCAGGAGTGGGAGTGCTGGAAAACAAGAGAGTTTCATATATTCCATACTTTTTTTTCCTGGAGGGAGTGGTCATAAATGCTGTTTTAGTGAGTATCAGTATTCAAGGTGAGCTATATCATCACCTTACAGACAATTCCCAACTGCTGCTCTGATGGAATATATACTACACTTTCCTTTGCTATTCAGCAAATATTTGCATCAATGCTATCGCACAGCATCCAGCTGATGGCTGAAAACCTTAATGAGTAAACCAACAAATCAGATGTAGCAGGCTGAGATTACAGTCTAATGGAACACTGTGATGAAACATTAATGCCTTACGCTTAAACACTGAGGTATTTCTTGAGAACACCACATTGAGCAGCTTAAGTTAAAAAAGGCAACAGCCCACCAGATTTCCAGCATTAGAAGAAGTCAGAGTCCAAGTGGCTCCTGAGAATAGTCCAGCTAGGCTACAGGAAATCTGCAATGGAGGCAAAAAATTGCTTACAAACTTTAGTCCCTTTTACTGAGCCAAAGGGCCAGGAAGGAAGTTACTAGTGCTACGCAAGCTGCTTTTAACTTGTAACCTCACCCACTAGACCCAACTCAAAGCAGGAGCAACTAAGTAGGTCTTCTTCATGGAAGAAACTGGAGCGTAGATATGGTAGAGAGAACTTCTGTGCTTTATGAGTCAGAAGATGGCAACCTTCACTGCGCACCCAGCGTACTGCCACTGATATTGTTGGAAGCGACAAATGAAAAGAAGACAGAGGCTCTCTTCAGCTGTTCTTTTACCACTTGCTTCAGCCTACGACTACTGCAACCTGCATGTGTACAGCAACTCCTGCTAATGGATGCTGCTGCCAGACTCAGCTACTATATCTCCCCAGCTGAGCTTCTCCACTAATGCTGACCCAAACGGAGCACTCATGTGAAGGGTATCAGTGGTCTGATGACTGGTTTGTTTGCCTGCTCAGAGAAGAAATGCCTTTCCAATACACTGTGGTAATTTAGCAAATGAGACTTCTGATAAATGACATGACAGCTTCACATTCAGCAAGAGAACCATATATAATCAAGTAAATAAAGTGCTAACATTCATATTTCAGGGGAGACAGACACTGAGAAACAAACTCTGAGTTTTCTACAGGCACCATGCCTCAGTGGGTTAAGCACAGCTCCTGGTGTGAAGTTCTGGCTCCATTAAAGCCAGCAGGAGTTTTGGAAATGACATCCATGGGAAGGATTTCACCTCTGGACTGTCATTGTGGTCCTGACTCTCTTGCTGTGAGAGCCACTTTCCCTCCCAAAGTCACAGGTGTCTCCATCCACAGGATGATCTTTCCCTATTTAATGCACCATGGATGCTCTGGGGCATAAGTACATAGTGTTAGTTAACTGCTATAGTGTTCTGCAGCTGGGCACTGGCAGGAACAGAAGAGAACAATTCTGGACTCCAAGCCTTGTGCTCAGGTCACTAGAACCTATTGCCTTTGGTTAAGAGGAGGATGCCCGCACCCAAGGACAGTCCCTGGCAATATACCAGCTCCTTCAGCACTGTATTTTTGTGTATTATACTATAGTTAGTGCAGCAATGTCAATATGCACCAGGTGAGGATGTGGCTCAAAACATTCATCAAGAACCTTTCAATTTTGCAAATGGAAACCAGGAAAAGTTGTCAGAATTCACAATTATTACCCTGCCTCCAGCACTATATCAAGATTACTACAACAGGTATTAAAAAACCCACTGCTACACAGCACCCTAACCTGATTTTAAAGGCATCATTTTTCACATTTGGATCATTAAAAACATTCAATCCCTACTGTACATTTGGTACTGAACAGCCCACCACAAGAGTTATTTTACATCTTGCACATAAGACCGATTAACACCTCAGGGCACAATATTCACATATTACCTTTCTAACAATGCACCAGTATTCTTCTTTGTTTTCTATGCAACAAAAGCTATTGGCAATGACTAGTTCCTTACCAGAATGATCTCAGGAAGAAACAGTACACCCCATGTATGTTGTAAATCATAAGGAATATGACGTACAGTACGAACAACCTCCTCCCCCCCTTCATCCTTCCTAATATGCCCCTCCCCCCCTTTTCAATGAAATAAATCATTGCATTACTAGAAAATCATCTACAAACTGATAATCTTGAATTAACCTCTACGGTCACATCCAAAGCCCACTGAAATGTCCATTTTCCAAAGGGGCAGACATGCTAGTCTAGTTCAGTAAAACAAACAAGCAAGGAGTCCTGTGGCACCTAAAGACTAACAAATATATTTACTGCATGAGCTTTCATGGGAAAAAATCTCACTTCATCAGATGTGTCTGATGAAGTGGCATTTTCTCCCATGAAAGCTCATGCGATAAATATATTTATTAGTCTTTAAGTGCCACAGGACTCTTGTTTGATGTCCATTGTTTCTCTGCATCCCCTGGGTTCTGAATCAACCTGCAATGTAAGCCATTGGTTGTTTCATCTGAAAGCTTTAGGACTTTTGTTTTTAATACTTAGACATACAGAGCTAATGTTCAGCCCTGTGCTCCTCAGTCAGCCAAGGGTCCCTTTGTGGAATAAATCACTCTTGGTCAGAAACAAGGGCAGTGAGACTTTTTTGTTTTAATTGCATCCCTCACTTTTCAGTTACTGGCCATCTTTCGACAGCCATACTACCTTCCAACCCTTCCAGCCTCTGCAGCAGACACATAAACGGCTCCTTGGTGAGAAGTGTGTACAGTTTGAAGGACTGTAAGCATGAGCAAGGCAGCTCATAACTTTCCCTCAGGAGATAACACTCGCCACATCCAAGATACATTCCTTCTCCTATGGCTTGAAATCTAGGCATCAGCCCATTTATTTGTGATTCCAATGATCTTCTTCCATGGGCCAAATGCTATGCTTCAGAAGAATGAAATGTTTTCTGGCTGGCTCCCATGACCTCATCCCACACAGGTTTAACTAACAAGGAAGACGGGGCGATCTTAGTTTTGCCCTGTTTGTTCTGGGAGATGCACAATTTGAGAGCTTTAAAAGATCAAGAAACCCAGAAATGCTAGCTGTGGGCGACTTGATTCTTCACCATTGCTAACTAAATAGATGCATTCCCCTTAGCAGGGGCATACACAGGAATTTCAATTAGACCACTTTGGGATTGGCATGGAGTTTCTCCATTGCCGGGGCCATGACAGGGAGAGAATGAGAGGTCCTCTGGCCCCAGGGCCACGCCAGAGAGAGAGAAAGAGAGAGGTAACTCCTCCAGCCACAGGTTCAGAGGTATTCTGTGCCCCCGTTATATCCCTGTTCTTGTGGATTGCTCTAGTGATTCCCCTACACACACCAACTTTCCCTAACTGCAGCCCCAGAGTCAGATGAATTCTGTGCCCCAGCTGATTACTGCTTGTCTCCAACTTGTGTGTGCCCCTGACTCTTCGCAATATACCATTTTTTGACAGCAGTATTGTAACTGAGTCCTGTTGCTATGAAAAACAAATTCTGAGCTGTACTTTACTTTTTTTGGTAATTCTGATATTGTTCTATTAACAATACAACAATTACAGATGAATGTGTTTTTTTTAAACCCAGAAAAATTAAGGCTTAAGGGATCTGCATGTAATTTCCTTTCATCAATTCAGAAATTTACAATTTAATAATTCCTACCATCAACATTATAGTCTCATGAATTATCTTTCTATTTGCTTCTACCTGCATGGAGAGGTAATATGGGACTTGAAAGGTGGTAATCGAATGTCACTAATTAAAAAACATAGAACAAGCTAAAAAAAATTGATATACAAATCACAATCAGAGAACTGTATAGTGAGCAACAAAAAATCTAATTAATAATAATATTTCTTTTTTTTTCAAAACCTTATCAATTAAATCTGGTATGGTATATGCAGTTTTGCCAATTTTGTCACAGAGTGGTGGTTTGTTTGTTTTTTTTTCCCCAGGGGGTTCAAGGCAAAATGAGATGACTACTAATGAGAAGAGAAAATATATCAATATACATACTGTAAGGGACACATTCATACTGTACTTCCAGATACTTGTACGTTCCTGGGCAAGGGTCTGGAAACACATCAGGACCTGCTACAACTGCACATTGTGTACGATTACTGCATCTGAAAGGCAAAGACAATGACAGTTAAAATACAGAGAGAATAGCAAGGATGTACAAGATTTTAGGTAACATTTTCAAAAGTGTCCAAGTGACTTAGCTTCCTAAGACCCATTTTCAAATGTGATTTCTCTACCTCAGTCTCAATAGACTTTCAGTGAAGCCTGCAAGTCTAGGCACTTGCACTATTTTAAAAATGGGGCATAAATTCTTATGTCATTCAAGTGCTGCTTTTTTTTTTTTTTTTTTTTTTTGTACCCATTAGGTGTAATTTTAGTGCCTTCTAAGGTACTGAGAGCAGATAGTTTTCAGTTGCTTGGGATCTCTGTTTTAAACTGTCTTCCCATTTTATTGTTTGGGGTTTTTTTGTTTTTTTTTTTGTATGACAGTTATACAGGAAAATGTTTGAAGTGTGTGCAATCAATGTATTCAGTACATCAACAGCAATTGTAAACCATGCACCATTCAGCTGAAATAGTTGCTAAGTTCCAACTATAAAGTGGTCTACTCAATCATACTTTTACACCTAGAGGGACTCTTACTGTAGTCAATGAGACTATTGATAAGAATATGAACACTGACAGATTGATTTATTTAGGTCCCAATCCTGCAGATGCTTAACAAATCAAGGCCTTCCATGATATGAAATTGTCACAGAAATGTAATATGGAGACACTTGCCCAAAGGCCAAGCCCAAGAGGCCTGATTCCACAGCCTATTGCCAACTAAGCAGTCCTTACTAAATGTCAGAGTTTCAGTGATGATTAGGAAGACTAAAACCAGCACAACTGGGCCCAACATTTGCAGCTAGGTTCTCCATCATTAATAAGACAATAATCAATCTCTAAAAATCAAACAAAACACTGCCTTGTGTCAGTAACTTGATTATAAATGATTATATTAATTCATTGGCACATGCTGTCATATAGTTTAAACCCAAAATGTCATGGCTTTTTGTTTGTTAGCTTGCTTGCTTTCAAAGAAAGATTTACTAATACAATGCAAATGTTTGAATGTATATATTTCAGTGGAAACAGGGTTTGGCTTTAAGAAAAACAAAACATTCTTTTGTAACATTAAAATCACTAAGTTTCACTGTCCAAGCCAAACCAAGTATAAAGAGTAAATAAAAAGATCAGGTTAAGTAATAGATATAACTAAGCACAATTTTTTAAACATGTAAATGATTTTTATATCAACAGTGTCC
This sequence comes from Podocnemis expansa, assembly GCA_007922195.1. Taxonomy (NCBI): domain Eukaryota; kingdom Metazoa; phylum Chordata; order Testudines; family Podocnemididae; genus Podocnemis; species Podocnemis expansa. The sequence continues at coordinate 90,503,317 of ML681966.1, forward strand.
CTGTAAATAATGTAGCATGCAATAATGATGTATGATTAAAAAAGGTGACTGGAAAATGACAAACAAGAGAGAAAAAAAGAAACAATCATCAAGTAAAGTGCCTAAGAACAGAGTGGTTTTGTTTTAATGCCTAAAAAAATATTATACACCCAAATGTAAAGTATACTCACATTTGCTAGAGAGGGCTACAATACATTTGACTCCTGAGATACTACATATTTCCAAAAGATGGCTTGTTTTAACTGGAAAGCTAATATTCTACAGGCACACTAAAACAAGTGCCACCTTTCTCATGCAAAGAATTTATTTGATGTTAGCAGGGCTAATCATGTAAGTAGTTATTTGCATCCATAAATGGTTGCAGGATTAGGTTTTGAGATACAGCCTCCATTTGAATGTTATGTTTGGCTCCCTTTGGTGTTACAGAATAATTTGTGTGTGCATCCAAACATCACAGTATACTTTTGCACTGGTATGTTTCTAAAACAGCCACTGTAATATTTTTCTATCTATGTAGAATACAGACTTATTTAGGAAACCATGATTCTAAACTAAAAATGCCTGAAGTGCTTGCAGAGGGAGGGAAATGGCAATATATTCTTTAGTTTCCATTCTTCTCCATGCTGTATGCAGAATTCCTCAGGGCTAGATCATTGCAGTTACTTTTTCTAAGATGCTTCTTCCTCCAATATGACATGGGACCTCTGACCCCAGCATCTGTCTGGCAGAAGTACCAGTATTCAGCACAGAACTCATTTAGCTCTGGAGTGGAAATGTTTTGTGTTTACCTGCAGCTATGGTTTGTCAGCTTTAATGAGGATTTTATTTTAGTCCATAAATTAAAATTGATTCATTAGTGAGCGCCTTAAGCTCAATATTTTTTTTTTAATTTTACAGAGAGATTAATAAAATCTGATACACTACTCATCAGACAATTTAGTGACATAACATAATGCAGAGGGCTGGACTGTTCTAATGTTCCTACTGAGATTTATGCCAGCCGATGGTTGTCATAGGCAAAAGACAACTTTTATCACATAAATGGAGAAATAAATGTATTAACTTGAGAGCTAATTTTGTTGTCTTCACCCTTGTTACTGTGAGACAGGTGGCCTGGCAAATATATACCCATAGTTAGGACAGTGTGAGCAGGCAGACTTCCAAACAGAGTCTTTGAACATAATCCAAAATTTCACTTCCAACAAAAATCTTTTATTGTGCTGAATGTGCCTTTCAAAATGCAATAATGGTGGGTTAATCAACATTGTCTATGGCAGCAGGGACGGTTCCCATCCAGTTACATAGAATGGAGGTAATGATGTAGGTTTGAAAATCATGAGCCATGCTTCAAAATAATCATTAGGTTGACTTCCAAATCATAAGATTTAAATTAATACTGAGCCCTTTTAATTTGCTTTCTGGTTTCTATAATCTTATATGAGGTACTCATTTCACATTTTCAAGGTTTTCCCTGCTGCCATAACAGCTAGAAAGTTCCTTTTGTTTTGTTTTGTAAGTGAAAGCTCAGACTCTCATGTAAGCAAATGAATGTGTGCTGGTGCTTAAAAAACAAACAAACAAACAAACAAACAAACAAACAAACAAACCCAAAACAAAATCACACCACCAACAGACACTCACCCCAAATATTGTTGGGATCACAACAAAATTGTAATTGCTGACACATCCCAAACACACATTCTTTGCAGAGGCCCTAAAGTCAAATGTGACTCTTTCACACTCTTCCGAACAGTGTTTGTTCCAAGACGGACACAATGGATGAACAGCATCAAGCATTAACAGAGGGAGGGGTGTGTGGGTAGCTTATAAATTACCACTGATAACTATTAGTTAGTTCACAAAGAGAAAAGTGGCTAGGAAGCTCTGAGTCACCCATCAGACTATTTAATCAGATTACAGTGACCAAATAGCAAATACAATAAATGGGGTAGGTGTGGGGGTAACAGGTGCTTGTATAAGACAAAGTCCCAAATATTGGGACTGCCCTATAAAATCAGGACATCTGATCAGCCTAAATCAGACCTTAACAGAACTGGAGGGCCACAAGCCGCTCTCAGATACTTGCACACAATTCCTACTGATCTCAAAGTGTGGGATCTCCCCTCTGCACAGAAACACAGACCAGAGCTAGAGTGAAATTCTCTATGGAGAATTTCTCCCATATCACTCCATTAGAGGCAGAAAAGGATGTCAGCCTCTTCACCTCAGCCTGCTTCAGAAGGAATGGCAGACCCCAAAGCAACATGCAGGAGAACAGAGTCACCTGTACGGAGACCCTGAATCTCCATAACTGCTCCACCACCAAAGCACTCCCCCTCCTTGGACAGGGCATCTCACTGGGGACGACTCCATCGTTGCTATGGATGGCACCTCTGCAGATACAGTCACCTTCACAGACCAAGGGAGAGATGATGGGTGCTCCACCAAACTAATATGGGTCTGCCCACATCCAGCACCTCCAATTTCTACAACCTTTCCTCCTTGCACAGCCCAGCTCCTTGGCAGGGAGAAGGCTGCTGTGAAGGCGGCATGAAACTCTGCACCTGTATTTGTTGAGGTAGAATATAACACACACGCAGATGAGAAACTTTAAGAGTCCTTGAAATGTAAAACTACATTAATTGGTTCAATTTTGCCAATCCCAGGCATCCAATATGATGATCCAGGCCCGCAAACAATCATGAGATTTGACAGAGAGAGGTTGAGGTTCCCTCTCCCAGGACAGACAAGAACTATCTCGCATTACTCTGTGCCAAGAGGCACCACCACCCTGGGCCTAGGTCTACCCAGCAGACACCCTTCTAGATGTCAACCCTCCCTGTCTATGCTTCAAGTTCTAATACCATGCAGAGAAAGCCACTGCTGCCCCGGTCACTTGTATGTGATTTAGGAGCCTAGAGGACAATGTCAAAGCAACCAGAAGAGCAATGTTACCCTAAAAGCTGTTCTGGGAGGAAAGAACTTCCCCAGACCAGGTTCCTACCTCTATCAGAGAAAGGAACCAAGACAAGTTACTTCCTTCCCATCTCCCCAAAACAATACCTGGAATCTCCCTTGTCATCACATCCCCTCTCTGCAAATCACACCCATTTTCTTCTCCCACCCCATCCAACTTCTTTGGCTAAATCCTGCAGCCTCTCTTTCCTCAGTGCCTGCTCACCCACAGCTATTCTATGAGATGAGAAAGAAATTGCTTTTGCTATGCTTACTGCCTGACCATTTGCTCCCTGCACAGTCCTACGGCCAAAGAGAAGAGGCCCAGCCATGAGAGGAGCTGATCCAGGTGCACTCTCTTGCTTGCACAAAGGTGGGAACTTATCAGGCCCCTAGAGCAGTGGTTTTCAAACCATGAGTCGGGACCCAGTACTGGGTTGCAGCACTCTCTGCTACAGCTGCCAAATCACTGGAATGCCTTGCTCAAAGATGTAATTCTTGGGCCAAGGGTATTTTTTTTTTTCAACTGGGTCCTGAGAAAAATAGTTTGAAAACCATGCCCTAGAGGCAAGAGGTGGCAGCAGTTTCCTACTTACTGAGCCAAAGAGCTAATACATGGGCACTTGTCCTCCCATGCCAGCCAAATGATACATCCCCCACTACTTCCTCAGCCCTTCCTACTCCAGGAGTGACATCATCTTTGCATACACAAACTGCAGACACATCAAACCGTGTCACTCATGCCGAAAGACAACATGCGATGCTGCAATGAGTCTATAGGATTAAGCTCCGAAGAACAGCTTCCTTTCCATACGGGAAGAACAGGCATCACACACAGGGCTATGATGCCTGGGCAAGCCTGGCACCAGGCACAGGGGCAGGAACCCCAACTCCCAGACTCCGTCCCACAAGCCCTATCTGGAGCCATGGCAGTCCAGACAGCCCAGAGCTCCCCCACCATGCCAGCAGAGGTGGGCTCTTTTAAGTTGCCTGCTCTGCAGCAGGAAAGTGGGATCCAGCCCAGGGTTCCCAGCGGCAGCAGGGTATTCCAACCCCAGTCAGGGCCGATTGCCAATGGCAGCAGGAGCCCAGTCTGGTCCCAGCCAGGGACCCAGTGATAGCAGTGGGGGGAGCTGGATCCGGCCTCCACCCTTCCCTCTCTGCTGGGGACCCAGAGGAAGCGGGAATGTGATCTGGCCTGACCCTGAGGGTCAATGGTGGCCCCGGGGCTGAGATCAGGAGTGGGGGCGGGGCCAGTGCACCAGGAGGCAGGGACAGTGTGGACAAGCAGGGCCTGGGCCCCGAACATTTTTTCAGGGCACTGACGCCCCTACTCTGATGCCTCCAGCAGAGCAAATAATACTTGCTGTGCAGTCTTGGGACCAATGGAAGATCAGTGTCAATTCCTGGCATTTCCCAAACAACACACCCAGAAATTGTCCACATTCCTTGAGGGCAGAACTTCACTAGCTAGTGTCCAACTAGGTGGAGGCAGAATTAGCAACATGGCAGCTGAAGAACAGAGCTGCTATGTCTGCCTGGTCTGTGGGGAGCAGAGGCAGGAGACAACACACACACACTCTCTCTCTCAATTTTTCATCCCTTATCATAATCGAGCTGAAGTGCTAGGCTGGGAGCCCCCTGCCTGTGACTGGCCAGCACCCAGACAGACTGTGTCCCACACACCTAATGCCTTTGAGAACCTAGTTTCTGTTGGTCACCTGTTTCTCACACGCTCTCTTTTTGTATGTCTCTTACTTTCAAGTTTTGATTGCTCCCCATCACCTCCCACCCCCCCCACAGGGTAGTTACCCGGCCCCCATTTGCACAGTATCCAGTTACTTTACAATCTCTATTAATCCCAACACACCTGTGAGGGAGGGAAGTGCTACTGTTGTCATGGTACAGAGCACACGGGGATGCAGCAGCAGAGAAGGGAACAAAACTGAGGTCCGAGCCTCAGGTTAGTGCCCTTATCCTAGCACCCTCCCTTTTCTTTTTCTTTCTATCTTTCTTTCTTTTCTTTCCCCCCTGCCTTGCAAAGTTCACTTCCACTCTATTCTTATCCTCCTTTATTTGCCTCTCCCCCCCAGTTTTCCTCACTTGTTTTCATTGTCTGGTTCCAGTGATTTGGTGATCTGGAAAACACTTCCCCAGGGCCTCTGATGATGAACACATGCTGTTATTCCAGAAAAGTCTAGGTTATCTGTGTAGAAGGTGAGAGAGAGAATACATCACCTAAAGAAAGCCTCACCAGAGGTTAGGTAAAAACCTCCAATGGTCTGCAGACTTATTTGAAAAACTATCATTAGAAAATATTTCAGTTGCCTTTCTACTCCTGTAACTTCCCCTTCTGCTCCTGTGGTTTCTCTCTTTGATCCACAGGGTTTGCTCTTCTGCCCCAGTGACTGAATTCTCCTTGCTCATCCTATATGCATGATCTTCTCAAAGGGTCCACCCTGCCCTAAATTGGAAAAGTCTGGGATGCTCGGCTCTTCAGCACTGAATGTCTGCTCATGAGGTCTTCTCCCTTGATGTCGCTGACCAGAAAGCCCCTGCAACACAACAACTAATTCTGTGTTAGTCTGTGGTTCTGGCAGTCTCTCTTCTGGACGAGAGGTAGCAAAGGATCCTCTCCAATAAGGACTGACATCGCAAGCTAACCACTTAAGCTCTGTTCTCAATCTCTTCCTCTCCAAATCCACAACATCTGAGATAAGCTGTTCTGGGAAAGAAATCAGCAGATTCCATTTCTGAAGACGGTGGCTTTCCCGGACTAAATAACTTCTGCCTCCACCCAAGAAAGTATTTGCACAGCTTGGGATCTCTGATTTTGTCCCCCTCCATCTTCAATTGTTTTAGCAGCATGCAAGCAGAGAACAAAGGGGGGAAAGGATGCCAATCGATTTGCCAGGCTGAACAGACAATGTCATTACCATACACAAACAACACAGATTTTCTTCACTTCTATCTCACTGCATTTTACAAACCAAGTCTGAAGACTTGTGAGCATCGATGGAGTACTTAAAGTGCTTTTAGCTTTCTTTATTCCATTTAATATACGATCTAACAGGGTGCTGTAATCTTAGTTATAAAGCCTTTTTTCCCCAAATATCATAATACTACCTGCAGTCATTTTTCTCCCACTTCAACTCTTTAGGACAGTGGTTCTCAACCACTGCGTCAGCACACATTACTGGGTCAACACACAGTGTTCAGTGTGTTGCACAGAGCTGGAGAGTGGCTGGATTCAGCTTTAGGGGGAGTGCACTGGTGTGTCCTGTAGGGTTGCAATATGCCCCCAACTGTGTCACAACTTGCAAAAGGTTGAGAACCATTGCTCTAGGATAAAACAGGGAAGGGGCGGGGGGGTTCACTCACCAGAATGCCGATATCACCACTTCACTGGAGACACCAAACACTTTATAACCACCATGATTTAGGGCTTGATGACACAGGGATTTTTTTTTTCTGGTTAACTGCTCCAGAATAACTCCATATGAGGACACTCATTCATAGCATAACAAAAGATTAGGATTGGAAGGGACTGCAGGAGGTCATGTAGCCCAAAGTAGGACAAACCACAATTACATCATTCCAGTCAGGGCCAATGTTCCCTCTAAGGCCCTGAGGCAGCTAAGCAACCCACGTTGCTCGTTGTGGCCCCCCATGCCCTGATCCTGCCCCCCCCCCAGCCAGCCTGATCTCCTCCTCCTACCCTAGCCGCTCTCCTTGGTAACCCCGCAGCCAGCCCAACCTCCTCCACCCCCACACTCTTACCCGGCCACACAGGGCCGACCCATGGCTCCTCTGGCCAGAGAAGTACAAATGGAGCATGCTCAGACCTTCTGAGCATGCTCCATCAGAGCTTCTCTGGGCTTGAGTTTTAATAACTCCCAGCTCCAGAGGAGCTCTCAGCCAGCTGGAAGACAGTCTTCCGGCTGGGTAGGGACTCTGGCTGTCTGTGGGCAGTGGGCAGCATGCCCTGAGGAGCTGCACGGCTGCACAGCTTAGAGGGAACGTTGGCAGGGATTTAGTTAAGTCAGGCTTTAAAAACCTCTAAAGTAGGGATCTCAAACTCAAATCACCACAAGGGCCACATGAGGACCAGTACGATAACTCAAGGGCCACACCACTGAAAACTTTTCATACGACAATACTGCAAATATTGGTAACAATAGTGTCATTGTGGGCTGTAGGAAATAGCTTTAGGGGCTGCATGCGGCCTGCGGGACGCATGTTTGAGACCCCTGCTCTAAAAGATGAAGATTCCACAAACTCTCTAGGTCAGTGGTTCCCAACACTTTCTCTGTTGTGGCACAGCGTGAAATCTTTAATTAATTTGAGGCACACCACCACATAGTTTCCAAATGAACTCATGAATATTCATGAGCCAATCCAGAGCTCTTTGAGTAGTTTTTCCAAAAAATTTTGTGGCACACCTGCTCAGGCCTGATGGCACACCTGTGTGCAGTGGCACACTGGTTGGGAAAGCCTGCTCTAGGTAACACATTCCAGAGCTTCACCACCCTCCTCGTGAAAAAGTTCTTCCTAATATCCAGCCTAGATCTCTCCCACTGCAACTTGAGACCATCGCTCCTAGTTCTGTTACCTGCTACCACTGGGAAGAGACTAGCTGCATATTCCCTGGAGCCCTCTTTCAGGTAGTTAAAGCCTGTTATGAAATCCCACCTCACCTCCAGTCTTCTTTTCTGAAGACAAAACAAGCCTAGTTACCTCAGCCTTCCCTCAAAAGTTGTGCGCTCCAGCCCTCTAATAACTTCTGTGCCCTCCACTGGACTCTCTCCAATTTGTCCACCTCCTTCCTGTAGTGGGGTGCCCAAAACTATACACAATACTACAAATGTAACTTCATCAGTGCTGTATTTGTTCTGAAATAAAAATACATAACTCCAAGTATACATGACCTTGTAGGGCTGGGAGTTTCAGACACCTTTGCGTTTCCATTTTGCAAGAAATCTAATACCTGATTCTCATTGCCTTGACCTTGTAAAGTCATGTGTATGTCTGCAAAGAGGGAATAAAATGACTCCAGGTTAGACAGCTAGAGTTGCACCCACTTTGCTCAGGACTGGACGCCAGCCTAAGAGCTGAAGCAGGGGGCTGATAACCCGATTCTAGTGGAAAGGTTGTCTTCATTAGGTTCTAAGAGTCGGTCATTATAAAATCAGTTTGCCCTCTGGTTTTCAACTGAGACCTGATGAAGTACAAAGTAAAATCTGAGAGGCTATATGTTATAGTAACAGCCCATTTTAAGATAGCTGGGCCCTGATTTTTTAAGAGATCAGTGCCCTCAAAGCTCTTCTGAAAATAAGGTCTTCGTCTGAGCACCCAGAACAGGAATCACCCTTTAATAAGGCACAGTTTTGAAAAAAATGAGTCACTTCCCCACATATAAGAGCTCATGTTCTTTACTATCCCTTCACTCCAGCTATTCCCCCATCCCCAATCTCTCAATGTATCCCTTAATTTTCTTCAAATGTGGATAAATGTTTACCTCCAAAAAGTTGTGCTAATCTGACATAACAAACAGACTATCCAATAACAAGAAGGAAAAATAAATAACTGATCCTATGATTTGCACTTCTCTGTATGTATTTTTGCTCACATTCTGTAAGTTCTCCATCTTTAAGTGTCTAATGAATTGGGATTTTCTCCCATAAAATGAAACGTTAAATAAATGTGTTAGTCTTTAAAAGTGCCACAGGACTCCTTGTTTGTTATCCTATAACTGTACACCTATCTGCCTCTAGAGTACATTTAAGCAGAACAATTCCTTGCTCCACTTGAAAAACCTTTTCTAGGCTGTTAACATGAAACATTGCTTATAAGTTTGGTGTTTGCCTGTGTAGTAAGCAGCACTACTGAAGGAAGCATTTGTTCAGTTGTACTCAGAACTAGCTACAGGGCACAACCCAGCTTGCATCCCCTGATTCAGGCTTAAAAAAATCACAAACTCCCTTCACTGTATTTGCATATCTTTTCATTGCCAACATTCTTCTATTTTTTAAGTGTCAAAGTCATCTTTTGGAGGGGATGGGGAAGAAACACTTTAAGGCATGAATAACTGTTTATTCATGCTCTGGCATCTTCAGTGTTTCCCAGTAATGCCACCATAGACGTATTAAAAACAGGTTTATTTTGCAAGGTAATGATTATTTTAAGTTTTTGCGGGGAACACAAGGCATTAATCGGATCAGTTCTGTGTTAGTGTGAGGTTAACCAAGTCTGGAGCAATATAGTTGTCTCTACAGAAATGCAAAGATGGCATAAAATAAAATTTCTAAGGCACAGTCTTTCAGGATTAATCATCTTTGACTCAAAACTCTAAACATGCTTGTTGACTGTCCAGCTGAACTGAACTACCACATTCACTGCCCAAAAGGATTAGAAGGAAAGAAAAATTTGCCCTGAAATGTACACAGCAGCAGAGGGAGGAAGGCAAGCAGCTGGAATGAGACTTTCATTTGTCACTTTCGTGAGACATGCTGCAGTGTAACTGGCCTAAGAAACATGCCAAGAAATCTGCATGCAGACCATGCAAAGCCCACAGATCCTAGCATATGTAAATTGTTCCCACCCCTTTCCCTGCAGGTGATGAGAAAGCAAGCAAAGAGGGTTATTTATGTTCAAGATGATATTTTCTATCAATCTGGATTGAACGTAGGGTTTTAACTGTGGTGACGTAAAGGACCTTGCAACCTGCCTGCTTACCATGCCCTGCCATTCCTAGCCCTGTGTGCTGGTGCATGACGAGGCTGAGAGAAGAGGTGGCTGGTTAGAGAGACAAGAGTGCTGCAGGAGACAATACTGCCAGCCAGAGGCGGCCTTAGGCAATTGGGGGCCCCAGGTGAAGGCCCATTGTGGGGCCCCTTAAAGGGCCTACTATTGGCCCTCACTGCTACCCTCCCCCGGACCCAGTCCCCTCTGGACCCCTAACCACCTCGCACCATCCCCCAGGACTCCCTGTTTGTTTTGCTGAATCAAACTAACATGACTATCCCTTTGGACCTTGTAATTTATTCTTGGGTATTATATTTTTAAAGATCTTCCCATCATGAAGCTTGTAAGTTGATCATCTTTCACTTAACATAAATGAGCTAATGCTAAACTACAAAGTTAAAATGAACATTTTATTTTATTTTATTTTTTTTAAATTTCAGCATTAATTAATAAATAAAAAGTGGTAACATTAATGATGGCTCAAAAATAGCTAAAATACCCCATTTAAAATTTTGGCAGTCAAATCTTACAAATTTTTCATATAGGGTTAGGTTTCTGTGAACTAGACATTTAATATATATAAGTATAATAAATAAAAATAAATAAAAGGAAGTTTTCTAGTGTGTAACTATAAATGAAAAACACCAAATTTCAATGAAATTCTCTGAAGTACTCAGTGAAATTCTCTGAAGTACTCTGAAGTACTGAAGTACTTTATAAGACTCTGGACCCCTCAAAAAACAATTAAATAGCACTGACCAAGCTAAAAAATTACTTACCAGAAGAAAGACATACAGCACAGACATCACACACAGCTGTAATGATTGCCTAAGGGCAGCACTGTATTTATATATAGCAGCCCGTATGGACCTACCTGATAACCTGAGCTAACCAAAGCCAAAGTGAAAATTGTCAAAAGTCAAAGGAAAAGGAAAAGGAACAGGTAAAAAGGAAAAGGAAAAGGCAATATTTCACAAAATTAAAAAATGGCAGAATAAATGGCCACACTGAGGAATTAAAAGCTGAGACTACAGGAAAGGTTCCTGCTATTATGCTGTCTATTGCTTGTGCCTGCTTTTTTAGCATATCAGTGTGAAGGTGACGGGCAGATAATAGTGAAATCTGCAATTCAGAGGAAGCACAGATCCTAATGAGTGAGCCAAGAGTGAAAAGTGCTTAGGCTTCCAGCCCTACAAGCTCTGCTAGATGGGGAAAATTTCTATATTTTTCTGTATTTTCATTTCTGTCCACCAAATTGAGGAGCGGGCCCCTTATTCCTTGGGGCCCTAGGTGGCCACCTGCTTCGCCAACCCCAAAAGCCGCCACTGCTGCCAGCAGCAGGTTAATACACCTGTGAGTAGAGATTGCTCAGTGCCTGTGGAGTGCTGAGAGCTTTTAGCAGCAAGTCTCTAGCAAACTGCACATAGCATAGTGATTTCAGAGGTTTATAATTTAACATAAATTGGGCAAATTTCCAGGTGTGGGAGGGGATTCAAGGGACGTGCATGTCTCCGTTACTGTCCCCCACCCCCAACAAATTTCAAGTTCCCAGGCCAAATCCTGGAGATGCTAAAGCTCCCCCCAGCGCGTGCGCGCACGCACGCGCGCGCGCGCGCACGCACGCGCACACACACACACAAAGTTGGAATTCTCCCCCACTTCCCTCCAACACACACACACGCGCGCGCGCACACACATACACTCTTTCTTCCTTCTCACATCTAGCTGAACTCTTTTTTTGGTGGACCCTTCCAATAAAAGAAATCACACACACAGACCCAGCATGGTAAATTCCAGCCAAAATTATTAAAAATCAGCAAAGTTATAATAAGTGATTGAAAACAAGGTTATGATGAAAAGCATTTGGTGACTGTCTCTAAGGCTATGTCCACACACAAGTGCTTGTTTCAAAACAAGCCGTTTCAAAACAAGTTATTTCGAAATAACAAAAAAAAACCACGTTAATCTGAAATAAGGGAAAAAGAGGGAATCGAAATAGCGTGTCCACTGTGACATGCTATTTTAAAATAGGGGAGGGGAGGGGCAGGGAGGCCTGTGCTGGGCCGCACCCAGGATTTCCATACCCAGCCCTGCTGCTTCTGCAGGGAGTGAGTGGGGGGGGCTAGGGAATCCCGGGTGGGAGGCAGCCCCGGCCCCGCCCGCGGCAGAAGCGGCGGCGGCGGGGGGGTGCCAGGGAAGCCCCTCCCTGCCCGCAGCAGGAGCTGCGGGGGGGGGACAGGGGAAGCCCCCTTGCCCCCGGCTGGAGCCCCCCGCCCCCTGAAGAAGTGCTGGGGGGCAGAGGGAGTGCCCCGCCCCCTGCAGAAGGAGCAGGGGGGCAGGGGGAGCCCCCCACCAGTGGCATGAGGGGGGGTGCCAGGGAACCCCGGGGGTGGAACGCCCCAGGCTTGGGAGAAGCCACAGCGGTGGGGTGAGCCGCCCCTGGAGTGGCCACCCCGCGGGGACTGCAGTCCCCCTGACCAGGCTGCGGGGCCAGCAGCTCCCTCGCAGCCTGGGCAGGGGTGCAGAGCCCTGGGGGTGCCCCAGCCAGCTTCCCCCCACTTCCCCTTGCCGGGGGTAGGGGGAGCGAAGGGGGCTGAGGCTCCTGTCCACCCCCCCCGACTCCCAGCAAGAGGAAGTGGGGGGAAGCTGGCTGAGGCACCCTCGGACCCCCTGCACCCAACTCAGCACCCTGGCCAGGGTGCTGATCCCTGGCCAGTGTGCTGAGGGGGTGTGTGTGACATTCCCCCCAGGGTGTTATGCACCCTGGGAGGAAGGTCCTTGTTATTTCGAAACAATCCTTGTTTTGAAATAACATGTCCAAACGGCTTATTTTGAAACAACCGTTTTCGAAATAACCCTCCTTTCGAAAGCAAAGTGGTTTAACCTGTTTCGAAAGGAGGGCTCTTGTTTTGAAACGAAGAGTTCCCTCCTTTCAAAACAAGAAAACGTTGTTTGGGCATACGGACTTTTATTTCAAAACAACCAGTGTTGTTTCGAAATAAAAGCCCTGTGTGGACATACCCTAAGTATTGCTACCTTGTTATTATGGCCATCTTCTTTTTACAGAGGTTTATAATGGGAGTCCTCTTTTTGTCTGTGTGTGCTTACCAAGAGAACATGAATGCATTCATTATTGCAGATCGCAGAAAATAAAGTGTTCTCACTACCCACTGTATGAAACTCAGAAATGCATTTTACAGAGACTTCATATTAATGCAAAGGCGGGGAAGTCTCCATGCATTCAGATACACAAATATAGCCGAGACATCAATACCCAAACCTGTTTCTCAAGGCCTATTATACTTCTCTAATGGTTTTACAGTAAGAGACAGACTTAATTCATTATCCTTCATGGCAACCCTTCAAGCCATCCTCTTCCCTCTCTGAAATGCAAAATCTCCTCTCTGGATGGCTGCCTTAACAAAGAGGCTGTCAAAGTGGATAAGTCAGTTAGGAACCCTTTCTTCCCTGTCAATATGCAATATTTCCAAATTAACCCTTCAGAAAGGATATAGAGGGGGAATGATACCCTGGAAGAACTAAACAGGAAACAAAGAGAAATTTCACTCATAACAGCAGTCTAAACAGAGTTAAAATATTAGCCTTTAAATAGAGTGTAAGGGGACACACAAGTAAGGAGAAAAGCCTTTGGCTCACCACATTGACTTTCAATAAAGTGCTGCACAAAAGCAAACAAACTAGCTTTCCATAGAAATATACCCCCCTCCACAAAGGATGACAGTGGAGGGGGTTGGGAGGGTGGCAGGAAGATAAAATTCTCTAACATTTCCTTCACTATGAATGGCCCTTATATATTGATCTTTCTAAGCATGGAAAAGCTGACTTTCTAACTTTTCCCAAGGTATAACGATCAGCAATGTGTAACGCTTATACAGAAGAACCTTGCTACCTGCTGGATTTTGGTGTTTTTTATTGACAGGTTTTAGTTATCTATCAGGGTGCTTAGAGCTTTTGGATAGCCCTTTTCTTACAGGATCAAACTGAAGTAACTGCACCTTGTCCAAGGCTCTCTGTAGAAATATGCCAAAAATAGACTTTCCAGTCCTACTGACGTAATAACAATTATGCATTCTTTTGACTGCTGGAAAATCTGGTTGGGTTTTACTTGGAACGTTTTCCCTTCCTCTCTACCTTCATCCTCAGTTTGATAAAAGAGACATATGTAAAAAGAGAGAGAGAGACAGCGAAAGAGCACAAACCACAAATAGCGCAGACTCCAGACTCCGTAATGCAATACCTCAAAATGAGTATTTCATTGGGGATCAAACTGAATAGGGCTTGTTTGTGTATGGTACTGTTCCTACTTTACTCCATGTGTGAACAATTTGATTCTGGAATAAGAGTGCCTTGATCCTGTTTAGCTTAAACCACTTTCAAAGCACATTTTATCCCATTCATTTAGGAACACTAACAAACTTAAATGTTGTTAGATGTCACATCATTTTGCATCTATCCTTTCTACTAAGTAAAAATGCACTTAATGGCTAATGTCTACCTCAGGGCAAATTAGTGGTCACTTGCTAGTCCAAACTAAAAAGTCTGAGGTTAGTCCAAACTAAGTTCTGCCTAGTTTGCACTAACCACGGACTTTTTAGTTCAAACTAACAGTGCGCTCTAGCTCAAACTAACACTTAGTTCAAATTAGAATGTGCAGTTTGTTTGAACTAAGTCTTAGCCCAGGCCTTGCCCATACCTAGTTCAAACTAAAGTTCAAAATAAGCGCAGAAGTCTGGACTGGTGCCAGGTCTTACTGGTTCAGATTAAGCTTTGCCTAGTTTGAACTAAGAAATTTCTTAGTTCAGACTGGCAAAGCCTAGTTTAGCCATGGGCTAAATTAGTCAGGACTGTTTCCTTAGTCTGGATTAAGTTACTAATGTAGACATAACCAATGACTCTTCATCTCTATTGCATTTCCCTCCTTTCCCATTCTCACTCTTCAGCCAGCGCTGTGCCAGCCTTCGCAGGGTCAGATTTTGGGAGGACCTTGGGCCTCCCCTTTGTGCTGAGGCCCGGAGCTACCACCCTAAAGATCCTGCCTTAATCTGGTCCTGCTCTTTTCCCCTCAGTGTCACTGTCCTCTGTTGTATAATAATTGTTTTCACTTTCCTTCTTTTCCATTCCACCCTGGTCCACCTTCCTGCAGGCCAGAACAACCATCTTCAGGATACCTCAGTGCACGGCTGCTTTGTATGGCTATCCAGGGCTCAACTGCCCCATTGATGGCTATGTGGAACTTGAGTTTAGCACAATGAAAGTTTATGTTTAAATTGTGCAAGCAATAACAGAGTACCTTTGTATGAAACATTTGGCCCAGTATGAAACAGTGACTTGTAAAAATATTCTGTTTGCCTGTTGTTTTAAGAGTGACACCATAACTTTTCAGGTTTATATATTAAGCTAGCTAGCTCTCTTACTGTCAACTTCAGAAGCACCCAGATAAAAAAAAAAAAATACCCATCAGGCTCATCCACAGTCCAGTCTGAGAGCTGAAATAAAAAGCCTTGAGAGCATTTTTTTTTCCCTACAAAGGTTTCTTTTTATTCTCAAACCCCATCCCCTCCAATAAGGGAACTTCCTACTTGTCTCTTGAATGGGCAGGCAATCCCTAATGTGGAGCTAACGTTGATTGTATGTCACCTGGCAGGATGGTACAATAGCATTTGTGCTACTTTCCCTTATCCTGAGATCATAGGCATGTCTTTCACAGCTGGACAGACCCCACTTCTACAGCTGATGATTTAAGAACCAAAAGACTCCACTGGTTGATCCATCTTACCCTGACTTCAGTGACAGAAAAGATACTTCAGAAAGAGGTCAAGTTCCAAAGGGCAGCCATGTTAGTCTAGTTCAGCAAAACAAACAAGGAGTCCAGTGGCACTTAAAAGACTAACAAATTTATTTATTGCATGAGGTTTTGTGGGAGAAAATCCCACTTTGTCAGATGCTTTGAGAGTAGATCTTGGGTGCAAGGAGCACCTTACATTTCTCTAAAAGCTGGCCATGAATCTAAACATAAGGAAATATACTTGGAGGAGAGGGTAGCATGGTACAGAAGTCCATGTGAATCTGGCACCTTGTTCAATGGCTCACAGGGGAACTCAAATCTTTTATTGCATGGTTTTTCCTCATTTCTGAGTTTCCATCCATTTCTTAAGTATGTCTGTGTGGATAAAGAGTGCTGGCTACGGTAAGCATTCTGCTCTATATGTAACAAGGGATAAATAAAGGACTTATACTTCCCTTTGTTGTCACTGTCAAGGGAAGGCTACTAGTTTTTTTTTTTTTTCCCATCTCCTCTTTCATCAGTGAAAGTTAATTATATTAATTAAAAGTAACTGTGAACCTGAGACTTTGCAAGCATTGTTCATAAAAAGATGCTGTTCCCTCGATTATATCCTAATAAAAGGCAGAAAGACTGATGCTGCTTCCACTTCATTTCTCTGGATTCATCACTTTGGGGTTTAAGGTTTCAAAAACTGCCTGGTCACAATTAATTACTGGCTGCTCTATACCCATATCTTATTTCATTATAGTTAGTCACCAGTCACGTGTGTCCCCCTTCCAATCAGCAAAGGCTGGAAAAGAACAGAGAAAGATTAAAGGGCACTCCCGAGTGGAGAGTATGGTATCCAAGTGTGCTGCAATCACTTCTATTCATGGTTGAGCGGGTTTAATGTGCTAACCTTCCAACTCTTGCCTGTTGGGTTAAAGTATGTTTTCAGCTAACATCATTTGTATCAAATGCCACCACAAACTTGATGAAATAGCTGAATACAGAGATGGAATAAAAGCAAACGCCTCCCAGAGTCCATAGTCAAAGCTAGGGAACTTCCCAAGAAATTTAGAATTGAAGGAAAGACATCTAGATGGCACTGTAGTTGTTTAAAAAAGAAAAGCCTGTGTCTGTGTGGATGTGCATAGCAGATTTCCATCCGAGTTTAGCAAAGTCAAAAGATGTGGATAAGCAAATGCAGTTTAGCGAAGTTAAAAGATGTGGATAAGTGAATGCAATCTCTACCCTTAGCAGAGTAATTTGAAACTAGGACTGCCTAGGAAGGAACCATCTTCTTGGTGCCCACAGACTGAATCTTCTGAAAATGCATGAAACCACCAGGAAAATACAGGGAGCATCTGCCAGCAGCAAATAATGCAACTTTCTTCTCTTGGTGGCATTCAGTAAAATACTGAGAGAAGCCAGCAGTACCCATGCTTACCAAGTATGAATACCTACCAGAGCACCCTCCCATACATGCCTCAACCTCACCTTCTCTAGGGCCTAGATGCCTTTTGGACCATTCTTGGATGTCCTGTTCCTCACCCTACCGGTTCAACCATCCTATATAGGAAGTCTTTTTACCAACAGAACTCTCTGGATAGCAGGTAAACATAAAAATGTGCACGTGTGTGCCCTACACTGGGAAGAATCTGACAGTTAAGGCACCATCTAAACTGAACATTGGTGAGATAAGAGCCACAAGAAAAATAAAAGCTTGTAGGGCTTGGGGAGTTTGTGAAATCTCAATAAAGCATTTCCTTTACTTGGCTGAGTTTTAGAAAAATATTCCAGCTGCTATAAACATAATTAAATCCTATCCTACAGATGCAAAGTTCACCCGTCCTGGGAAACATGTTAAAGGCCAGGTTTTCAGAAAAGCTCATCTCCTACAACTGGGACTGTATTTTCAGTAGTGTTCAGCTCCTACTTAGACACTGAAATACAGTAGCTTTTCAAGGTTTAGCACACAGGAGTTCTCATCAAGAACAAGGAGAACTTCTGGGCAATGAGTATTTTCTTGAATACCTCCCCATTTCATTTTGGTGCCTAATGGAAACTGAGCTCTTCTGAAAATCGAGTCTTGATGTGTTTATGGAAAGAGAAAGCTGTCAATGGATCAGTACTGAATCTCTGCCACCCTAAGGCTTAGACATATATGACTGGGGCAAGAGCTGGGAATTCTACCTTGGAAGGTGTGAAACATTTCTGTGGCAGGCTGACTTTTAATAATGGTTACTGTCAGAAGCCTCTCAGGCTGATTAACATCAATTCTATGGAACTGCATTAGAGGGCAAAGTTGCATGATAAATTAATCAATCACATGACTCCACAAATCATCTTCTTTCTTGTATGTGCTGTGATTTTGGTTAGATATATTTCCAACTATGAGGTGACTTAGAAAAATGTCTCAGTACGAAGAGAGAGAAATTATGAGTCATTCCGGAAACTTTGAAAAAGGGCTTCTCTAAACGTTTTGGTCAAGCATGTAGAGTTCAAGTTCTTGCAATAATCTACCTATGCTAGAAGAAAGAACTGTGTCCTGCTGGGAACTGACACCTGTCCTCCAAAGCTATTAAATTCCTATCTCCACCCCAGTTGTTTGCAAGACATCAGATATGAAGCTTGTCACTGGTGCAGGATTGAAACTCACCGGTCCTGAATACCAAGCTGAGTACTTTGGGGGTGGGGGAGACTCCATACTTCAGAGAAAGAAGGAAGGGTTGTTTTTCTTTTCTTTTCTTTTTTTTTTTAATCTTTAGAAGAATGGTGCATATTTGACAGCTATATTAAATGTCAGAAGCAGTCCTAGCACAGCAAACAGTATTATACTGAAATCATTAAAGTTTCTGTCTCTAATTTTCACATTTAACGAGAGAGTGAGAGCAAGCAATCTGGAGAATTTGTGTGTTATATTAACAGAAAAGGCCATCCTTTCTGTCAAGAATGCAGCCCCGTGAATCTTACTAACATCTCAGCTTCAGCCTCAGACTCTTGGGAGAGGGAGCAAAATACACTAGAAAAGATCAATTTTGGACACACAGTGCCTGCAACAACTTATCAAGGTCCTGTTTTCAGAAGGTGTGGGGAGTGAAAGGAGAGAAGTTTAAAGCACACCTCTGTCTTTAGAGATGTTCTGTAACAGAGGCAGAGAAAGGTCTAACATGATCCAATGGTTGGACAAATTCAACAAATTCAAACAGGAAATAAAGTGTGAATTTTTTAAGTGAGACTGATTAATCACTGGAACAATTTACCAGGGGTTGTTGTGGATTCTCCATCACTGACAAATTTAAAATCCAGATAGATGTTTCTTCTAAAAGATCTCCTCCAGGGCCTGTTTTGGCCAAGTTCTCTGGCCTTTGCTCTGTAGGAGGTCAGACTCAATGGGTACGTCTAGACTATGTGTTTAAGTCGACTTAAGGGCCCTTAAGTCGACTTAAACAGAGCCCTGTCTACATTGCAGGGCAATAAAGTCGACTTTAGGGTCCAGTAAAGATGACTTTATAAGGTCCACTTATGAAGTCGACTTTACCATTAAGTCAACTTTATTAAGTTGACTTAAGGCAATGTGGACTCCCTAAGTCGACTTAATAAAGTCGACTTAGTGCAGTGGGGCCATTAAGTCGACTTTATAAAGTCAACTTAAGCCAGGACACCCATTTAAAGTCGACTTTATAAAGTCGACATTATGTAGTGTGGACTCACTAAGTCGACTTAATAAGGTCTACTTAAAGTCGACTTTAAGTAGACTTTATTAAGTAGACTTAATAAAGTCGACTTAGCTTTTACATTGCCAATTACTGTATCACCATGGTCCCTTCCAGCCTTGGAATCTATGAAAGAGACCACTTAGCCCTTTTGATTTTTATATGAATCCAGTATTCTTATTTAACACCTGAACAACAGTTAAACAGCTGCCAACACAATTAAACTGTTACTTGGAACTGACCTGCATTTGGCCCAATGGCTTCATCACATTCAGGAAGATAGAGAACTGCGCCGCTATACCCCTGCAGAAAATGAGGGATTTTTCCCTCCTCCCAAATATTGTACAGGAACCTGACTCCTCTCCCCACCCCCATCTCTCTTGTTCATGCAGCAAATTCCTTGAAATTGCCTTACACACAAAACAACATGGTTGCTCATTTTACCCAGCAAAATTCTAGGGTGACCATAAGAGCACATGCTACCTTGTGAACATCTTAATCATATTGGTGAGAAGTCATTATTCCACCCAATTCAATGTTCCCTCTAAGAGCCTCAGGCAGCTCACTGCGCCCCACCCCCGCATGGGCCCGATCCTGCCGCGTGCCCCCGCTGGCCTGATCCTGCCACCCCCCCTGCAGACCTGCTCCCCTGGTAACCCTCCAGCCTGCCCAACCCCTCCCCACAAGCCTACCCTGCCGCTGGAGCGGCATGACTCAGCCACACCTCCTGGGGCCAGAGAAGCACTAATGGTGCATGCTCAGACATTCTGGGCATGCTTCGTTAGAGCTTCTCTAGGCGGGAGTTTTAATAACTCCCAGCTCCAGAGGAGCTCTGAGCCGGGACTCTGGCTGCTGGCCCTGTGCGGCCGCCAGCCTTCCCTGCGTGGGGGGCCTGCATTGGGCTGCACTGCTGCGCGCCTGCGCAGCTGAAAGGGAATATTGCCATCCATCAATGTGGGTAAGGGGTTGACAATCTGGCCGTGCATAAATATGATGTGGGTAACGTATCTGCTGCAGATGGATGCAGATATCAAAGGCTTTTCAAGCTAGTTCAAAGACTCGCACTCTCTTTAAAAGGGGTTGATGAAAAAAATATTACTTGGTAAACTGAAGTATAATAGATTGTATATTGAAAGGTCCTCAAGCTATTAGGAGACCAGCACAGGCGAGTAGTTCACTCTGTTTCTGCCTTATCTATGGATATGGTTCTGAGGCAGAGACCATCTAGTATTCTGTCCCTGAACAGCCCTAGCATGTGGGGACCCATTCTTTGTTGATCCTTCAGCACTACCATAATAAACACGATGAACAAGAAATAATAATTTGTCAGTTACAGAGAATCCCTAAACCCTCTTCTTGCCTCCTAACGTCTCTCCTTCCCCTCCTCTCTCTACTGCTTCACAGCAGGGGTCTCAAACACACAGCCCATGGGCCACATGTGGCCCCTAAAGTTATTTTCTGTGGCTCGCAATGACACGATCGTTACCGATATTTCCAATATAATTGTATGGAAAGGTTTCAGTGGTGTGGCCCTTGGGCTAATGTACTAGTCCTCATCGGCCCTCTACTAGTCCTCATGTGGCCCTTGTGGTGATTTGATTTTGAGACCCCTGCTTCACAGTCATTTCCACCTATATTCTGTCTCCCTCATGCTTCCCAGAGTCTCTGCATTCTCTACAAGAAACCAGAAATGTCCTGCTTCCCCACCTTCTCATGGGCTGAACACTTTGTCCACACCCTGGTGTGGTGCTGCCTCAATGCCTTTGCTCTCCTCTCTGTTGGCCTCCATTTCACTTCAGCTGGATGAAAGAGCTGGTTTGGGGAATCCCCTCCCCTTTCACAAACAATAAAATTAATCACTCGAAGTGTTCAGAGAAGCTGCAAATGCATGCTTGCAGCTAACAACTTAAGATTCACTGGACAGACAGGCTTACTGTACTAAACATACATAAAATCAAATGGTAAAACTTTCAGTGATGATAAGGATTTCTAGCCAGTGAGAAGCAAGAAGAAAGTGGCAGACACCAAGCGTGGGAGAAGCCATTGATCTGCAGTGCTTCACCAGTGTCAACGCCCCTAGGAAATGGTACCTGGCTGAGTGGATGCAAGGGCTGTGTTTTGTCCTAGTGAAATACTGTGCTTCAGGCAACAAAGCGGCCCTCAGAGGACACCACCACCTTTGTTTGCTAGCTGTCCATAGACTTTTTGCCCTATTCCATTCCACGTATGCATGCTTATATTTATCAAGCCCTTGTTCTTCCAGGCAGGTGAAGACTCTGGTGCAGAGGTGACAGACAGTCTCCTAGGGCACGGGCGGGGCTAACGATTTCCTTCTGTAGCATTCCCAGATGTCTAATTACAGAGGGGCACTTGCGTCAGACTGAGGGAAACACTCTCTTGCCACCCTAGCCAGAGGGAAACTGCAGAAGCAACTAAAAGGAGGCAGGTGGAATTTAAGCAAAGAGAACAAGAAATTAAGTCCAGGAGGATTCAAAAGAGCCTCCACTGGCCTGCTCACTCTTGTGTATTTACTGAGCGTTTGTCTACACTGTGTTTGATTTGGATTTTTTTGCACTGGTGTAGTTACACTGACGGAAATGCATCCATGTGGACCCCTACCATATACATACTGTACGCAGGTTAAATGGAACCTGCGGCAGTGAGACTCAAACGAGTTTTGAAGCAGGGTAGATTATTTAATTTGATAGCTTTTCAACTTGAATGGACTCATAAAAGACATCTGAAGCTGTCTCAAATGTAACTGATCCAATTAATTTATTTATGTTTCTTTATAGATTTTTCTAAAGTGTTCCTTCCAGTACCAGCTCATACACATTAACACATTGATGACCAGTGTGATCAGCTTGTCATAGGTTTATTTAATAAGTAAATAAATCAGATTTCACCAAAGGGAAGACCACTTCTGAAAAGAAAATCCTCAAGATATCAAACTTTGACTGGCCACTCACAGTAAAAATGTAGCAACAATAACTAAACTGAGAATATTCACATGCTTAAAGCCAAAAATATGCTAAAAGGCTTTGCTTATTCAGGTTCGGAGTGCTCAGCCCCTTGTAGAACTGAATCATATATTGTTACATCTCATCAAGTATAGGACACTGTCACCCCCATTTTACAAATGGTGAACTGAGAGGCAGAACATTCAGTAAGTTCACCCATCTTCGAAGCCGCTGATTTTATCCCATGAAAGCTCATGCGAAAAATAAATCTGTTAGTCTTTTAAGTGCCACATGACTCCTTCGAGTTTTTTTGGTTTAGTTTTTTTTTTTGTTTTTTTTTTTTTGCTTTTTTTTTTTTTTTTTTTTTTTTTTTGGGGGGGGTTTGGTTTTGTTTTTTTTTTTTTTTTTTTTTTTTTTTTGGAGAACAGTTAAAGCCAATATTCTTAAATGTGGCCACTGGCTTTATAATCAACTGGTCTGCTTTCCTGCATACCACAGCATCTTCATTTCTGGGTTCCTAAAAGCCTGCTTTTCAAAAGTGCTAAACAACCAGAAAAGCAATTATAGTCAATGGAAGCCATGAGGGCTTCTAGAAATCGTGTATAAAGGGTCTCAAGCAGACACCCACAAATTGAAGCACCTAAAACTGTGGCCACTTTGCAAAATTTTGGCTCTGTGTAAGGCCTCACTAAATATCTGCAATGGACTCAGGAGAGCCAAACCACACCAGTACCTTACTCACACAAACATGTTGCATCATATTGTTATTTCAGTACTACATATGCTTATAAGGAATTCTTGTGTATATTCATGTGGATGAATTTAAATGTTATTTTAAATGACTAATCAGGTAAGCAACTTTGTAATTCACTTTCTGCAAAGATTTTTTAGCCTTAAAACTCAATTCCCTATGAGATTACAGAAAGAAAACACAAAAAGCCAATAGTATTCCTAGGAAAACTATGTGAGATTTGAAATTAATATTGGTAGAATTTTCTTTTGCATTAATCACCCAAGTCTGCCTCATCCCATTCAGGTTTTTAGGACTCCAAATACTGCATATGATATTTAAAAACAAATATGGGTAGGAAAAAATAAGGTGATAGATCACACTCCTCACACAGAAAAAACATACTGAACATAAACGCACTAAAAATAACATACCATTCAGACTCAGAGGACAAGAGTGAGTAACTCTAAGCCCCAAGGGCAATAAAAAACAACAAAAACAATGAACTCATTGTATTTCCTCTATTAGTGCTTGTACCATAAGTCAAAGGGGGCATTCAGACACATCTAGCACCCAATTAACTCCTGTTCATTTTTCAACAGTTCCCTGGAAGTTCAACATTTTTCAGTTGCTGGAAAGATGCAATGGATTTTTATGCAGTCAATGCTCTTTCAAGCATTGTTCCCACTCCCAAACATGCTATGCTTTTTAAGCTGCTATGTGTATAAATTCAGTGCCTCTCATTATACTGACTTGGCCAGTATACACATATGGATGTTGCTGAGAAACAGCACAGCATAAACAGATTTGTAGAGAAAGTCTAAAAGACTGACCAATTAAAATAATTCACATAACACAAATGAAAGTACATAGCTGTAGGGAAAGTGACTATACTGTTTTCTAACTAAAAGCCCACCAAACTTAAGGGCTCAGGCAGTAGCCAGAAATTTGGACCAAGGAACTTAGGGCTAAAAATCTGTCCGAGATGTCCCCAGCCTTCATAAACTTTGTGGCATCTTTCTGAAAAGCTAGTGAGAGTCTCCTTCCAGCATCACTGAATGAATAAATAAATAATGCTGTTTATCTGTAGTGCACACACCATTTGTCAGTTCCGATCTTTCGTCACTCATGCAGTGAAAACTGTTCCGAATGTTATTCAAATGCCTCTGCAGGTGTGCTAAATGCTTTATTCTCATGGCATCATTTTGGCTTCCAGAAATGTTACTATGCTAATACAGGGCTCTGAGCGACTGATGCACTGCGAGGAGGGATGGAAATTATGGGCTGGACTGGAATGGGAGCCAGTGGAGGAATTCTAGCGGATTCCACCACGAGACCATGTGCAGTTCTGGGGGTGCCATGATGGAGTAGCAGCAGTCACTTGTTGAAAAGTTGCACATGCTCCATCCTGTACTAGGCTACCTTTGCTGTGGTAGACACTGGGCAATGTTCTCATTCCAAGCTTCTGTAGAAGGTCATAGCCTCTGTCACTAGCAGCTTTGCCCTGTGCTTGTGATTCCCAAGACAGCCATGGCTAGCCATTCGTGGGGACCAAGAAGGCTCATTGGGTATGCTCCCCACCTTAGCCATTCATGTATGACCAGTTCTGATTGGTCCAAAGGCATGCATGGCCACTGCAAAATGGCTGGAGTGGAAGCCATGTGCTTAGTAACTGATCAATAGCACATCTTTAGACAGTGTTCTGCATGCCCATGCATCTCAAACCAGGTTACAGGAATCAGCTTTGCATATGAACTACATGATCACGATGCAGTTAAGGGAGTGCCTAATGCAGATAGTGCCACAGAGGCAGGTTATCCAGATGAGAGCTGGAGGTGAAAGTGGAGACAAACTGCTTTCAACAATCGATGCAGAAGAGGCAAAGCCCCCCAGAGAAGCAGGACTATGACTAAAGAGGACTTAGCAGAAGGAGTGGGCAAGACAATAAAAACAAATAAGGACTGCCAGGTAGCCTGGAGTGCAGAGAGAATATTTTAAAAATCAGGAAATCCCATCCCACTGAAATGAAAGGGAGTCTGCCCACTGACTTTGCTGGAGCCCAGGGTTCGCCACCAACAGGACATTTGGAACTGGCTGCTGTCAGAAGCTGGGCACTAACAGAGACGTTAGAGCAGGCAGTAAATAAAACCTTTTAGACAGTGCTGGCTAGTAGACAGCCCACTAGACTGGAACTCAGGTGATGTGTGTCCTATCCCAGGCACAGCCTTGGGCAAGTCATTTCATCTCCCTAGGCCTCAGTTTCCTCAGCTGTACAATGAGTATGATGATGCTGCCCTTCTCTGTAAAGCACTTGAATGAAAAGTGTGATATATGAGCCAGATTTTGTTTTCATTTACTGAAGGCTGGATTTTGATATTGTTACTCATATGGACTAGCACTTTGGTCCATGGATATCCCCATTGACTCCATTTGGATTCTATTGGAAGTAAGATACTTCCAATGAGAATAATGTCACCAGAATATGGTCTCGATTTTATTTTGTATACATAATTCTGGAAGACTTGAATTGCCATCCAGTCACTACACAGAGTCAGGCTGAGCCACGCATAGAAAAAGGCTCACAAAAATAACCTCAGAATGACTATCATTATTTTTCTCTGTCCCTCCTTTTTTGTCATCGTTGTTGCTGCTGCGGGGGCAAAAGGCTGATTTGAAATACCTGGGCATCAAGTCTTTACAAATAGAGTATTAATAAAGAACTATGTAAACAGACATCAGAATCATGTTTATTGCCTGAGCAATAAAAGATTGGAATTGACAAATGGAGAGGGTTTTTTGAGACACAGATGCTACAATCATTTTAATACAACTTGGATTTCCAAATCAGTAATTACTCTATCACATATTTATAATTTTGTAGACACTACTGGAAATTGTAATGCCTTTTTTCTATGCATAGTGATGAGCAACAACAAGGGCTGTTAATATAAAGCCTGTAATGTTTGCATTCATATGTAAATAGATTATGTAAACGTTTTAGACATTTCTCACTAAAACGCTCAGTTCTAATCTGAATACCTCTATTCCTAATAGAAAATCACCTTCTGCACAGAAACTGTTTACTGGTCTGTCAGTAGATATGCCAAGACAATGAACTGAATTTTGGGGCAGATTTAAATCTCTATATTAGTGGTGTACCAAGGTCATTGGCACCTTATAAATGCTTAAGGTTGAGTTACACTAAAAAATTAAGTCAGTCCAGCTACATTGTCCAGAAGTGTAAAAAATCCACACTCTTGAGTGGGATATTTAGCTTACCATCTAATCCCTGCCACAGACATTGCTAGGTTGACAGAAGAATTTGTCTATCAACCTAGCTACTGCTTTTCAAGGAGATGGATTAAGTGCTGTATTGGTTTAAGTGTAGACATAACCTCAGATAAATATGTGGGGTGCTAGCCAGAGCACTGCTTGCCTGCAAAAGCCCACCCTCAAACCCTTCTCAGGGTGCCTTCCTCAGAAATGCCTGTTAAATAAAGGAAATGTGAGGAATCCTATCCCTTATTTGCATACTGCTTTAATTAAACTATGTTAAACTGGTGCAGACTCCTGTGTGGATACAATCTTGTTTCTAATCATCTTAAAAAAATAAATAAATAAAATAAAGCAGCCTACCAAAATTAGAGTATTCACATAGGTGTGTGCTGGTTTAAAAGGGTTTAAAACCACACCATTAATTAGACTAGTAGGACTGTCCAAAACATGAAAAAGACCACAGCCTTGTCTTTTCTCCCCATCCTTGACATAGCTGTCAGGATCCTGGAATTTACTCCACTCAGTAACTTCTCCTTCCTAGTCTCAAGATCACCGCTTCCATTGGCCCAATGAGGTGCACACAGAAGTTGCTCAAGCCAAGCTGCACAATGTCCTGGTGGAGTATGTCCACACTGCAGTTAAACACGCACAGCTGGCTTGCTTTAATTGATTTGGACTCATAACGCAGTGTAAATGCAGTGTAGACATTCAGGCTCAGACAGAACCCCAAATCCTGCAACTCCAGAAGAGGAAAGAGCCCTAAAACACAGATGCCAACCAGAGCCCAACAATCTATTCAACAATTTAACATCCTCATGACTCTGCTCAGCTGATGTGGGCTACCCATGTGTTTAACGGCAGTGCAGACGTCCTTTAGGGATATAGCTTTCTCCCTAATTGTTTGACAAAACTGCCAACAATAACTCTTTATGCTTTTAACTTTACTCCTCCCCCCCTTTTCCCCCTCATTTCTATCTCTCTCTCCCCCCATCGGTATTTCTCTTTTCTCCACTTTCAGAATTGCAGCTCAGACCTAGGAATCCAAGCTGTACATACATCTAAACAAAGCACCACATTGAGTTCTCCTCCCTTTTCTGTAGCTAACTGTGCTGATCTGTTACGTATTGTTCCAAGAAAGGAGATAAAATACCATCCATGCAATGTACCAACCTGAACACAATAAATAATTAGCCTGTTCTTTAGCAAATTCTGGAAAAATAGACGAAACAAAAACAGAAAAACCTAGTGTCAATTCCAAACCAATTTAATTACTGTTATTAAAGTGGCAAAATAAACTGACATAAGATGATTTGTGAACAGGCCATTTCTACTTAAAAACAGGACTGTTATGCCAATGTAACCTTCCCACATACATAAGCTTTAAAAATAAACTTCTTCAGAGGCAGGTTGTGGATCTGTTACTCCACGGGTGAAGAGTTACTCATATGAGAAATCTAATTAGAATCAATGGGGCTGTTAATTATACATCTGAATAAGAGATTCCCAATCCAGCCCTCAATATGCTTCCAGGAATGGAAATACTGTGTTCGATTCACCACTGTTTCACTACAGTTTTTATACTGGTGAGATTGAGCTACCCCAGTGGAAAAGCAGAGTACTGTAGTGGTGAAGCAGGCTACTGGTTTATCACATGTGTGATGGAGAGCATGACCAGGCCCATGGCTAAGAAACAGGATTTTGAGAAAGGGGTCACTGGTGTATGTGATAGATAGTCAGCTCTTTCAACCGATGACATAAGTGTAAAACCCAGCTTGTATTTGTATAAAACAACTTTAAGAGTGAAAGCAATTTTGACTGTCCACCTGGAACATGTCATACCTAGTGAAATAATTGACACAAGTTCATAACAAAATGAAAGCTTTCTGCTTCTGTTTGGTGAACTTTCCGCTATAAGTTTGAGAAGAAAAATAAACAGTCAACCATATGGTACATTTATTCAGCTGTGGTGGAGGTCTGACATCACTGTTTTTAATTATATAGATATACACAGACCAGCAAAACACTTACCAAATCTTACCAGATTTTGCATTACATAAATATTTCTTCTAATGGGGATGACTATTTTTATTTTCACTACCAACTTCAGCAGGGTCACACTAGAGCTGAAGCTATACAAACACAGAATCAGAAAGCTCTTTATCTGAAGAGTTTACAGTTATCTAAGGTTCAGAGGCAGGCGGGTGTTGGGTCCATAAGTAAAAAATGCAACTGGTGGTTGCCATCCATGGTAATAGAGTAGGATGCAGGGGGCAGTGAAGGGACTGTATAGTCATATCACACAAAGCGGATATATGCAGATTGCAGTGAGTGAGTTGGTAAGCTGTTGATTTTCTGGTATAAGTGGAGAAGGGGTATTAATGAGATCAGTAGCACCTGCCAGCCAGCTGGCTAGCTGATTCATAACAGCAACTTATTAAACAAACAAATAAACCCTGAACTTCAACTTATTTCACATTGAAAAATCAACCTAGACCGAAGCCTTCACTCTGGTATTGTCCCCCTTAAAGCAGGGGTCTGGAATTTGTGGCTCTGGAGCAGCACACGGCTCTTTGGCTGCCCCCTTGCAATGCATGGCTCCAGGCCCCCTCTGCCACAGGGGACCCTACAGGGGGCCCACTGTTGGTTTTGGGCTCACCACTCCCCCCCTCCCCCCGAAAGGCTATACCCATTGTGCCCCTCAACACACTTGGCTATTGAAGGAATTTTTAAAAATGGCTTTTTATCTTCTCGGTTGCCAACCCCTGTCTAAAGGATCTCAGTTAGCAGGTTTTCATGAACAACTTCTTAGACCTCAAGACGAAAATATAGCATTCTGCTATAGCAGTTCCCAGAGAACAAAGAGCAAGGGCCAGATTCCTTAAGGTACGTAGACATGAAAAAATGTTTGTATTAGCTCCACTTAAAAAAGTGTGCTGGTACAGATATCCAGTCAATCTATAAAAGGAAGAACCCTCCCAACTTAATGAAGATGCAACATATACTGTCAACAAGGGTCAAAAGGAGCAGCCCTGTTAGCCTAATCCAGCAAAACAAACAAGGAATCTTGTGGCACCTCTAAAGACCAAAAAAAATTATTTGTTGCATCACTTTTTGTGGGAGAAATCCCATTTTCGCCAGACACTTGAAGATGGAGAACTTACAGAATGAAGTGGGATTCTCTCCCATGAAAGCTCATGGGATAAATAAATTTGTTGGTCTTTAAAGTGCCACCAGACTTATTGCTCGTTTTGTCAACGAAGGTATTAATGCTGAGATAAGCTTAAACCAGTTAACCAACCCAAATAAGCTGTAAGAGCAAATGTTTTTTTTTTGCTTGTATCACTGTGTCTACACTAGGACCTTTGCCAGCAAAGCTATGTCATTAGGGAGTGATTCCTCTTGCTACAACTCCAAGTAAACATAGCTATATTAGTTAAACTGTCTAATGTAGACAAGGCTTCAGACAGTATCCAAAAAGATTTTCAAAGGTGTTTTGGTACCTACTTCCAATGGGAATTAGATGTTTAGGCACTTTTGAAAATCTCACTAGGCACCAACATGCATCTATAGGCTCCTACGTACTTTCGCAAGTCTGACATTGAGGCCTTGGCTGACAATCAGGGACGAGAAACCCCAATAACCAATGGGGTATAGATAATGTTGTTGTATGTAACCATATGTTCAGTAAAGTTTCTCATGCATGCTTGTAATGTTCTGAACTTGACACCCTTCAGGAGATCCATATCTTGGGTCCAGTTCTGAACGTGGGCATGTGTAGAAAATTGCTCTTGCAACTTGGTGGAAGCTGATATGAATCTGCACAAATATCTGTTTCCCATCAATAGAGCTTTGTAGTTTAATACTTGTACTCACTAGAGCTAGTCAAATTTTTTTTGACTCAACAGCCTTCTGTCAGGAAATGCTGATCTGTTGAAACTGAAACTTTCTGAGGATATGTGTTGATTTCAAGGAAAGTTTGTTTGTGTGTGTGTGTGTGTGTGTGTGCGCGCGCATGCGCGCACGAGAGAGAGAGTGTTTCACTTTTATTTTTTATAGTGAAATGACTATTCTGAACTGGATTTGATTTATAAATACAGCATATTGGAATGTGTTTTTATAGTCAACATATTTCTATTTAGCACAGCCTTTTTTTTTTCCATTTATTTTGCAGAAAATTTCAAATTTTCACACTTTGGATTTCCTTTTCTTTGTCTTAGAAAGACTGTGGCTCCCTCTTCAAATCTGCCTGGAAATAGTTCTTCATAGGTGAGGGAAGTGTCTGAGTAAATCTTCAGGCATCAGAGCAGGAACACTGCTGGCACTGGAAATGATCCGGGGCTCGGCACATTGAGACTTGGGGCTCATACGCCGCCGCTGCAGCTGCTGCTGAGGGCAGCCCAGCAGTGGGCCCAGGGCTCAGGCTTTGGCACTCAGGGCTCGAGCCCCATAAGCCTGGCCCAGCGACAAGTCTGCATCAGAGACCAAATAAATTACATCAATAGTCCGAAGCAGAGGTGTCAAACTTAAAGCTTGCAGGTCAAATCAGGCCCACTAAAGGCACTGAGCCAGCCCCCAGAACTACTGTCTGGGCTGTGCAATAGCAGCAGAGAATAGTGAGGACAGGCTGCTAGAGAAGCAAAGCAAGACCTGCTTCTGA
Organism: Podocnemis expansa; assembly: GCA_007922195.1. Classification (NCBI taxonomy): domain Eukaryota; kingdom Metazoa; phylum Chordata; order Testudines; family Podocnemididae; genus Podocnemis; species Podocnemis expansa. The sequence goes on from ML681966.1 coordinate 90,534,143, forward strand.
CTCACTCACATGATCCGAGTCACATCACAGGGGAACCAAGGAAGCTCTCCAGCCAATCTTGGCTCAGCTCTGCTGTGGTCTCTTCACCAATCAGAGTCTCCATCACAGCAGGCTGGACTAGGCTCTAGTGAGCCAGCACACTGAACCCCCCCCCCATCCCCCAACATTTCACTGTCAGTCAGTTAGTCAGTCAGCATGCTAATTTGATTGACAGTACATTGCATGAATCACAAATAAGAAAGGAAAAAGGGGTTGGGGCACACAAGCCAATCAAAGGCTGGCTGGGACAGAGCCAACCAAAGACCACTATGCTGAATGACTGACAGTGAGTGGCCGGGAGGGCAGCAGGCAGGCAGCACAGCCTGCGTGTGGCTGTGACTGAGACTGATTTCCTGCTGGGATGCAGTAGGGGAAGCTGAGAAGGAAGGGGTGCAAGGGAACTGGCCATCTGGGGAGGCAGGTCCAGGAGTGGACCAGATGGGGAAGGGGAGCCCACAGGACAGGAAAAAGTGTCACAGAGTCTGTGGGGTAGGAGAGTGGAAAAGCGAACACATGTTGCTCTGAATTTGGCAAGGGAAAGGGTTGGGGAGCCTGTGTGGACGCATGACCCACATCAGGTACCTGCCCTCCAGTGTGGGCCCCTCCCATTGAATGAGTTTGACACCCCTGGTCTGAAGCCATGGTTCTCAACTGCTGTGTTGCAACATGTTAACTTTGCAGCACGTGGCTGAGTGTATTCCTGGCAGCCAGCCTTCTGCTGACAGAAACCTGCCTAAACCCAACCCCTCCCTTCTAGCATAGTTTTCTTCCAGTGGTAGGGTTTCTTTTGTTGGCAGTGGAATTGTGCTGCCACTGGGAGTTTTCACAGCAACAGGGCTGGTTACAGAGGTGCAGGTTTGTGTTGCCACCAGATGATTTTTTTTTCAGGAAGTGAGGGTCTTCGGATTGCGTCGCCACCAAAACTCTCACAATGCAAGGAAATTTTTGTTAGCAGCAAGGGGCTTCTTTGTGTTCTGAAGGCTCTGTTTTGTGCATAGTTGAACATGCTACCAACTTGTTGTGCAACAGAAAAGATTCAGAACCACTGGTCTGGAGAGTATACCACACTAACAGGGAATGGCTGGAGGGAGGGGAAGAACAGACCCTGTTTTTAGGATGAGGTGGCCCTGTCAGAAGGAAGAAGATGCTAGCGTGATTCAAGTGTAGCAAAAGCTTAAAAAAGCCTGATTTGCGGATTTGTTATACAAATTTACACTGAGCTCTGATAATTTTACACTCATTGCAAACAGAAGCTAAAGAGCAGTGCCTTTTCCAAATGATTTTCTCTCAAAGACTGCGCAGTCTTCAGAAGCATAGCTGGGCACTCTGTTCTATTGAAATACAGCCACTGCTTGTCACAGTCAAGCAACAACTTTTCTATGGGGGTTTTATAATGACCAGCAGCAGGGGTTAAAGTATAATTTGGTGGGCCCCAGAACCCTCCTAATTGGGTTTGCCCCCTTCCTGCACGCCTGGACCTCCCTCCCGCATGTCCGAGTCCCCCTCCTGCATGCCCGGGCCCCTTTCAAGCACCCCAGCTACCAACCCCAATATCTGTTCCCCTGCTCCCAAAATCCACCCCAGCCAGCAATACCTACCTCCCAAATCCACCTCCCATACCCAGTCCCCTGTCTCCAATATCCATTAAGCCCCCAATACCCACCCCAAAATCCACCACGTACCCCCAATACCCACCCCCACTCAGTTACCCCCAAAATTACCCCCCCAGCATGAGCTGAGCTGCTCCCGTATTCATGGCCAGCATGTTGGCCAGGAAACTCTGCAGCCTGAGCATGCCCAGCGGGGTCCAACCCTCACTCCCCCGCCTGCCGGAACGCACGGCAAAGCACCGCATTTGGGCCCCTAAAAATAGAAGATGGACCCAGAATGCTGCATTCCGGATCCTGCTCTTTTTCAATGGTGGGCCCCGGAATGCAGCATTCCGGCATCATTTTCTATTTTTAGGGGACCCGGAAAGCTGAGCCTCTAAAAATAGTGGGCCCGAGAACAGCATTCTGAGCTGTTCCAGCCTACTTTAATCCCTGACCAGGAGGGACATTTGTCACTAGCCCTTCACCTGCAACGGTGTGCTGGCCCTTTAAAGAAGGGTACATACACAGCACCTGCTGCTCAGGCTTCCCAGCACTGATGCCAGTTGCAGACTTGGCAGCAATGCATGCTGGGAAACAAGGTGTGAAGGTAAAGGAGTTCCCTTTTGCCCTGTAATGGAGTAATGAGGTCCTGCAGATGTTCTGCTTGCTGAGGGAGTCTGGAAAAGACCAGTGGTACAGAGTCTGGGATGGAGCAAAAGTTTCCCTGAAAGAGCCTCCAAAAGGGCACAAGAGGAAGGGAAAGGAACCCTGATGAGGGGATTCCTGGCTGATGCAGGAACAGGGCAGACAAACTGGTGGGAGGGGAGAAGGGGTGCTTATAAAGGGACTTTTCCTGCAGTGTCCACAGAAGCCAGGAAATGTAAGAAGTAACCCTGAGGAAGATACCTTACAGATAAGGCTGTTTTGGGAGTCTTAACTGTCTCGGGACAGAGGCTTCTGGTGTTGTGAAACAGTGAGGTCATAAGCTTCATATTACTCAGAAGAGCCATGTAGAAGTAGCATATTTATAGCCCTACACTTGTGAACTCCTCCAAGAAGATGGCAAAGATACTGCAGAAAGGCTTTTTGCTTTATTTTAACTTCTATTTACCCCCAAGGTGATGGAGTTTCTCTAGTTTAAATGGAGGCCCAAAATGCCCAGTCAGCAAGAGGGAGACTATATATCCGCAGAGAAACTGAGACATGACCACAATTTGATGGTGAGTGGTCATTCTCGTAAACATGAGAGACTGAGAGAACTTAAAAAAACACTCTGCATTGGACATTAATGGTCAGCTTTTCTATCACTCACCCAGCAATGAACATCTTTAATTGCAGCAGTTTTTGCAACAATGATAACTTTACCTTTTCCTCTAATCATCAAGGGGAAGAAGAACTGTGAGGCTAAAACCAACCTGGTCAACTGCAACAACTACAATTTTGTAAATTTAGTAAACCATCCAACATATCATTTTCAGTGACACCCAGGAGCAGTAATTTTGCAATCCACCTTGTGTCATGGGTGGCGTCTGTGTCAGTGTCAGTGAAATGCAACAACCCCACAGTTGAGTTAAAAATCTCAGCAAATTAAACTCTCAAATTACGACACACTTGCTTCCTATGCCCAAGAGCTGAGAATCTTCAGCATCAGATAAAATGAGATGATTTTTTCCTTCTTATTTGATTCAAAAGATTTTCTCTTCTATATGTTTTTATTTGAGTTGAGAGATGGCTATATAGTGCATTAGGCATTTACTTTTGCAGACTTGAAAGCGGATTTAATCAGGACATGAATAAGGCTTAAAGAAACAGAAAGCTTCCTAATGCAAATGCCACTGTGAATGATAAGGGGGACAATGGGCAGAAATCCTTGACTTGATTAACTTAGTGACCTAGAAAGAGGGATGTGTCCATTCCAGCAGAGCAGAACAGAGAAACACTCATTAAGCGTTCTATTCATCTGAAAGGATCTGCAGATCTCACTTCCGCACCGAAAGAAGCTATTCACCAGAAACTTGGACACACTATGGAAGCCTTTCTTTCCATTTCTGGCAGCAGAAAGTCAAACAGAGGTACAAACCTCATATAAATAAGGCTCTCTCTCTCTCTTTCACCCCCTGTGTTGGCTTTTCAGAGGATTCAGCTGGACTTAACCCACATACAGTAAGAAAGATTATTTCAGTAGAACTTAATGCACTTTGAAGTTTTTTTATGGAGAAATTTGATGGGCAGTATGAGAACTTAACTATTTTATATCTGAATATATATATATATACAAATACACAATACACAAGTGTGTGCATACATTCTATTTCTTCTAGTCCTTTGACTCCATCTTAATTAAAAACATGCTATGTGAGAATTATGCAAGATTATATTTTGCTTAGCACCCTACATTCACATCCCAGTATTAAACAATGTTTTCATGGATCACTCATATGGAAAAGAAGGTTTGAAGCTGAATTGGAATTTATATAGGGAAAAGTGATGGTGTCTTGAAACAGGATTTTTGAGCTGTGACAGTTTCAACATGAGTGTGATGAAAAATGCAGGGTATTTCAACATATGGGAGGAAACCCTTAACTGTATGGTAAGTTCCAGAGGGATAGCCATGTTAGTCTGTACCCAGGAAAAATAAAGAAATTCCTGTGGCACCTTAAAGGCTAACAGTGCATCTGATGAAGTAAGTTGCTGCTCACGGAAGCTTATACCTAAAGATAATTGTTAGTCTTTAAAGTGTCACAGGGCTCTCATTGTTTTATACTGTAGAAGTGACACATTTGGAAAAAATGCCTTCAGACTAATCCACCTTTAGGCAAACTTTGCAGTGGAGGGAAGCTTTGGTTTACTCCCTAAGATAGAAAAGGACACTTGGAGAAGAGGCTGAGTGATTTGTAAAGGAAGGAAAAATTAGAGAAGTTGAGACTGAAGGAGCAAAATAGTTGGGTCCCAAGATAGGAGGGTACGAGTTTTGCAGGGAGCGTCAGCCAACCTAAGGGAAAATCTCAATCACAGTCAGAGACAGAGGAGGGAGGTAAGAAGGCTGTAAAGATGAGGGTTATGTTTCCAGTAACATTGAATTTTGGCATCAGGAATTACCCTTACAGTCCAGATGTGTTAAACTGTCAGGTTTGGAAAAGATGGAAGCCACCATCACAATGCTTGCTAGGTTATATATGTCAACAGCAAGTAGCTCAGAACTCGGCACTTGCCATAGAAATGGAATTTTGCCGATGTGTGGGGAAGCTCACTAGTATAGTTCCAAAGGGGAAGCCATGTTAGTCTACTTCGGTAAAACAAACAAGGACTCCTGTGGCACTTAAAGACTAACATTTTTTTTTATTGCATGAGCTTTTGTGGGAGGAAATCCCATTTTGTCAGACACTTTGAAGATGGGGGAACGTACAGATTGGCAGGAAAATAAATGCAGGGAAGTGTAAGTCATGGAACAGGTCACACTGTACCAGCAAATCAAAGTAGTTGTAAAGACTCAGACACTGAGGAACAGCATACAGAGGGAGATGAGGTCAAATCACCCCTTGCAATGAGAGAAAAATCTGAAGTTCCTATTAAGCCTGAAGCAACACAATCAAATTTGCAAATAAATTTGATCTCAGTAGCTTCTCTTTGAAGCGTTGATCTGATATTCACCCTATCATGTTACCAGCAACCACAGACCTAACAACAGAGCCATTAAAGCAAGCACATATCACCGCAACAAACTGACAACTTTGACCACATATCTACACAAAAGACACTATCCCAGGAACTAATAAAACCAGCTACTTCATCAAAGGCTCTTTTATCTGCTCATCCACCAATGTGATTTATGCCATCACGTGCCAGAAATTCCCTCTGCCTTATATATTGGAAAAAACAGGACAGACTCTGTACAAAAGAATAAATGGGCACAAGTCTGACATGAAAAATCTCAATACTTTAAAACCATTGAGTCAGCATTTCAATCTTCCTGATCACACCATTGACAATTTACTAATTGCAGTGCTCAGACAGATGAATGCCAGATCAAGGCTTCAAAGAGAAGCTGCTGAGATCAAATTTATTTGTGAATTTGATTGTGTTGCTTCAGGGTTTAATAGGGTTTTGGATTTTTCTCTCATTGCAAAGGGTGATTTGACTTCATGTCCCTCTGTATGTTGTTTCCCAGCATCCGAATCTTTACAACTACTTTGATTTGCTGTTACAATATGACCTGTTCTTATGACTTACACTTCCCTGCATTTATTTCCTCCCATTCTGTAAGTTCCCCCATCTTCAAAGCATCTGACAATGTAGGATATTCTCCCACAGAAGCTCATGCAATAAACAAATCTCTTAATCTTTAAGTGCCACAGGACATCTTGTTTGTCTTTCCTAGTCCAGATCTCAATGCATGAGTGAGCATGTGAGGCAGCTTTCCACCTAACCTGGCCAATGGGAGATGCCAACCAGGATGCTTGTGCTAAGGCTGCTCCACTCCCAAGCAATGGGAGTCGCTTGCATGCTTAATGATAATTGCGCACTTGAAACACCTGCTGGATTGAGGAGGCCCTAATTACTGAAGAACGAGGAACATCGATTCAGTTGGAGTTATTATGCGGCCACAGTACTTTTTGAATGATGCGCAGACTATAAACTGGCTACAGAACCAAGGTGACACCAAGAGGGCGGTCATCAGCTTCTACATGGCAAATAAACAAAGCACTTGTAAACAGCTTACTATTTTAATCCCTCCAATTTAAATACTTTGGTTTCACTATTATACATCTCTCATTCTTAAAATACAATATTGTCTAATCAGCAGAAAGGAAAATAAATCCCCAGGGCAAACTCAAAGTTGCTGATCTCCCCACTTGAGCTTACAGTTTCTAACTCAACCCATAGGAGACGATCCAAAGGGAAAGCAGAAGAATCATTTCAGCTAAAGAGGAAAGTGCTGCCAAAATAATGTTGAGAGGTACCTGCTAGGGGAGATAACACCAGTCCAACATCAATTGTACTACTGTCTTTAAGAAGAAAATTAACTACTATGAAATCCTCAAAAAGGGAGAGAGATGATACTTTGTGTGGACAGTCTGGCAGTATGTGACCTACCTGACAGAGGCCTCATGGTGATGATACAGGGGAATTGCTCAGGTGACAATCCCATCTGGTGGTCAGTGCTCCACCTCTCCCACAATCCTATTATGGTTCAAAGAAGAACCTCAGCCCCCAGCTATGTCCATTCAGTTCGCCCCTTCCAGGGTGCAGTACAGTCCTGACCTGTCCACTTGTATCAGCAGCAGCCACTGTCTATTTGCTGCTCAGCCATGGCCTCTCCACCCTGAAGCAGCGTGGGAGAGGTGGATGGGAGCCAGGCCCACCCACTTCTCCAGGCCCCAGGCCAAAGATCCCATGCACTCTATTGAGCTCCACGTCAACTGCCTTGTTCCTGTTTGCCTTGTGTCTCGTGCCTGGGCCATTCCCACCTCCCCAGACACTGGTTTCCTCTTCCTCCAGGCTGCACTCCTGATGAGCCCTGGGAGTGCAGTGATCTGTTTGGGGTTCTGTCTCCTACCCCAGCAGAGAGCTCACCCTCTCTCCTCTACAGTCCAGAGCTGAAATGCCCAGAGCAAGGGTTGCATCCTTGCCCTTACACCAGCTCTTGGGACCTGACTGGCCCTACAGCTGCGTGCTCTCATTGGCTTTCCCGTCTTTGAAGAACTCTTAACCCCTTCAGTACTGGAGCAGGGCAACTACGCTGCCACAGTTCCCTTATTTATTTATTCATTAGCTTGTTTATTCATGCTTTTCAAAATACAGCCAGCAGCTTTTATCAGTCAACTGCAGATACACAATGCAAATTTGGGTCAAGATATTACTTATGAAAAATATGAATGGAATTACTACCATTAAAATAAAATTGCTCCTAGGAAATCACTCTAATCTCGCACTCATCCTGAAAAACCAAACTCTCTGAGACTGATATTAATCATATGTGTGCAGCGCTTGAAAGCAGTGCTCAGACAGTGACTAATAAAACCTCAGAACAACCCTCAGCTAGAGTAAACACTGTTACCTCCATTTTGATTTCACAGGTGGGAAAAGGAACAGAATGACAAGCTGATAACTACAGTGTGTGTCAGCAACAAAGCCAGGGACAGAACTCATGTTGTCCCAAACACCCAGACTGGTCAACGTTCCTTACAACCACACTGTTTGACCAGTATGAACTTCATGAACTGAGCACAAGGACTTTATGCATGATCCATCAGGGACAGAGGAGCCTGCAGGAAAAGAGGAATAAAATGTGGGCAGAGGCAGAAGGTTGGTTAATGGGCAGCATTATTCCCAAACCGTGAAATGGATTGCTCGCCTTCCGATCCAAAAAGTGATTTGCCAACTCTCTCACAGCTGACTGGTATGTGAGAGGATGAGTACCCAATACTGTAACAGAGTTGGCAAAGAAGTCACAATATCTTATTTCACCCTTTTTTCCAAATAAAACAGGACTTCGTGATTAATTAACACTCATAAAAGAAAACCTGACCATAAAAGGAAATACTAATTAGCTAATGACAGAGCTGACAGAGTGTTTATGAGTCCAGTCCAGTGCCCTTCAAAATAAGCAGGGTTCAAGCCCTAAACAAGATATTGGAAAACTGTTAGCTACAGATAATGAATGGGTAAAGAGGCCAAAGGGCGTTTTAAGTTTTGACATGTGAGACTGTGGGCTTGCTGCATGCCTTTTCAAGGAAGTTATAAATACTGCAACGAAATTAAATAAGTTAATGAATAAATATCAATAAAGTTTAACCCATTCTTTTCCTTTATTTCTTGTCTTAAAACCTGGATACAGCAGCATCATGCACAGCCACTAGGAAATGACTGAGAACCCAGTCCTAACAACAGTAATATAAAAGTCTGAAGAACCAATGCCCATGATAAATAGTGACAAGGAGAACTGTCCTACAGAAAAAGAAAGGCAGCCAAAATGATCCTGTGAATTACAGGCCAATCACATGCTTATTCCCTATGTGGAATCTCCTAATGGCAATTCTGGAAAAGAAGATCCAGACAGTGTTTACTCACAGGGCAATGCTGCCTCCTGTGCAAATTGTCTGTGGAGTAAACATGAGAGGGACAAAAGATCACCTCAGGCTGAACAAAAGGATCACAGAAAATGCAAAGCAATATAAAACAACAACAACAAAAATTAGAGATGGAGCTGATAGATGACCAAATGACATATCACAGTCTCCTCCATCTGCAGACTCAGAAACTAAAAATGCACAAGGTTCATCCAAAGACCATTTCTTTTCTCTAGCCACTTATGGTTAATTGGAACACTCACCTTTACCTGAAATGGACTATCACTGATGAGACCCAAATTCAAAGAGAAATCTCTTAAGGAGATTCCTTATTTGGTGAAGATATGAAGCTATGTGTTGCCTTCACCTGAATCTGTAAGGAGAGGTTAACTGTACAATCAGATGGCAAGATACGGAAAGTATTATTCAAAGTATCTCTCAGCACATCCCCTACAAACACCTGGGAATCAAGGAACTGTTGGAATTATAACAGAAGGAAGTCAAAGAAGAAGCAAGGAAAGAATGTTATTGAAAAATAGTAACTGCTGTGAAGACAAAACTCAACAAAAAGAATGATTTGCATGATACCAACAGAGCAGTACATTGTCAGAGCAATCAAGCAGAATCAAGAAGAAAGGGGAAAACATGACATCCAAAACGAGAAAACTCCTAATGATGCACAGGGTAATGAATATCAGTCAGACACGGATGGGACATGCATCCAACAATGTGATAGAAAGAACGGTTTACTATCTGGGAAGGAAACAATTGCTAATGAAAAATAGTACATTAAAATGTATGAATCAGCCAGACTAAAAGACCATCTGGTTGCAATAAAAAGTGATGGGCCGGGATACACACTCAACCAAGAAAGTATGAAAGGAAAGAGAAAGAAAATCACCAAAGGAGGACTCAAAAGATCACCCAGAAATCAATACATAGACAGTGGTGGGGGTAGACCAAACCCATGTGTGATCAAACATTAACAAACTTAGGGCTTCTAGAAGGATACCTTGAAAGAGATGGGAAATCATCACAATGAGTCCTTAAGCCTTAATTGCATTTTAAATCAAATTGATGGACAGAAGTGCTATCTGAACTGCAAAACATGTTCTGGAAAAAGAAGAAACTGTGGAGCATGTGCTGAGTGCCTGGAGGAGTGTAGCTGGTTGAGAACCTAGGGACAGACACAATGAGGTCACCAAGTGTTCGCATTGGAGCCTCTGTGGCAAGTATGGATTTAAAAGCACTATGTGGTGTTATGAACACCAAATTGAAAACACTCTGGAGAATGCAGAGGCTAAGATTTTATGGGATCTTACAACTGCCTGGGGCCAAACTATGCAGGGAAACAGGCCAGACACAGCTGTTGTAGAAGAGATGACAAACAAGCCCATGTTAATTGATGTTGTCAGAGCAGCAGACAGAAAGATAAAAAAGAAACAAAAGATGACGGTGAAGTATGAAGAACTCCGCCACAAACTGGAACAATTACAGAAAACTAAAACAAAGAAGATCCTAGCCATTGTTGCAGCTCTTGGAGTGATCCCGAAGGGACTGAATGAACAGCTCCAGAACTTGATAGGACTACATCATGATCAGTGAACTCCAGCAGACAGCACTCTTGGGCACCAGGGGAATTTTAAGTGAAGTAAAGAATGTGTGCATTTGAGCATCTAAAATGCAGGAATTCTTTAGAGGGTTTAACATAAATCCTGACTACACCAACCCTGCAGAGTTAGTTCATGGTCAGGATTTACTGGTGACTCTAGGGAATACATTTAAATGTATCATTTGAATTAAGGGAAAGCCTGCTATTGAAATGGCTGTTATTTCAAAATGGTTATTTTAAAATAAGACCATTTGCACACGTTGTTTCAAACAACGTGTCCAAACGCCGTTGTTTCAAAACAGCCATTTCGAAACAACGGCTATTTCGATTTCAAGCAAGGTTTTACTGTTTCGAAATAACAGAATGTCGTGTGGACATAAGAAATTTTATTTCAAAACAACGGCTGTTCTTTCAAAATAAAACTCTCATCTGAACACAGCTTTTTTCTGTCAGAGTTCTTGCGTGCAGCAGCTGTAGCTAAGTGATATGCCTCCTGTAGTTTCTCTTTCAGTCATGAAAGATAATGCTGATGTGCCGCATAGCTTTCTTCATCATCAGACACACCAAAGCACAAATCTATGGGTAGCCTGGGTTCTCTCCCAAACATCAGAAGATATGGGATGAAGCCTGTAGCATCATTTTTTGTAGAATTGTAGGCGTGCACCATAAATGCTACATGCCTACCATATATACCAGGTACCTCAACCCCAACTGGCCTTTCTTGATCATGTGGGAACAGGAAACGAGGGACTCCCCTGACAGATTCCCTCAAAGTCACCCTAGAGGACCTTCATACCTTCGGTTAGGGAACACCGCCATTTGTCCACCCCTCCCCTTCTGGCTCATTGGGCCCACAAAGACTTTTGGTTTGCAGCTCAGTCTAGCTGAGCAGTAACTTTATAATCACCAGACCATACTATGAGCCTTTCATTGTGTGTGTGTGGGGGGGGGGTTTCCACTTCTGTTCCCCTATATTCAATGGCCCTCTCACATCAGTCTTGGGGTCCAGCTTCCCCTCTCTGGTAAAGGGTTATTCACCTGGTCTTTTGCCACTCAGCCCATCACCATCGGGGCCCATAATAGGGGTGAAGCAACAGGGAATCAACCCCTCCACCCTTCCTCCATTCTGAAGAGGAGCAACATGTTATTACTCTCCTCCTCCTTTTTTCCATCTCTTCCGTCGCCTCCTTCCCAGCAACGTCTTATGGGGACACGCATGGGAAACTAGCTTTTCCCTGTTTTTCCCATTCTAGAGCAGCCTTTTTCCTGAAGTTCTGACTGTCCCTGGGCTGGTTACACCCATATGCTTCTAACCCCGAGTACCACCCTCCCTCACCCTGGCCTCCCACAAATCTGTGGGGAGAATCCTTACAGGACCATGTGGTTGCCTTAGCTAGAAAGTTGAGGCCCATACCCCATTACAGGATCCTTCCAGGGCCCTTCCCTCCTCCCCCTCCTGCTGAATAATCATTGCATCATGAAACAAGCCTGCTCCAGGAATACACCTCACGAGTGGGAGGTGAGGTACGGCTCTCCTTTAGGGGACCAGTAGTACCCCTTGTCATGCTAGGCCTGAAAAGGCCAAACCATCTTTGTAAAATACATGACCTAAATCTAATCTTTGATGGCATGTTATAGGAAAATATAATGGCAATGTTATAAGTAGGCTAGGGCTTTGATATGCATTTTTATCACTAGTGGTTTCTTGATGATGCTTACAAGTATCCTGTTAGAGGTTAGCAAGGTGAATGAAATGCTTCTCTATCTGTTACCATTGTTCTATTGGAAGGGGTCAAGAGGGAACATTAACATCTAAACGGACCTTTGATGTGCCAATGTAAACTGTCTGTTAATGGTATTAATGCAGTTAATTACCTGGGGTGCCCGTGAGGTGAAGGTTTTCCTTCAAAGGATAATATGTATTCCTATGCTCCATTTAAGAAAGTGCCTGAGAACTGTCATTAAAGCCCACATGAAGAATTGATGTGCAAATGCCCACCTTGCTAGCTACAACTATAAAAGGACGTTGGGAACAGAATTCCTTTGTCTCACATCTGTCCAAGCTTCTCAGGGAAAGTTCGGGCCACAGGATTGAGATCCCAGCGAGCACTGGCCTGGAAACCACCCTGCTAATTCTCATGGGGAGAATTAGAACAACTCTACACTTGGATTATTTGGTCTCTATTCCTTAAAACTGGATTTCTAACAACTGAAGCTGTGAAACAAGGATTTATCTTCTTTGGACTCTAAATCAGTTGTATATATGTGATTCACTTTGACCCTATAACATCTTTCATTTTGTTTCTTTTCTTTTTATATTAAACCTTTAGTTGTAGTTACTAAAGGATTGGCTGGCAGCATGGTATTTTGGGTAAGATTCAAGCCTATCTCATTCTGTGTAATTTGGCTGACCCTTTGGGGTCAGAAGAACCTATTTCTTTAACAGACCTAGTGGCTGTGCTGGGGACCAGTGACTGGAATGCAGTAAAGGGAGCTGGCTATACTATATGGTGGTTTCTTGATATCCATTGTGGGGATCAGAAGCATTGTTTGTGACTGGTTGGGGGAGTTTATCTCCAGGTAACCCACTAGTGCTGGGAGAATCTGCTCTCTTTTTTGCAGCTTGCCCTGATCTTTGCATATTCAGGTGGTTATTGCAGGAGGCCTGGGTCATACCCCTCTTTATAGCAGATAGAGCTTATTATCGCAGGGTGCCCTTTGTTGTCAGGCAGAAAATTGTTTTCCTTTCAGGACGTCCTTAGCACTGCCCCCCGGGCCAAAAAGGGACCGCAAGACCTCCCAGATCCTTTAACAATAACCTCAGCCCTTAAACTGAGATAGAAAAGGCTTCCTAGAGACTTCACCCCATTCCAGTGCATGGGACAGGTATGGTAAGACCTCCTGCACAACACAGATCCCATCACTCTTCACAGCCTACCCAAAGAGCTACCTTTGGAAAGTTGATTAAGGACATGGGACCCTATACAGGCCTCCCCTTAGAGGTTCCTATCATACTAGAGGCCCTGTGTTCCTTGCCTAGTCCAGTGTCATCCACAGTTCACTTACTTTCCCGGCTTCCCTAAGGAGGTACTGAGTCCCTCCTTTTGTTCCTTATCGCAGGGATTCCTTCCCTCCCCTGCTTCTCCAGGGCCAGAGGCTCTTTTCCTCCCCCTTCCCTTTCTTCCCATTGAGCAAGGGCTATGCAGCTGTTTGGCATTGTTTGACTCCTTGCTTCTACACCTGGAGCAATCAGCCATCCACTGACGGGCCCAATAACTCCCGTTCACTACTGACTGGAAATGTCCGACTTTGATTTAGGGACCCCGCCGGGGTGATCAAGCCAAAGTGGGTCCCCACATGCGGACTCCCCCCCCCGATAGGTAGGGCGTGCACTCTCAATCCCATTTGGGTTAACCCACTGAAAGGACAGGCATCTTCCCTCCCTTCCACCCTACCTCTCTCACCTAAGTGAATTGTATATTGCGAGAGAGATCAATAGGAGAGCACATGAGTTTTACTTGAACCTGCGCTAACCTTCACCACAATCCAAATGGGTTATTGGCTCCTATTCTCCCTGTCCCATGTTTCTCTCTCTCTGTGGCTTTTAAAGGACCAGATGAGATTTTCCCCTTCCTAACCACACGTCTCTCTCCTTTAATTACCCCTTGTGGCTGGCCCACCCCGAGTGCGGGCCTACTGAAAGGTACCCAACTCCGTGTTACAACTAGATTGGGGATCTCACCCTCTTTGAGCAGGACTTTTCAGGTGGCTGCACCCATCCCCTATTCTACCCTCCCAACTGAGACTTTTACCCCAGACCCCACAGTGTCCTCATTCATGAAACTTTCAAGTTCTCGACCTCAGATATTGTGACCTTCACTCCCTTAACGCAATTCGAGCAACTCAGGAGATTAGATCAATTTTCCCTTTGTTCTTTTGTCACGCTCTCTTCTTTACTTTGTTCCAGATGGGAAAGGATGCTTAAGTTATGGTATTCCTTACCATATTTCCCCTCAATGCCCTTAGTCAGGGCTTAAGTGGAGGGAGCCAAGGGAACCTGCCAATCCCACCTCACCGGGGCATTAATGGGAAGGGGCTTCCCCCATCTCTTCATCTTTTTTCCCCAGTAGTGTCATGACCCTAGCAGTTCCCTCTGAGGGGTAATGCTGCAGGGTTAGCAATCACTCCTCCACTTTCCCTCTATTGCTAGGTCAGGGTCGTTCCCTTCTCCAGGAGTCCATTCCCTGGAGGGACGGTCATATACTAACACATACAGGTAGCCGGGTCCACGGCTAACCCTTCCTGAGTATTTTCCTTCCACCTACCACACTGAGGTGGGACACCCAGTCTAGGGTATCTCTTGCCTATCCTGACCAAGGCATCTTCTTTGAGACCATCAGTGGGAAGACACCATTGTCTACACCATCCAGGGTGAAAGGATGACGTATTCCCCACCCTTTGCTTAGCTGCTTCACACAGTTTCTTTTTTCCTTCGGTGACTATGCCACAGAGATAGCAACTATCCTTCTGCTTGTCAGCTGTTGGCGTAGGAGCCTCTTGCTCTGACCCAGAACTGCCCTCCAGGTGATGGTCTACTGATGGAAGGGCGTCTCTCTAATGAGCCGGATGAGCATTGCTCAGGGATTTTGTTGCTATTCTCACAATTATGTTACAGCAAAGATTCCCAAAAACGAACCAGGACTGCTCCTCTCAGAGCTTCTTATTTCCTAGCAGAGTGGCAATTGAGCCATCGGCACTCTCAGGCGCTTGGTGGCGTATTTGCATGCATTCGCCTGGCGACCCACTGTTTTCTTACTCCACCCCTGGGTGTTGTGCTGTGGTGGGTAGCTGTGGTGATGGTGGATGAGAATCTAACTCAGCCCACCTTCCACAGTGTAGGTAGCAGTCACCTAATACTGAATGATGCAAGCAGTGCTCGAAGAATGGTCGGTTACTTACCAGCAACCATTCTTCTATGAGATGGGCTGCTCACATACATTCAGGCCCCTCTCACTGTCCCCACTACTCAGAGGTAGTGATAAGAAGGGACTGAGGGGCTCAGGGTCGGGGCCATCTATGTATAGCCACGGGAGCAGCCAGAGAGGGTGATGGCTGCTGAACCTGTCCTGACAGGCTAGGGCTAAAAATTTCCAACCAATTCTGCGCTGAGGCACATAGCCACCTAATCCTGAAAGTATGTGAGCAGCCCATCTCAAAGAAGGACGGTTACTGGTAAGTAACCCACCGTTATAAAGGAACAGACAATCATAGTGTTAAACACAGGGAAAGACTGGTTATCCAGATTTAAGTGAACACTTTTAAACTGAACATGGCTACCCCTTTGGAACTCCTTCTCTTGTTCACAAACAGCCAAATGAAACCTTCCTGCCTGTACCAGCTCCACCAGGTCCCAACAGCCATAAAGCAAGCTACCAAAGCACCAGGCCAATTGAATAATTTCCTTCCAAATCTCAGTGAGTAAGTTACAGAGCCGGGGGATGGGATGTACAGTAAATGGTGGTGACCCTGACTGGCCAGGCAGAAGTGCTGAGTTGGGGGGAGTCCACACCCATGCAGGAGTCAGGAGCCCAAGCTGGGCCAAAAATCCCAACTGATTGGGGAAAGGGGTGCATGAAGCCTGTGCCTGACCTAATCTGACCACCCATCAACCTGGCTCCAGCAGATGCCAGGCACAATGGGGGCAAAAAGCCC
Organism: Podocnemis expansa; assembly: GCA_007922195.1. Classification (NCBI taxonomy): domain Eukaryota; kingdom Metazoa; phylum Chordata; order Testudines; family Podocnemididae; genus Podocnemis; species Podocnemis expansa. Next base: position 90,550,168 of record ML681966.1, read on the forward strand.
TGCCACCACTGTCAACTACAGGTTGGGGAAAATTTGGTGGGGGGTGTGCTGCCAGATGACTGAATCTTGCTCTGGCTCTGGCAGCAGCTGACAGAGGACGGTTAAGTCGCCCCATCAGTGCTGAGGAAACCACATGGTGGGGGGACATTGACTTCCCGGACCCCAGAGGGCCAAAGTAAGTTTGTGAAAAAGCATAAG
>ML681966.1:90555933-90616048 GCA_007922195.1 Podocnemis expansa
AGGGGGTTGAAATTCTGTATTCATTCAAAACGCTTGTTGACTTCAATGAGACCAGTTTCTCAACTATAACTATTATCAGGGCCGGTTCTACTGTGAGGCAAGAGACAGACATGGCTTCAGGTGACAGTTTTTAGGGGCACCTAGCGCCCCTGAAGATCAGGCTGGCTCCTGCCTTTTCAACTCTTTCCTAGTAGCTCAGACACTGTTAGTTAACCTGCAGCTTACGTCATGTAGGCAGAGTGCACTTTAAATCCCTCTGCAGGCAGACGCTGGAGATTTATGCACTTTGGAAAACCGTTTTCAACCTCCATGAATGAGATGGGGGGGGAATCAAAATTTGGCTTGGGGTGCCACAACCCCTTGAGCCAGCCCTGACTATTATATGTTAATTTAGAACTTCACTACACACAGTCTTTGTATCAATGTAACCATATCAACATCAAAAACCAAACCTCTATACCTATACCAAAGTGGTACAAAAACTGTTTGTAAACCAGGTTGTACAGGGAACAATACTATATGATAAGCTAGAATTTAAGCACATTTCTACATATAGTTCATTATTAAAAACATCAGCATCAGACAGTACATGACAAATGAAAGAAGATTACAGCTTATTTCTGCTTATACTTGTTTAAATTGCACAGTGATACATCAGGGGTACATGATGGAAATAATTAATGAAAAGCTAAGACTTGGCATTCTTCATTTATAATCTGTTTTCTGTAAAAATGACTACTTTGATATTCAAGTCTGTATTTAATAGGGGAAGCTGCAATAAAAACTTAGTGCTAGGGGAATCCCTGGAACCTTAAGAGCTGATTGTGAAGCATTTAAAGAGATTGTGTCCCAATCAAGACCTTTTGTATTATACAATTATGTAAAAGTTTGAGACAGCCAACAAACTTCAGAGACCTCAAACAGACTCATACTTCATAATTATCCATACTTCACATGTAGTACACCCTGGGAAGTTAATACAGATCTCATTTTGCTCTTCTCCATTTGGCTGTTAAAATGGAAGAATCAGATGGCATTTACCAGGAGAGTCTGTCAAAGATTTAGTATAGTAACTGATAGGAAATCTAGTATGTTTAGACAGCATCTGAAATTTGACTAATTTGAAATTAGTCTCTACAGAATACCATGCCAAAACACTGATACAATTAGGACACGCATCCAGTTCAACTGATCCAACTTTTGGCAGCTTGCACCATGCTTGTTTGGATATGACCAAGTCAATTGCATCAAAAGTACAGAATATATGTTTACTTGATGATCCACTAAGATACGTACATGCTCAGTAACATAAAGCAGAGGAGTCCATCATTTAAACAGTATGAGCACATGTGGAAAGTGACATTACTGTCTCCAGGGGTGACAATTCAAGCCATTGTTGTTCACAATGGAGCAACAAGACTATACAGTGAAGAATCCAGATAACTGTTCTTCTTCCCCCTCTCCTCACCCCCACAACAGCATCAAATAAAGACTACAGAAAAGCTGATACTAAAAACAACAAAACTTTCTATGCTACTTTTCACTGGAAACAAACATCAGACTATGACAGGCAGACTTGTAAGGATTTCATTTTTGTCAGCGAGTGTCAGTAAATGTCAATTTCACCATTCACACAAGTATCAATGAAAATGAATATGTCCATCAATAATAATCAACATTTCCATTTCCAGATAGTCAAACTAAAAAAAAATGCTGCTTGAGAACTGAAGAGTTGGAAGTAAGGATATCTCCCTTGTAGTCTGACATGCGATGTTGACCATTTCTCTTTTAATAGTTGTAAAACTTCAGCTTTTTCCTATTTCAATACCTACTGTCATTAAATTCTTATTATCTGACCTGCTACAGTCTGAACCACCCATGATTTTCCATAAGTGTGAAAATGTAAATCAATAAAAATTAAAACACCCTTACAAATTAACTTTGATATTATCCATCAAAACTATAAGAAATAATCAATTTCTGCCAAGGATACCTGTAGGAATTACTTCACCCATCAGTGAGGTGCATCTAATGCTTCAGAGCAAACCCAAAGCAACTGGTACCTGTGTGTTATGTCTCTTCCAAATACATCTGCCCAGTGCCTATTTCCACTACACTGAGAAACTGGCTCAGTGGTAAGTCCCAAGAAAATGTGACAGTACTTAATCACCACCATAACTTTGATTTAGCTTTTTAGCTAGTAACCAGTGCTGAGCTGATTTAGCTAGAGAGTTAGGATAGGCTCACAACCACCATCCACTATCAATCATTAATCAGTGAGTTTTCATACTAAAGTTTATATTTACAAGTGAGAAACACCTGAGATAGAAGATTTCACTACAGCAAGTTTACCACGATAAACTCTTGTGAACTAGTTGTTTAAACATTTTTGTATATAAGATTTGCTATTATGTGCATGATAAATGTTTACCAAGTTTAAAAAGAACCCTGATGTCATCATAACCTTCACCTGGAAAACAGAACATATTCTGTTTTGTTGTTTTTTTGTACATTTTGCTGGGGAGAAAAATAGGTTCATTACACCAAGGTCCCCAGAAGGCAATAAATATTTGTCAGGGGAAATAAGCCCCTAGAGATCAGAGAGAAAAGTCTGTCCCTTTAAATGAAAGCTTGAAGAAAACAATGTTCAATGAATTCTGACTCACTTTGGCTCAGTTTAAAACAAAGAACATTTGCCATCTTGTACAGGGTTGTCTAATGTCAATGTGCATGTGAGCAGTTTGATCACAGTGGATATAGCTGCAAGATAAAAGAGTGAAGTTCCTGGAAGACAGCAGAAGTACAACCGTACTTCAGAGATTATTATAAAGCAGTGTCTGAAGGACATGGAATGATTAATTATTCACCATGAACCATTAATTGGTTTTTAGCACCCCAGCCCATGCTTGAAAAAGTAATGTCCTGTAAGAAAACAAAACACATGCCTGCATTCAAATCCATTTCTTAAAGTGTTCATCTTAAGTTATGGTCCTGATCCAGTAAACACATGTGGCTGAAAGTACCTTGCATGTGTCTGAAGGCTCAGTGTGCATGAGAATAGCACTTCTTTTTCTGTTCTGTTGAGTGAACTAGCTGAATCTTCCCAGCTTCCATGTGTCTGGGCATAAGATAAGGCATAGGCAAATAAACAAGCAAGCTAACTATTCTTATGCTTTGCAAATCGAGCCTGTAATTTATTGTTAGCAGTTGGGATAATTATTGCTGCGACTGATCTCAAAATTGAATTATGCAGGCACTTTTGTTCTGAATCAGACTATCTGGAAATACAGAATAGTTTGTAGTTCAAATTGTTCAGTTAGGCATCGTTAAACGTAGAAGCACTTCTGGAAGCAACGTAAACAAACACAGGTTGGGGTAAGAAAGGACAGGCAAACTACACAGGCTAAGGCAAACCAAAGGCTGCAGATCCAAACGCTGGGTTGGGTACAGACTAGGAGCAAAGAAAGGGACAGAGAAGTGTTAATACTCTACATCAGTGGTTCCCAACCTGGGGTCTGGGAACCCACGGGGGTCCGTGGACATGTTTCAAGGGGTCCACGTAGCCTCTCCCTACTGGGGCCAGAATCCAGCTACAGCCCCGATGCTCCCCACGTGGGCTGCCTCTCCCTGCCTGTGGCCGGATCCTGGCAGGGCGATGGGGCTGCAGCAGCTCCCCGGCAGGGGGCCATAGCTGCCGCGGCTCGGCTCCCCAGCAGTGCAGGCTGTGGTGGTAGCAGCGCCGCTCACCGGCTGTTCCAGCAGTGCCACGCCAGAGTCTGCCTGCGTGGGCCAGATTACATAATCAGCCAGGGGCCTGCAAAGATTTTTTTTGTTAAAAAGGGGTCCCCAGCCTGAAAAAGGTTGGGAACCACTACTCTAGATTGTATTTTCCCAACCCTATGGAAGCAAATAAGTAGAAATAAGGCTTCTGAGTTAGGAAGAGGGCAAGGTGGGATGCAGGGGCACAGTGTATGCTTCATCTGGCATTGTCTCCTCAACTCCCTGAAACTCCCGACCTGGTGTGATCCTGACTCCATTAGCTCTGACTTATCCTACTGCCCCCCCATGGTGCAAACACTCCACAGCTCCATACAAGGGGTCAAGTGATCCGTTAGAGCTGTGGCGTCCTCAGTATTTTGAAAACCAGGCTATTTACTTAGATACATCAGTACAGACGAATGGTATGTCTACACTGCAAACACAAGGCATCATTGTAATTTAGCGTGCTCAGGCACCAGAGAAGGGAAACCATGGCAACAGAGGCTTCAGAGCAGACATGTGCATCTCCTCGAACCCTGGGTAATTACTCAGCAAGTTGGCGGGCCCTGCTCCAGGGTCTGACTAGCCAGGTTATAGTTACATCAGGTGTGTCTACTCAGTGCACTGTGCACATACCCTTAAAAGGTGGGATTTTCCAAGGCGCTTAGCTTTGTCTGAACTCAGCTTCCACTCACCTCAGGGCAAGTGGAGTTAGCCCAACACTAAGAATCCTGCAAAATCCCACCCTAGGACCATGAAGCTAGACTTCCATTTTTGAAAATCATGCCCTTCATGCCAAACATTGTGCCTCTATGTATTTCTAACAATAGACACATACACCTGTAGACTTTAAAGCCAGGAAGGACCAGCATGTTAATCTAATCCAATATTCTACATGTTGCAAGCCGCAGAACCTCACCCATCCACTCCTGCAATAGGCTCCTAACTTCTTGCTGAGTCACAGAAATCCTCAGATGATGATTTAAAGGTTTTGAGTTGCCAAGAATCCACCATTTACACTAATTAAAATCTGAGGCAAATGACCCTTGCCCTATACCAGAAGTCTCAAACATGTGGACTGTGGGCTGCATGTGGCCCCCTAAAGCTATTTCCTACAGCTGACAATGACATTATTGTTATCAATATTTGCAATATTGTTGTATAAAAAGGTTTCAGTGGTGCGGCTCTCGGGCTAATGTACTAGTCCTCACGTGGTTCTGCACTAATCCTCATGCAGCTCTCGTGGTGATTTGAGTTAGAGAACCACCCTATATCATGGAGGAAGGTGAAAAACCCCAGGGTCTCTGATCCAGAAGAAAATTCCTTCCTGACCCCCAAAACTACAATCAGTTAGACTCTGAGCACATGGACAAGGCTTTCCAGCCAGATATCTAGCAAAGAATGGGAAGAAAATAAATGCAAGGAAGTATAAGTCATACAGGTCTTGACAGATGTATGTTTCTGGACACCACAGGCAACCAGCTTTAGCAGCTTGTCACCCAGCTCCACTGCAGAAATTTAATGGAAGAGTGCCCTCTGGCCAGGGGCATTGCTGTTGCTGGGCTTATGGGGCTCGAGCCCCGAGTCCCAGTGCCTGAGCCCCGGGTCAGCTGCTGGGCTGCCCACAGCAGCAGTGCATGTACACGGCTCAAGCCCCAAGTCCCAGCACACCAATCCCCAAGTCTTTTCACGGGCCAGCTGTGCTTCTGCCTCTAGTGACCAAAAATAAAATTGCTGGCACCTAGCTGTGAGCCAATTTTGTTTACTCCAGAAGTCAAAGGATCAGGTCAGACTGTTACAACAAATCACTGCAGTAGTTTACATTCAAACACTGGGGAACAGCATAAAGAAGAAGATGAGGTCAAATCGTCTGTTGCGCCACCTTCAAATTTTATTAGCACACCCTCACTTTTTGTGCCAGAATCACTAATAAGATTTTAAAATAAGATTGGCCCCAAGACTCATCCTTGAGGAACTCCACTAATAATCATGCTCAAGTCTGACAGTTCACTTTTCAGTATCACCCACTGTAATACCCTTATTATCAGTTCCTTAATTATCTTTAAATTCTCATATTAATCCCCATCTTCACCAATTTTAACTAATAATCTCCACTATACAGCTATATCAAATGTGTACCAAAATCCAGATAGATTAGATCTACTACAGATTCTGTGTCTAAAAAAATCAGCTACCTTCTCAAAGAAGAAAATTAGGTTCAAGAGGCATGATCTATCTTTTTTAAAATCATGTTGTGTTGTAGCCTAATCACTGTTTCCCACAATGTCCTTAACTATTTTCTATTTTAAAATTTATTCCAAGACCTTGCATATAATTGAAGTAACAAACCCGTCGTGTTTCAAATCTCTCTCTGTCTCTCTCTCTCTCTTCTTCCATTTCTTGAAAAGAACTATATTAACAACTCCCCAGTCACAGGCTATAACTCATGACTTCACAAATTCATTAAAAAATCCTTGCTATTGGGCTTGCAATTTCATATGCCAGTTCCTTTAATATTCTTGGATGGAGATTATCTGAGCCCTTCAATGTGGTAATTTCTGTTTCCATATCCTAATTCCACTCTGATGTCTATCAACATTTTTAGTCTCTCTGGAATCTGTTGATGGTTTTCGCACACAAACAATTTAGCACATTCACCATCTCTTTCAGGCGAGCAATTCTTATAGGTGCAATTCAGATGTAAATCTCTCAAGGAAGATTTATAGCAAGTAACTCTAAAGGTCTTACAGGCTTGTTTCTTCTGTACTTAAACCAGTGTTTAAGAAGCTTCTGTCGCTGTAGCGTTTACTGGGTATACAAATTTATGCTCATCTGGACCCTTGGGCAGTACCTGCATTCCTTCAAAGTATTCCTACTGCCTAGTGCTGGGGACTTACTGAGTTCACTGATCATTGGCGTGAGACCCCTTAATAGCTTCTGCTGTGTCAATGAAACTATTCATACTCTGCAAATTTTAATCAAACATGCAGCAAAGATTTAGAGAATTAGCTGTGCTAGTCCATACTACAGATTTACATCCTGCAATATTTTGGTTGTTAAATGAACTACCCCATTTTTTGTTTACTAAGCAATCAAGTGAAGGAATCAAACAAACAAACCAAACTGTCACAGAACAAAAAAGGCACAAATTGTTTTGGCTCTAAAACAGCCTAATAGCCTATTAATAGGAAATGCAGATAAATAAATATTATGAGTTCCAAATAAAACAAAGTGCTTCTCACAAGCTGCATTAACTCACTTTATTATTAGCTTTATGATGATTATTTTAAATGATACAGTACCAGAAATCCTTAGATCTGGAGTATAAATGTTATGTTCTCTGCCTGGAACTACAGGCAATTTTTTTGGACAAAAGCTTTAGGGCAGATTTGTTTCCATCACTGGAAAACACCCCTGCTTGATTGAAAGGGTTAGTGATTTTATAATGTATATCTGTTGCCAAATCTCTGTCAATTTACATTTCAACTAATTTAAACCAACTTGAAACTAAAGTGTTTTTTTTTTTTAATTTTCTCCCCTGCTACCACAATGTTGGAGATCAAACAGTTGTCCCCATTTTCCATGCCCTTACTACACTATAGCAAATTACAGATATGAAGAATTTACGGCTGTTACCCAAACACAGTCAAGCAAACAAGGAAATCTCTGAGCACAGTGCAAAGATCACAGGGAGCCACCAGGATTCAGTTAGAAAGGCAGGCTAATGAATTGTGGCAATTAGTCTCCTCTTATATGCCCCCCCCCCCGAAATATCCACACACAAGCACTAAACCCAGTCTGAAAATCCCATGGAGAAAATGACAGCCTCTTTTGGAAGGTGAGGGGTTTAGTTTAATAAAACCGACAGGGTGATTTGTATGGCTTTAGCGGATCTTCATGGGTTTTAACCTGTTCTCACTCACGTGGGTAAAGAAAGGCTTACAGAATACTCAAAAGAAAATAAAGAGCAACTAGCTGGTAAAGATCAGGTCAAGCTTCTCTAGCTCACATCGTCCCTCCTTTCAGGGCAAGCTAATCCTACTTTGGCACTGAAATAAAGAAACACCAACCCAAATCCGCTCTGTGTTGGCCGCATGCCTGAACTGTACTGCCTGTAAACATTCAGGAAAGGGATCAGTAAAAGCCACCACCGGAGTGAAGAGGAATGTGCCACTGCCAACTGATAGGTAGGGTAGGTGGTTCCTTTAAAAGAAAAAAAATACATAGAAGCTTGGGTACATGATTTGCATAATAGAAAATCTCACACACACACACATACAGGCAGATGTGCAGTGGAACAATCTTTGCCCCACATTTAATACAAGTTTGAAAGTGTCTTTCAAAGAAGCAGAGCCCTCAAATCTGTGGAACTGCCAGCAGGAAATACAAACAGAGACTTTCTGCACTTCAACTGGAAATGTTCTTTCACATATACAAAGCTGAAGTCAAAATAATTAACTCTGATTTCCTGAAGACAGTAAGAAAAATAAATTAGCTATTTAAAGGATTAAAGCAAATCAGCACCACTGAACTAACACCAGGACTGTATGAAAAAACAGAGAGAAAGCTTAAAGAAAAAATATCAGGGAGAAAACAAATGCCACTGTAAGTATCAGAAGACAGCCAGGAGGAAAATGTCAACTAAACACTCCAAAAGCTCCAAATCCAGGTGATCTGAATTAAAAACACAACAGAATCTACAAGTTTTCAGGCTAAAACAACAGCCACAGTAAGGGCACCTGACTAACAATTCAACTTCTATGATTGTATTTTATTTGAATTGACTTAGCATTTCAGAACAATTGTATTAATGCATTTCTGTTTGCTGAAACAATCAAACAGAAAACCAAAAAACAACAAATATTTGAAATACAAACCTAAACAAAAAGCCCCAACATCACATCCAGCACACATAATAATCCAAATTGTTGTTATTTCACTATGGCCTCTATGCCTCAGTTAAGTTATTAAAATATATTGCATATGAAGTAGTTTAAGTGAAAGAGAACATGGAGTTGAAACAAAGGTCACTACATCGAAACAGGAGCAAAAATAGTAGAACGTGTAAAATAAGAATTATAAAATTGTTCTCACACTAAACAACTGCTTTATGGGAATGTGACTATGACATGTCTGAACTACTGAAAAAAACAAAATTGAGGGTTATAAAACCAACAAGGAGTCTGGTAGCACTTTTAAAGACTAACAAATTGATTTATCTCATGAGCTTTCGTGGGAGAAACTCCCACTTCATCAGAGTTAGTTCCCCCATCTGACAAAGTGGGATTTTCTCCCATGAACGCTCATGTGATAAATCAATGTGTTAGTCTTTAAAAGTGCCAGCAGACTCCTTGTTTGTTTTGCTGGACTAGACTAACACAGTTACCCCTTTGGAAAAGGCTTATAAAGATGATCTCCTTCCACAGAAAACACTGATAGGTTACAACGGCTAAAAACAATGGACAAATTAAGAAAAACACATAAACTGAATCTGTGAATTTAAACTATGGCAGCAGAATTTTTTTTTGTTTCTCTTTTCTCATGCTGCTGAACAGATAAGCAGCCAGATCAGAGATAATGTGAGGAAGAGAGGGAACGTTCCATATTACTGTGCGTATGAAAAAATTTAACTTACTTTCTTCAGTAAAAGTGTATCAGGTGCCTGCTATTTATCTCAGTGTCTCCACTAAAGATAGGAGAGAAACTGAGAACAAAAATTGATTGACCATTCCTAGTAGTATTTATGACAGATGCACTGACACGTTATAAATACATTGATGGACAGACAGTGCTACAATGTGCAACTGTAAGAAATCCCATGAAAATGAGCATAACACTGATGCCTATGGAGTTATGATAATTTATGTGAGATCAGGATCCATCCCAAAGTTACTCTCTGACTGCTCCTGCTCACGGTGTAGCCACAGGCAGAATACACATGTCAACTGGAGCAGAAACAGGGGCATTTAGATTTTCCATTTTGCATTATGCTTCATGCCATGCCATGTGATACATAACATTATTAAAGCTGTATTCTATTTAGATGACTGGCATGTTACTTTGAAGTGAAGTGTGTCTGGGCAAAAGGAGTCTACTGTGAATGTAAAATGCATGTCTACAAAGGGGTATCTCTATGAACCAATCGCAATGCAGAAGTTCCTCTCTGCAAAACCACTAATGCAATCAAATGGTACATGTTATCAACAGAACCATAATATTAAAATTATTCTTGTTCCTGCCCATTCTGCACACAGTAGATTTACACAAAACCCAAAAAAGTGTGTTACACACAAGATTTGTGTTAGCAGACATCATTCATGCTATTCAATATGCTCTTTCCATGCCTCCAGTCAGTAAAGGACTAGGTCAGACAAAGTGCTTAGCTTGTGGGTAGGTGTTTTGTTGAATCATAGGGATATGTCATCTAGCCCAGTCCCCTGCACTTCAGGCATGGCTAAGTAATAACTAAACTATCCCTAACAGGTATTTGTGGGGGAGGGAAAAAATCTGAAATGAAAGAAATTACACAATGTCCTCCCCACCCCCTTAACCCTCACAATTTGTTCCACGTATTAACTACCATGACTGTTAAGAAAGTTTTATGTTTTATTAATAGAAAATTAAAATGAGTTCTAGTAATGCCTGTGCAATACTATTGGTTACTACCAGATCATTCCATAATGGGGACTCTCGCCAAGATTCTGAAAGGTATTTAGGTGCCTCACTCCCATTTATTTCAGTGAGAGTTAAGAGCCTATACAGGTATGAAGATCTGGGCCCATCTTCCAGAGTAGACTATAAGTACGGAATTGCCAAACCATATAAGAATTCAACTTTTTTTGGAATTCTGACTTCCCTACATTGTGAGAGAGCACTTTAGCTCATGCTGATGCTAGACCCAGACTAGAATTTGTCAAAAACCTCATTTTGACACTTTCTATTTCTTTTTCCTTTTCCATCCACATATGTGCACCCTGCAGCATGTAAATCGCATACCTTCAAAGCTGCTTTCCTGACAGTCTGCTACACATCAGCAGTGGCTCTATGCTTTTTCACGTTAAACGCTAGCACAATGGGAAAGGTAATTGCACCCACAACTTCTCAAGCATGCCAGGGAGCTTTCTTTAACTTTGAATAGTGGGTTGTCATTTCTGCAGTTCCACATTCACATGACTTGCAAGGCACTGTTAAACTGCAACTCTTGCACTAAATCCTCATTTCTATTAGCTTTTCTTCAGAGAATTAGTAGTTCTGGATCTAGATAAAATGACATAGAATATCTTCCTCAAGAATGAAAGTGATTTTCTAGCCTTTGATTGCCTAAAGTGTGCTTGACAAATTGAATGGGAGGGGAAAGGGGGGGTGAGAGAGAACAAGAGATGTTAACAATGAAGCCGTTATACGAGGAGGATTCAGCTCATCAATTTTCCTTCAGTATGAATCAAATACTGTTAATAACGTGGAAGGAGCTCCATGATAAGACACACAGGCACGTCCTAGAAATTTAATGCTGTCTCTTGTCACTGAATTTACAGTATCTAATTGGCCAAACGGAAAGGTAGAAGGCTTTTATCAACCGTGAAATGGACGGAGCCATGAGAGAATGGGCAGGGATAATGAATGTGGAGTGAAGTCATTGGACTGTTTGTAAAGCAGCTGGCATGCCTCAAGCCCTGCCGGAACAGAAGGTCTTGGGGATAATTACATCACATCTTATTTTATGGGTGCAATCTCATTTTGAAATGTGAAGATGTAACCTGCTAGGGTGGGCTCAAATGCATTCACTTGCCCCTCTCCAGTGCCTAAAAGAGAAACCCCTGCAGAAAGCAGCTGGAGAGCCAGGATCCAGTCTGTACAGGACTCACAGTGAAGACTGCTCAGAGTTCCCATCCCTCATTAAACTACCACTCAGCATAAACATACAATGAACTTTATTAACTAACTAAACAAACCTTATTCTAAGAAACATGATGAATTTAAACAAAACAGTAAGAAACCCAAGAGTCCCAAAGTTCAGGTGGAGTCACCCTTATCTCAAGTGCAGTCTTTTAAGTCCTTGAGGCTTGAATGCAGAACGGAAGCAATCCTCATCCTCTCTAGCTGCAGGAATCTTCAGGCAGATGCCATGCAGTCCTTTCTTCCTCCTGTGTAGCCAGCACCATGCAATCAGGCCACTGGCTATCCAACTCTCAGTTCCACTGCAGACAACTCCCCTGCAAAGCAGTCCAAAGCAGGGAGAAAACATCCTGCAGTCCACTCCTGCTCAGCTCCTTTCACTGAGTCCCTTAGCCGATGTCCTCTGCAGCTCTCTGTTTGCTCCTCTCCAGGCTGCTCCTCTCAGGCTTCTCCCTGGGCATGCAACTCCAGCACAACAATAAAACTTGTGGAGCATGCTGAATGTGCTCCCACACCCTCTTACCACAAGGTTGTGGTTTCTGGGCTGCAAAATCTGCCCAGCAACGTAACCCAGCCATGAGGGCTCCCTAAAAGAGATTGCACCTTTTTAGGCATGTGGGTTACAAAGAGACTAAAACAAAAGGCTTCCATTCTCTCTCCCATAACCAGGGCAGATTCAGATTGACCAAGGTGAAGATCCTTAAAACAGATATGACTTCTCACATCCCTCCTTACCCTAAACCCAGCATGTTTCCTCTTCCGCTTCCATAAGTCCCCTCTACTCCAAAATGTCCCTTCATTACAGACAACTCACAGCCTTCAGGTTGGCACACATTCTTGTTCCCGCCCTTAGTTATGCCATTTTCTGTCAGAAGATATAGACCAGAAGAAGCTTAATCCTGGTCAGACCCACCTGCCTCAGTGCTGGGTGAGTCACTTGCTCGGTGCACCTGCTGCTGCCTGAATTCAATATTCTACTACAGGGTATGCATCGAGTCCTGAAATCCTTGGTCTGCATTTAGTAAGAGATTAAACTCAGCGAAGAAAAGTGCAAGGTACTACACTTGAGAAGGAAAAATCCAATACACAACAACAAAATGGGGAACAACTGACTAGGCAGTAGGACAGCTGAAAAGAATCTGGGGCGGTATAACATATCACAGATTGAATGAATGAACAATAAAGGGGAGGGGGGAGGAAATTGCATTCATGGATGCATTGGCAGGCGCATCAGAAGACACAGGAGATTCTTACATGCTCAGTGCCGGTGAGGTCTGAGATGGAGCAGTATGTCCAGTTTGGGACACCATACTTTAAGAAAGATGTGAACAAATTAGAGAGAGTCCACAGGAGAGCAACACTAATACAAGAAGGTTCAGAAAACCTGACCTGCAAAGAAAGATTGAAAGAGTTGGTTGTGTTTAGTCTAGAGATGGCTGACAACGGACATATGACTCCTCAAAGACATAAATGTTGACGATGATGAAGTGATCTCCAAATCCACGGAGAAAAAGAAAAGTTATCAGCTCAGTTTGTAGCAAAGGAGATTTAGGTTACACTAAGGAAGATGTTTTTTAACCAATAGTTAAACACAGATAGAACTTAACTAGGGAGGCTGCAGAGTTGTCCCCCACTACCCAACCAAAGAAATCAACTCCAGTAAGTGCTTGAGTGTGATTGCGCACTACAGCGAGGGACCCTCTAAAATACTGCTTTCCTCCCGGCTTAAGTGCTCTGGGACTTTCTCTCACCCTAGGGGATGGAATTGCTGTCAACCCCAGGGACGTGATAGAGGTAAACTCTCTGCCTCACAACCACACCAGCAAGAAGAACCTGGAAGGACTGGCAGACAGAACCACCTGAAGGCTGAGGAGACAGCCAATGCTGCCTTTCCTCCTGAAGAAAGCTCAGGAAATAGGTGGTCGCTATGAGGGTGAGGGGTGGAGAGTCCCCTCTGAGGAGGGGCAATGGAGGCCAATTGGCTGGCTAAGGGCTTTTCTATTTGGGGAAAAGCCCACAGCAGCAGCTGTGCCCCAACTTTTCTAGACTAACTCCCCATGTGTATGCTGCTACTGCACGCTAAGGATACTTACTGCACTTTGGAAGCACATGAAGCGAACCTCTAACCTCCATTCTCCCACAAAAGCTCATGCGATAAATAAATCTGTGAGTCTTTAAGTGCCACATAAGCTCCTGAGGACACTCTTAGATCACACCAGAAGTGCCCACAAGAGGAACTAGGGCACTTTAATGTCACACCATTCCCCAAGCAGACAAGTTGTTGGTGAAGGAAGAGGAAAACAAAGAGGTTCACAAACAGGTCAGCCTAGCTTGCTCTGAGGAAAATCCAGAATGCTGTGCTAAGAATTTTCTTTGTCACATGCATGGCCTGAGAGATTGATGTTCATGTGTGTGTAACATCTATAAACAAGTGCTTCGCAACAGAAATGTGAGTAAATTAGAAAGGTTAATAACAACAAAGATAATAAAGTCCTTTGCATTCTCAAATGGCATGCTCGAATCCTAATGTTCCTCTGCAAGACAATTGAAATGTTATCGTCCTTATTTCACAGATGGCAATACAGAACCAGAAGGAAGGTAAGTGAAAGAGGTGCCTCAAATATCACCATAACCACCCTGCCCAACAAAGTCCTTACCAAATTTCAAGGGCAAAACACCTTTTTTACTAAGCAATAGACAAAGCAATCAAAACTAGAGTTTAGAATTGAAAACTGACAACAGACAGACTGGTACCTTCTCCATAATCCCATTCTACCCTCCAAAACATCACAAAACATGATAAGCACTTTCACATCTCTTGATGGGATCATATATTTTAGAAGATATTGCAAATATTGAATTTTCAACTAATTTTGCCTTATAGTCCCTGCTAATAGAATTTTATTTAATGTTACTAAGTAATCTGCCCTATAGAAATAAATGTTCAAATACACACTCTCCCATGATAATTATTTTGAACCCCCACTAGGCAGGAAATTAAATTAAAATGTCAAATTAATGACAGTAATCATTTCAAACCTCAGAGTGAATTGTCATTCATAGGATTGATCAAAATGAGAATTTGGAATGGCGACTGTTAACATAACTCTCGTTAGGGGGAAATTGATCTTTCTGAATCAACATTACTTATGAAGAGTCAAGAGACAAATTTACACCTGACATTTTAGTGTGATTTCAGTGTCTCCATGCTTCCTTTCCAGAATTTTTGTAGTGCCAACTGCTTTTTTTTTTCTCTGTGAATCCAAATGCACATATTTAATGCCTCACAGAGAAGGAATTTCTTTTCTGTTACGTTGCTCATTGAACTTCTGAAAAGCTGTATTGTCTAGGTCAAACACCTGGTAACCTCAAATTACCAAGGAAGACGACCAGTCAAATAGGGCATTGATATCTGTCATACAAACTCACACATTTTCAGCATAGTCCTTTCTGAATGAGCTTCCATCCCAATCTGGTTTCAGTGCTGCTCTGCTGTTTGATCATGGAGCCAAGGGTATCGACTCAATGTACATACACTATGTGTTCATGAAGAGCATATGAATCTTCTGTCTGGATAAGAGAATCCATCTCCCATTCTTCCCCATGACATAGCCACAGAAACTGTCAGAATGAGGATGTGACAGAGGCTTCAGGTGTACTGTCTCATTTGATAAGTTGCTGTCATGCTTTTGCTTGCCTTTTTGTGATGACTGAGTACAGTGTTTTCCTGGCTCTCTTGAACATATATTCTGGGAAGGGGCCATGTTTTTCCTAGGTGCTCCTATCTTAACCCAATGTACATTAGCAATGTAATTATTGCTGTTGCACAAAACCACAACAAACCGAACTGTCCAAACACCCACTGCTCTGAAGATGCCAGCCACAAGCTACCCAATGGAATCCCACATTTCTGCCATTAACTCCTTCTGATTAAGTGTTTGCAGCCTGAACACTAGTGCACTGATGACTTAGTAATCACATGTATCATCTGCTTTGTCACAACAATTAACAGTCAAATGGCACTGTTCCATACCATCATTCCATTTCAGAAAATGCCTGCAGCTGTACAATTCGGGGATAAATGCCAGTTCATGAGGTTGACCTCCAAGGAAGCACATAGATGGCCATTAGCAGGACATTATGTGGAATGTGGCAGCCCCAAAGGCTCCATCACAATACGGCCACACTTATCTTCTTAAGTCTCTAGCCAAGAACAGTTGAGAAGGAACTGAAGAGGGAATGCCCACACAGGCTGGCAGGCCCCGTGCAAGGTGGGCAACAGCACATGTGTGAATGGGACAGACTGTTAACTAAGTTCATAGACTCTTAAGGTCAGAAGGGACCAATCTGATCATCTCGTCTGACCGTCTGCACAAGGCAGGCCACAGAATCTCATTCACTCCTTCAATAAACCTCTAATTTAGGACTGAGTTATTAAAGTTCTCAAGTCAAGGTTTAAAGACTTAAAGGCACATAGAATTCACCAGCAATTAAGTCATGTTCCCATGCTAGGTCTCCAGTAAGCCGTGTGGGGACACAGACACACCTACAGCAGAGCACCCATAGCAATAATACTCAAAGAAGTAGTTTTCCTGCTTCCTGGTATAATTTTGGGGCTGAACCTCCAAGAGCAATGAGTTTGGGAAGTGTACAGTGCTTTGCCCTTTCACCGTGACATGTTAGCAGTGTGTTTGCTTTGGTATAGGGATCTTAGCTGCTCAAGAATGCAGTTGTTACTTCACCTTACTGATTTCAGGCACTTCAGATTGTAAACTGATTCCCTCACACTGTGTAAGTGCAGCTTTACAGGTATTGCAGGGTGATATACAAAGAAAAAAACCTAATATTAAGTCAGGCCCATCCTGAATTCTCCCATAATGTACATTACACGTGGCTGCAAATTAAAGGAAAATTAAGTCAGTAGGATTCAGGATTAAAATAATAAATTCAGAGTTATATTATTGAGAACACATTGAGAAATAAGCTAAGCCACCTGGCAGTCCAGACACCTTACCAAACAGTAGAGCAGGATCCTGTGATCAAAGGTCTCAAATATGCCAATAATATCAAGCATCAGCAAAAGCAGAAAGATTGGAGGCACTCAGTAATCATGAACAAGTTGTATCAAAGGAAACGTTATGTATAGGAAGAAAAAAGCAATAACATCCTTTCACAAAATCAGAACCGAACCCTTCTAAAAACCCAAGCTCAGCATAGAAGACACAGAAAAGCACCAGACTGATAAATAGACCAGTTAAGACAGAGAAAGCAAAACTCAACAGTTTTATTGTTAGACATAATATTTCTACAGTACCTGCAGATTCTTAAATGGAAGATTATATAAACATGAAAAGATTTAGTTATGTATTTGTTTTTAATTGTGTTTGGTTTTGTTCTGTACCTTTTGTTTTGTTTGTTTTAAACAGGAATCTAGAGTTAAGCTCCTACATATTTATTTAGGTGCCTTAATATGTGATGTGATTTTCAAAAATGCTGAGCTCTCACTGATGTAAAAAGAATTCCTCAAGGTGTGTGGATGTTGCTCCAAGACCTATCTGATTCAACTGTTCTAAATTATAAATTAACTTGATCAGGAAAAATACCAAAGCATCATTGTGGACTGCTCAGTGAAGCTCTCTGCTCAATCAGAGAAGAAAACAAAACATTGGAATGCCTAAGAAGTGAAACGGGGAAAAATATGACTATTGTAACTCCTTTAAATAAAGTAATGGTTTGCCCTCATCTGGACTGTTGTGTTCAGTTCTAGTCACCTCATCTCAAAAGGATACAGAAGAAACAGAAACAACATTTTAAAAGATAAATAAAGAAGGAGTGCCACAAAAAATATACTAAATAATGAACAGAATAGAGAAGGTAGCTCAGGAAATTCTATGCACTCTTTCATACAAGACCTAGGGGGAAAAATGATGAAAGGTAAAGTGGTAAAATCAGAACAGAAGAAGAATTATGTTTGCACTCTGTATCTTTAGCAGCTTCACAGATGATCCAGACAAGGTTGTCTGTCTAAAAGTTTGAACCATTCGTGAAGGACAATGGGAAAGTTAATGAAGGAAACAGGCAGCCCACACCAATGGGTGGAACCTGGAAGTACATTGGCTTCATATTCTAGCTGGCCACGTAAGCAATGACCCTACTCACAATCATCAGCAATGTCAAAGTCTTAAATAATCCTTCTTATCACTCCACACCTAAAAGGATTGATCTTTACCCAGTTATGGCAGGGAAGGTTAAACCCCAGGGACTGAACTATTGCATTGGTCAGGAGGCAGGTACTGGCTATGCTTGATGCTTGTTCTTGCAACCTAGTAGTCCAGTCAGACAGAATATCAAAGTCCTTTCACGGGCAGTTGTCTAAATGGGCTATCTTGAGCTATGATAATGGCTTGATGGATCCAATACATCTTTAAACAGGAGTAGATGTGGCATGGTTTGCACTTTAAAGAGCAGATTCTGCACAGAGGCTTGTTGTCTAATGTCCAGATGGGCAACATTGAACAGGTCCAGCCTCTAGGCCAGGGGTCTCAAACACGCAGCTTGTGGGATGCATGCAGCCCCTAAAGCTATTTCCTGTGGCCCGCAATGGCACTATTACCCATATTTGCAATATTGTTGTATGAAAAGGCTTCAGTCGTGCGGCCCTTGGGCTAATGTACTAGTCCTCATGCAGCCCTCATGGTGATTTGAGTTTGAGACCCCTGCTCTAGGCAATGGTGGTTGATCTCTTGGTATCTGGATTCCTTCAGCTGAGCATCTGCTAGTCCTGTGAAAAAAGAGCTCAATCTCATCAAGGAACACCACTCTGCTACAGAGTTTTAGCAAGTGTGCATTAGTTCCCCAGGTAATCTGTTCATCAGTTTGTTTTTTGTCTTTATTTTCAGTAGGGCCTTGGTTAGGCATTCCTTGAAAGTCAAGGTCTAATGTACCTTCAGATACCCACACTTTGGATCATGGTCCAGCTTGCATCCATGCAGGAAGTTGTTGAGTTGTTTGTCAGCCTGTCTTTGTATTGTATAGATGGAAGCTGCTGGAAACAATCGTTTAGGTTAAAGTTGCTGTCATTTGCAATAGTGTACCCTCTTTTTCACACCAATATTAGGGATTTCTTCTAGATGACTTAAATCCTGGTCCTGTACTGCCAGACAGATGTTCTCTACATAGGGAATGTTCTCTCAGTGACATTGGAGAGGCTATTGTGTACACAATTAGCTTGTGAGGCTCACTGTCACAGCATACCATTGAAGCAAGTGTTTAGCAAGATTCATAAAATGATTAGAAATGCATATGTATAAAGATATCCAGATATGCAGCAGTAAATGTTTAAAAATCCCCAGTAAATGCCTACTTACTCAGGCTTAGAAGGAAACTCTTCTGACTTTATTACTGCCTACTTCAGAGCGTCTTGTACTTCCCCATGAAGTAAGTAGTCCTAGCAAGTGCTGGAGACAGCATACCAGACTACCTGGATCAGCATCTGAGCTAGTATGGAAAACCCTACATTTCTGTGTTTCGATGAAGTCAGCTGGAACTACTGGATGCTCAGCACTTTTGAAAATCTTGGCTGCCACTTATATTAATTAAAAAGCATGGTGCATAACTATACATTGGCATGCACTGTGATTGTAACCATAACAACAAACACTGTAAATTCACTCTGGAAGGATTTGAACATGGAGAAAGTTAAAAAGCGGTTTCACTTCCTGGACTCTATAACAGAGGCTCCAACCCCCTCAATCCACAATTTGTTGTACAGATTTTCAGAACAGGCTTGATCACGCCCCGATCAATCATCAGTGGCTTTACATACTTAAATAAATAAAAGGGAACAGAGAAACCTCACTATAGTGCATTTTGAATCTTCCTTTACAGACACCTCAGTTACACTGTTAAAGCACTTGAGGTTGCTTAAATTAAAATAAAGAACCTTCCCATACATTCATTAGCTCAAGCCTCTTGAAGATGAGTGTAATTAATATAGTCTAAGATACGGCCATAGAAGGTTAGCCCCCTTTTCTTTGGGAACATATAACTTCATTTTACCTACAAACCAGTGTCACAGAGTTCATACCATTTGTTCACTGTAGTTATTATCCCAGTTCATGCACTAAATCATTCCTAGCTCAAGTATGCTCTCTCTTGCTTTGCAGAATGCAGGACTCTTAAAATACATTTATAAATATAGCAAAAATAAGCAATAAAATAATATAATGATTGTGTGGGTGAGCCATAACATATTATTTATATTCTTACTATCATTTCTCATTTCCTTTTTTCGCTTAACTAAATCACAATAAACTGTGATACAGTTAAACAGACAGTCCAACCAGAATAACAAAAACAACTTTAATTTAACAGCCAAATGACTGAGTGTAAAGGGGCAACATGGCTGTCCCCAGGAGAGGCCACATGGCCGCCCCCAGGAGAGGAAACATGGCCTCCTCCTGAGATGGACAGCCGGCAAGCAGGCCCTGGAGATGTATGTCCATCTGGCTGGAAGTCAGGGGGCAGGACAGGAAGCATAAAAGCCAGGCCAAGCGGTTCAGTTCAGCCCTAGCTCCTGGGGAGGACGGATGGCTGTCACTTGGCTACTCAGCTCCAGCCACCCCTCAGGACAAGGGATGGGTCTCCACCCCAGTATTGGGAAGGCTGGCTTGGGCCTCCCATGGCAGGTGCCCAGAGGAAGGGCCAGCTCCTCCGGGGGATGGTGAGCTGTCGGGGCTGCTGGAGTCGGGATCTCTGAGTTTTCCCCTGAAGCCCTGGGCTTCTGGGACCCAACCCCAACACCACCTTGCTGCAACCTGGAGGAATTGCCACTCACTGCGAAGGAACACAATCCCCCTGTGGGCAGGGGCCTGAAGAGCTGCCCCTTGCAGAGGACCAAGAGGAGCTCTCTGAACTGACCCCACTGGAGGTGATGGAGGGCCAAGTGGAGCTGCCTGACCTACCTCCCTGGGATGAAATGCAGGGCTTCTGCTCCTTGCACCTGGATGTCTACCTTGAGGACTCTGCCAAAGAGCCTGAGCAGGAACTACTAGGAGAGGGGGAAGGAAGTGGCCCAGGGGAATTCAATCTCTGGCACACTGGCCTAAGCCCCATACGGGGGGTCAGCATGTCACAGCAGGAGCCCTGCTGACCCCATGCTTGAATAGTCAGCCACTGTCAGGACCCTGGGCTGGGACACGGTGGAGTTTGCTGGGGTTGTGTTCCCCTCCTCCTCTCCCCTTCCCCTAGATGATGCTACCCATGGGGCTGTGAACCCTGTAACTGAAGACCCATCTGATACCTAGAGCTGTTCATCCCTTAACCCAAGGACTTATTGTTTGTGTGCCCTGCTTAAAGGGACCCGGACTATTACTGGTGTGCCTTACCACAGGGCTATAAACTACTTGTTTGCCCTATTGAAGGGGCTGAAACATATTGTGTTCCCCTCTACCTCTGGAAGGGACCAAAAACAAGATACTTGTTTTGATCCACCTGCCCAGGTGGATAGTTAGCCTCAGAAGGGACTGGGCAGGCACTTACCCCTCCTGGCCCACCCAGCTTGCCAGGAGCCTCATGGGGGTTGAGGCATCATAGCTTCAGTGGCCACTGACCATTGAGAGGCCAGCATCAAGGTGAGCTGTTCCCATGGACTGTTTTCATGGCTGGAACCCTGGGAGGGGTGGACTATAGGACCACTTGAGCGGTAATTCCCCAACACCACCACCAGGAGGCACCCTCCAGGTGGGTCAGGTGCTGGACTCACTTACACTGAGCCATCCCTCCAGCCACTCTATCAAACTGTGCTAAATAATTCAAATAGTCCTTGCCTTTGCAGACAGTACACCATTTAAGGAAAAGGACCATAACCAAACCCACTTCCATTGAAGATATCACTGCCTTGACTATGGTATGAAAGCTTGTAACAAATACTAAAACTGCCAGCTTTTGAGGTTGGGAATGATGGTTGTAATAGGACCTGACCAGATCTGGGTGCTACAGTGATATAAAAGATAAATAAATACATAAGTAAATAAAATGCAGGTTTTACAGTGTGTAAAGCCCAGTTTATATAGTGCTATTCAACATTTCTCTTTGTTGTTTTTAATTATGTATTACAACACAAACAAATAAGATGCATAGGAGGAATACTAGCATTTCCTCCAACCTGGATTGAATTTCTGAACTCTTTAGAAGTTCAGCTGAATTAAGGAGGCTCCCATATCTGTTTTGTATGTCCTCATTTTCTCTCTCACCTTTGGCCATTTATCTGTAGTTCTCTGTTCCAATCATATGCAGAACTACAATCATTCATATACTAAAATATGTTTGAAATAATGCAAATCACTTTAGAAATGCATTCTCACATTATCAGAAAATGATTACATTGTTTTAAATGGTCTAATCTACTGATGCCTGCAGAGACCTTAATTTTGGCTACTACACGTCAAGAAGCTTCATTTCTCAATTCAATATGGTTACAGTCATAAATCAGCTTCCTTCTTCACTGTGCATAACTAATGAATTTACTATATGATGAAAAGAACCAATTTTAAAGCTAAGGATTGACTTTAAAACTGCCTTTCCTATTATTTCCTAGCACTTATTCTTTCTTCTTTCTCCTTTCCATTGTGGTCTCATGAGATGAAGCAGCATGAGACATTAGAAATCAATAGCTTGGGTTCTGCAAATACTCACACAGAAGAATAACTAGCTTCATGAGTTCAGTAAAGATACTCATATCTAAACCTTCCAAGTCTCAGATACAGCCCTGGACTACACTGAAGACTGACATGGGATGGTCATGGGTGCACAGCTCTAGCAGGATAGTTATACTGATCAAAACCTCAGTGTGGGCACAGCTATATTGACAGAAAAGGGCTTCTGTCAACATAACAAATGTCACTGGGAAAAAAGAATCCCAGACCGACAGAAAATCTTCCAGTGGCCCACGTTAAATCTATGGTAGAGAGCTATGCCAGCAGAGCTATGCTGACACAGATATCCCAGCACAGGTTTTACAGAGTAGACAGAGCCTTGGTGCTGCTTGTGCTTCTAACAGTAGTAAACATTTTTACAAACAACTGTAAAAAGTTGACCAGGCTAAAGGTTCAGCAGCCCTTGCAGCCAATGTATGTGACTGTGTATCAGCCAACCTGCAACACAGTTTGGCTTCATCTGCACATATGGCTCACCAGTGAAGCATGAATGTTCATTTGAAATCTAGTTGAAAGAAAGGAAGGATCCCACATGTGCAAGGGTATTACTATCCCCCGGTGTGGTTTAACACAATGTGTGTAAGTATGTAAACATTACTATAATTTGCATTATAGTAGCCCCTAGAGACCAAGGTCCCACCACTGTGCACTGAATGGCTGTGTCTACACTGGCAAAGTTATTTCGAAATAGCTATCACAAAATAACTTTGCTGATACTAACTTGAAATAATAAATTTGAAAAAGCGCATCTTTGTGAGACTCATTTTTTTTTAAAATAAAGTAGGGATTAGTATTTCAAGTTAGAGTCTACATGGGTATGTCTATACTCAAAAGTTTTTCTTCGAAATAAGGAAGCTTATTTGGAAAAATCTTTTCCACGTCCATGCAGGCATTCAGTTATTTCAAAATAAGCAAGCGATTTTTCAAAATCACTAAACTCGCTTTTATTTCGACAGAGAAACTCTTTCAAAATAGTTATTTTGAAAAAAGCCCTTCCAAAATATGGAATCGGCTTTTTTTTGAACTAATGGGCAGGGATTCCCCTGGCCAAGGCTGCATTCTGGCCCAGGAGGGGACTCCCTGGCACTCCTGGGTTCCCCACTAGGGGAGGGATGGGGGGGAGGGATCCCTACCAAAGAAAGATGCCCCAGGCAGGCTCTGTTCTGGGATGGAGGGGTGCTTTCCCCACCAGGGTTGTGTTCCCCTGGGTGGGCTGCGCTCCCTGACAGCCATCCAGGGAACCTTGGGGGGACTGGCAACCTGCAAGGGGAGTGATTCCCCCAGCAGGGGTCTATGCCCCGCTGCGGAAGGGAACCCCTGGTGGGCTGCGTTCCCGGCTGGAGGCAGGGAACCCCCAGCAGGGTTATCCCCCCCTCCCCCCAATGCAAGGCGATCTGCCCCCCCATCCCTCTGTTCAGGTTGGGAGGAGCTAGAAAAGGGGGAGGAGTCAGACTGGGATCCCAGCTGCTTGCAGCTCCCTGTCAGCAGCTCAGAGCCTGGTCAATTTCACAGCCATGAAATTGACTAGGCTCTGAGCTGCTGGCAGGGAGCAGCAAGCAGCAGGGAGCTCGATCTGGCTCCTAGTCCTGCCCCCTCCCCAGCCTGAATAGAGGGGTTGTGGGGGCAGATCACCATGCCTTGGGAGGGGGAAGCAGCCCCACAGAGCATTCCCTGCCCCTGGCAGGGAATACAGCCCCATGGGGGGTTCCCTGCCACCAGCAGGGGTTCCCTGCCCTGGCAGGGAGTAAAGCCCCACCAGGGATAATCTCTCCGTGGCTGCAGAGGAGTCTGTCGCCTGGCAGGGAATAGATCCCTGCTTGGGAATCCCTCCACTGGCATGGAAACCGTTCTCCCCAGGGACCCATTTCGAGTTAGAGGGTCTAATGTAGACTCTCTAACTTGAAATTCTAATTCCTACTTTATTTCAAAATAGGAGTATTGTGTAGACACACTATTTCAAAATAATTATTTTGAATTAATCTCAGTATATTCCAGAGGGGTAGCTGTGTTACTCTGTGTATAGCAAAAGCAGCAAGAGTCCTGTGGCACCTTATAGACCTGGCGTGGCCAAATTTACAGAACTCAAGAGCCACACAAGTTGATTATTAAACCTTCAGGAGCCACACTGAGGCACATAGTCAATACTTTTACCTACTAAATTGATTTGCTGATGTTCTTCCGTGAGCCATACTTTTTCATTCAAGAGCCACATGCAGCTCCCGAGCCGCAGTTTGCCCACGTCTGTTATAGACTAACAGATTTCTTCAAGCATAAGCTTTCATGGGCTACAACCCACTGAATCAGATGCATGAAGTGGAAACTACATTGGAGAGGTATATATATATACATGCCAGAATGAAGGAGGGCAAGTGTTAGCAAAGTCAGTTCAGAGAGCAGATGGGGCCCTTTCACACCAGTAGATCGAAGGGAGAGAATGTATGAACAGAGGAATCACTATGTGTAACGTGCAACCATTCCAAGTCTCTATTCAGACCCAGTCTGATGGTGTCAAATTTGTTGATTAGCTTAAACTCTGCAGTTTCACACTGAAGTCTGTTTTTGAAGATTCTTTTTTGAAGAATGGCAACTTTCAAGTCTGCCACTGAGTGTCCATGGAGGTTGAAATGTTTTTCTATTGGTTTATGGACGTTGCCATTTTTGATATTCATTTTGTGTCCTTTTATCCTTTTACGCAAGGACAGTCCAGTTTGTCCAATATACATGGCAGCGGGGCACTGCTGGCAAATGATAGCATATACCACATTAGTGGATGTACAGGTGAATGAGCCCCTGATGGTGTAGCTGATGTGGCTGGGGCCCGTGATGGTATCCCTGGACTCAATATGTGAGCAGAGTTGGCAACAGGGTTTGTTGCAAGGCTAGCTTCCTGCACTAGTGTTCCTGTTGTATGGCGTTTGGTTGCTGGTGAGTATTTGCTTCAGATTGGGAGCCTGTCTAGAAGCAAGGACAGGCCTGCCTCTCAAGGCTCCTAGCCCCCTGCTAGCCCCTCCCCAATGTAAACACAGGGGCTGGGAGCTAGGAGCCCAATCGGGCTTGGAGCTTCTTGCTGCACTGGAGCAGCTTATGGGGTGCTGCAACCAGCTCTGAGTCCAACTGGGATCCTAGCCCCCCCACATCCTGGGCAGGGGGGCAGATCAGCATGCCGGGGGGGGGGAGCAGCACCCCCAGTTCCCTGGCTGCCCTGGTGAGGAGTGCAGCCCCACTGTGGTTCCCTGGTTGCCCCACTGGGGGACTCTGTCTCCCACTGGGGACAAAGCCCTCGGGAGCATCTGTGCCTGGGCAGGGAATTCTGCCGTGATGGGGAGAGACCCCCAGCAAAATACAGCCCTCCCGGGGGAATCCCCTGATGATTATTATTTCGAAAAAGCCAATTCCACATCCTAGAATGGCTTTTTTTCAAAATAACTATTTTGAAAGATTTCCTCTTTTGAGATTAAATCAGGTTTAATGATTTTGAAAAAGCGCTTAGTTTTTTCAAAATACAGAACTGCTTTTTTTCCAAAAAGCCAATGCCTGCCTGGACACAAGTTTTTTCAGGATAGGCTTCCTTATCCTGAAAAAACTTTTCAGTGTACACATACCCAATATGTTCACAGTGAGAAACAGTCCCTGCAATGAAGCACTTATAGCATACGCAGGAAAATGCCGTATTATCTGTTATAACTGAAGAGACAGTGGTTGTGTCCAAAGCACCTGACAAACTACTGAATAGAAAAGAAGGAAAAACAGTACAAGAGTTGAGAAGAAAATACTGTGTGGGTGCACATACTGGGGTGCAGGGAGGGCTTTTGTCACCAAAGGGTTTTGCCACTGTGGGTGTGTGCGCCAAACTCCAGTTTCCACCAGAGTTGGTTACATCTGGCAAGACTGTCCCAAATCTTCAGTTTCAAATTTTCTCAAAACTCTGTACAGATATTTCCTGGACCATTCAGAGAAATAATAAAGTTATTCTGCACCTCTAAAGAGACACAGCTTATCACATTCACTGGAGTTAACACTTCAATTCAAATACAGCACTGGACTGGTTTAAACTAAAAGTACACTAATTGTAAGTTTATTAACAAGGAGAAGATTTTACGTGAGTTCATGCACAACAGACAGCATTAGAAATGGTTACAAGCAAATAAAATTTAAACGCACCTTCTAGAGACCAGCATTAACACACCAACTGTCTTGGTTTGTACTGTTTCCCACCACACCATCTTTCAGTAAAATGGCTAATAAACTCCTGGGTCAGGAACACCCATGCAGTCCAGAATGCTCAGTTCCCTTGTCTTCTGAAGTAAAGTGGTCACAATATTTATATACAAAATAAGAGCAGCAGTATGCAAATAGCTCTTAAAATTACATGTTGAAGCAGAAGAGTTCTAATGAAAATTTGGACTGCTGGAGTTTTCGTTCTTTCACATTTAGAAAAAATAATCATAGAATCGTAGGACTGAAAGGGACCTCAAAAGGTCTTCTAGTCCAATTCTCATGCATAATCATCCTAGTAATGTACAGGCCTGCTAAAAATGAGTAACAAACATAACATAAAATAAACAAATTTTACAGCTCTTCATGGATAGCTAGTAGATTAGAGTCATATTATTTCCTTGCTAAATTTTGGTGCAGTGCTCTAGGCTCCTATTCAACATACTCTTTTTTTTTCCTCCTGATTTTACATCTCTTCTACTTGGTGAAGAATTCTCCAAGCATGCAGTAAGCATTGGTCTTAGAGTCCCTCTCTTCAGAAAATACTTGAGTAAGTAATTTACTTTCATATTTCTCTATCAGCATATTGTAGTACCTTCTCAGAGTGTATCTTTTTGCTTTTCACTCTCTCCCAGATATAGATACACACCCACCCTTATATATTTCTATATACACATTTGCTTACAGAATATATTGCATGCAGCTCATTTATGCCATAGGAATTAGGAAGAAAATAAAAACTTTTATACAAACAAATGGAATTTTTAATTTAACTAACCTATGCACATTTGCAAAAAGTCTATGGTATTGCCTATTGCTCTGTAAGTACTGCACAGTTACTGTTACCACAAACGGCTAAGCATAGAGCCAGAAGGACACGTTAGGAAACAGGCTTCTCACTGACTACTCTTGTCATCAAAGAATGCGCCTGAATTATCTCTGAAAAGCATTTAACTGCTAGCCTAGATGGGTCAGACCTATTTTCAGCACTATTAGACAGAGCATTCTTGAGACTTAACTTCATGATGTCTCAAATCACATTTTCTATAGTGGAGCTGAAAATGTTTTTTAGCGTCATTCACATCAGCAGTTAAACTATTTGCAAAATCACTTCAGGGCAACCTATCACTGTCGTTGACCATCTATCATCAAAAGGAAAGGGTTGGCGGCTTTAGTCTCCAGCAGGGGTGTCGCTGGTGCCTGGCACACAGGGCACGTGCCCTGAGTGCCTGGGGTGACCCCTGCTTCTCCCAGCCCTGACCAGGGATCTGGGGCCAGGCTGGCAGAAGCAGGAGCCTGAGGCTGGATCTGGCCCTGGGCACTGGATCATGGCCAGGCAACAGGGCCCTGGCCTGGCAGCGGGGCCTGGGCCCATGCACCAGGTCTATCCCCGGGGCAGCACAATGTTACTGGTGTCCAGCAACATCTCACACTTTAACACATTTTAAAAGATGCAGCTCCCTCCTCCTGTCATACCTAGTGTGGACCTACATTGTTTAGTAACAAGTTATTTCAATCTCAGTTTACTTTTAACTAATGAACAGTGGAATCTGGCTTTGCTGTTCTGACACAGCTACCCAGTTTTGTCTCCCCTTACCCCAGAAAACCTTCAACAAAATTTGTGAGTACAGAAGAAGTGCCAGTGACAGACTCTTAGCCCACATTTCTATGTCAGGACTGTCTTATTCATGCTGAAAGACCCGAATGAAATTATGCATAAAACTTGATGGGGAAGATTCTCTCCTGAAAAAGCAAAAATGTCCTACATGCTGAAAATTCTAATAGGAACCTGAAGGGTCATAATAGCATATACATGTTATCAATATGTTACACATTTAAAAATCTTAACAGTACTTGCCAAATCCCAGGGTATTCCCCTGGGAGGAAGGGATTAAGGTGTAACCTCAGGGCAAAAGAGTTTCCACAATCAAGATTTCCCATACTGACAGTGAGCAAATGAAATTCATGGTGAAGATATCTATATGCTCAAATGCAAAGAGACATTGAAAGAGCTAACATGATTTAAAATGTGTGGGTTTTTTTTCTTTTTAAATGGAGAAAAAGTCCTCAAATAAACTTGGCAGGACTTTTCCATAAATTCACTTATTTATTCATTCATTTTAGTAGCCGTGCTCCACTTTGCAAATTAGCCCTGATAACTCATGCAGAAGTTGCAGAGACTATTTTGTGCCTGCACATGGCTTTTTTAGAGACTTGAAAATTAAACAATAGTGGTCAGCAAATGAGTGTGTGCATATATATACATACAGAGTTAGATAGTGAATGTTAGTATACATAAGACAGTTGAGGACATAGGATTTTTTTTTTAATCTCTCTCTCAGTGGTATTTCTTCACTCTTAGTATATTAATTCAGCAACTGTTTGTCTTCTCACCAAAGACTGATAGAGAACAGAGTTAATATCAGATGTGATTTCTAGCACTCTTCTTTCCTCTGCTTCATTCTTGCTGTTACTTCTTTCTGCCTCAAATGGTTTTAAATTCACACACACACACACACACATAAATTAGCTTTAAGTGAAAACTTGTTCAAAACTACAGTACATTTTTATTAAAACACTGAAGTTAAAACTGAGGACATCAGTCTTGGTCTCAGGCAGGCTGTTCTAAAATGGTGTATTTAAGATCTAAATTAGATTTCAGGTAACATGGTGGAAAATATACAAGAGATTTAGGAGGCAAGGACACATTTTCTGAAGTGACTTAAGGCAATCAGGAGTTTGAAACTCATTGAAAGTCAGCAAGTCCTAGAACTATTGAAATTGAGACAGCTTCTAAATCATATGGGCACTTCTGAAAAAACATTACCCCTTAATTTTAAAAGTTGAATACAAATATTAACATGTAAGAAAAAAATCCTGTTATTCTGCAGCAGTAGTCCGAATGTCCAAGACTTCTGGAATTCACTCAAGTAAAGGAGGAATTTGAGCTTAAAGAACATTTATAACACCCCCTGCTGCCAATGGTCACATTAGGGGAGTGGTACACATCAACAGTAATGTTTACTAAAAGCTTAGACTGATATACAGGTGGCCACTTTACAAATCTCTAACAAAGAAGCTGCCTCCCCCCATGCACACACTTTTCAATTAATTTAAACATTAGTATAAAATATTAATAACTCTAACTCTGCCTCAGTAAATTGTCGATGTAAAATACATAGATGGTGAGCGACTTAATTCTGCGGCCTACAGACCCTGGACACTCCTCGGGACACTTGTTTGTGGGCTGCAGAGACTCAGCTAGTCACAACAGCTCCTGCTTTACTACATAACGTAAGACTGGACGTATAAAGTCAGATCAATGATCCATCTAGCCCACTATCCCATCTTCCCACAGTGGCCAACTGCCTCAACACAAGAGCAGCTAGATGCAAGACAGATGAGGTGGCAAGCTGGCCCACCAGATTACCTCTCTTCAGATTTGGTCCATCCCATGAAAAAGTCTTAGGAATTTCTAAATGGAACCTTTTAGCTCATGCATTGACTGAATTCTGAATTGATCTGAATTCTACTGAATGGAACCTTTTAATATCTGTTATGAGATTGATTAACAAACTGATTTTGGAGGCTTTCGGCCAATCTATTAAAAAAAAAAAAAAGAAGAAGGAAGGAAGGCCATATTAAATGTACACAACCAGTCATTTTGGCTTATTTTGCTTCAATTGAGATAGCTTAAAGAAGTCTGATTTTCAGGAGGATCGATTCTGAGCTCTCCTGAAAAAGGGAGAGTTTTACAGCATCATAGATCAGTCATTAAAGAAGGCACCAAAATTACAGGTCACTTTTGTTTGCAGCGTTGTTGTATCCATATTGGTCCCAGGATATTAGAGAGATAAGGTGGGTTAGCTAACACCTTTTACGAGACCAATATTTGTTGGTGAGATAGATATGCTTTCAAGCTTATAAATAGTTCTTATCCACATCTGGGAAAGGTACTTGATTCTTTCACCAGCAGAATTGGTCCAGTAAATGATATTATGTTGTTAGCTTGCTTCTCTAGCTCCTTCTGAAAATTAAAATATAATTACAAATTCAATTAAAATTGATTACAATTAAAATGAAAATGGAAATAATTTGGTCCTTGTTTTTGCATAAGGCTACATAATCTTAAATATTTGGATTAAACAATAAATTTCTCTGCTGTTATTCACTGATCACTGTAGACATGTGAAAGGAGATCTCTGTTGAATGTGCAGCTGTGGTCAGAAAAGCAAACAAAATATTAGGATGTACAAGGAATTTGCGTGTTGAATACAAATACCTAACCACTTTACATAAACAAATGATGTGGCCTGATATGGAATGCTATATATTTCTGATCATCCCATCTCCAAAAGACACCAAAGAGTTAGAGGGAGATCAAAGTAGAACACTGAAAAGGATTGGGACCTGTAAATAAGTCTCACAGCAAGAGATATTGAAAAGATTGGGATTGTTTAATTTAAGGAAATGAATGAGGGCACATGATAAAAAGTGTGTAAAATAATAAATGTTATAAATAAGCTAGATCAAGTGCTTTTGCTATCCCCGTCTCATAACCAAGGACCAGGGGACAGGCAATGAAATTAAAGGTGAGATATTCAAAACTAGCTAAAGGAAACACACTGTCATACAGCAAAAGTGTGGACCTCACTGACACAGGTGGTTGTTGAGGCCAAGCGGTTTTGCAGGTTCAAGAAGGAATTAGATATTTGCATGGTTATCAAGAACTTTCAGAGTTATAATTACTTATGACAAAAAATCTCAAAGGGATACGCTTTAGGATTTAAGCCAATCTTAAACAATTAGAGACCAGGATGAGACCTAATGTGGGAGAAAATTATTTCACATATGCTACTGCAGCATCCTCTGAAGTATCTGGTACAGACCACAATCAGAGACAGGATTCTGGTTTAGATAGACCATTACAGTGATTCTGAGCATTGCCTGTTCCAACAATTTTGTCCAAATCCACTTTACTTGCACTAACTTTCTTCCCCTTATATTAGTTTTACAGTACAGTACATTTTATATCAGCATATTCCACCCCTTGCTCTGTCTGGGCAATAAACTTTTTTCCCTTGTCTCTGAGTCTGCACCAAGTAAAAGCGTATAATATACTGTCTAATACAAATTGCTATACTGACTAACAGACTGAACACCAGGACCATAATTCAGCCCTAAGGTTCTACTGCTGTTCATAAACTATTTTCTGCCTTCAGTTTACGATATCAGCAGGACTCCTCAGCTGAATTAAACCTTCACTGTACATAACAAGTACCAATGTACTATTCTGTGTATACAGCACAGAAGATGGTTCTGATCATAAGCCCCATAATTTCCCTCTTTTGAGATCATAGATTTTGGCAGGTATCTCATGCACACAGCATTGTCTCCACTCATGAGATAAAAGAAATAATTAATAAAAACCTCCTTCCAAATCAGAACAATAGTGAGCCTTGTCCCGAGTCACTGATTAAATGTAAACCCTTTTCATGCTTCCCTCTGCCTTCCTGCATTCCCAAGAGAATGAAATAAACAATTTATGTTGCTGCCAAAATTTATCATTTAATTTCAAAACCATGTTGAACTGAGGATTTAGTAATATTGCATGTGTCTTTTTTATTATTTATTTTTTACACTGGCAAGCACATGATTTCTTGTTCTAAACCCACTGTCACTCTCTTGTATTTTGTCTTCTTTGGTTTTGCCATCACAATGAATTTAGCTATTTCAGCAAAAATCATTCAAGTTGAAAAATTATTTAAAACTAGCATGCAAAGTCAAAGCCAGAAATGGTTGTGGAGCTGCAAGTGTGAATATAACTGTGCATGCACACAATATCTAGAGGTATATTTACAGGTTTCTATGATACAGACATACATTGATCTCTCTCAACCATGTGTCTGTGCACACACCCACATGCCCATGCCTCCTTCCTATGCAGGTGTATACAATGTGGTTCTTACAACAGGGCATACTAGAAGACTCCAATTATTCAAAAAGAAGGATACCACAAAAATGATGTCACAAAACTTCACTGAATGGAAGCTTTGAAATATCCTGGAGAACACAATATTCTCTATGGCTATGTCCACACTAGGCAATTAAATCAATTTAAGTTAAATCGATTTAACTTGTTCTCATTAGAAACTCAAATCGAACTAGCATGTCTATGGACAGAACTTGCACGTTAGATTTAGGAAAGGGGCACCATGGGAGATGTGGCAAGATGGCCCCCGAGAAGGGCCATGCCCCTGCCCAATATATAGAAGAAGTACAGCACCCTGGGAAGGAGAAGGGTGAAAGTGTTAAATCAAAATAACAGTTAAATTGAAATAACACGTCCACACAGTGTAATTTCAAAATAAATTTTGATTTAACCATCATTTTGATATAATACTAGGCTTTATATCAAAATGACTTTCCTTATTGTGAGATAAGGGAATTCCTTATTTCAATATAAGGAAATGTAGTGTGGATGTGCAATCTTTTAAATCAAAATAATCTGTATATTTTGATTTAAAGACTGTGTGTGGACATACACTATGATAAAAACACATTTGTGACTTCATGTATAAACCAACTAACTGATCGTGCAGGTACAAAAGAAAAGTCATTAATACAGAAATACTTCAGTTAGTCACAATGGTCCCTTAGAATATTTGTTAACTACTTAGGCTAAAACAATCTGTTCCACCTTGTACTGAACTGTGACACTTGAGTTTCTTTTCCAGACCTGCAGAAGAGCTCTCTGTACATTGAAAGCATCTTTCTTTCCCAACATAAGCTGAGCCAATAATAGATGTTAGCTCCCATATCTTGGTTTCCCCCATCCCTCACAATATTTTAGCAATGATTTCAAAACAAACCTCAAAGTAGAGGTAGAAAACATACATACACATACAAATGCAGGGCTGCAGAACCAAGCATCCCTAGTCCATCCCTGATAAGGTTGTGACCAACTCATCTGTAAAAATGATAGGGATTCCACGCACACATCCCTCACTTGGAATGGTGGAGGAATTCCAGGGCTGAGGCCTGACAGAGGGCTGAGGCCTAACAGTGTTGAGACACAGATGGATAGCTCAGCAGGCCTTGGGGGTGGGGGGAGAGCTGCATTTTCTCTATTCTGCTAGCATGCCTGGAAGAGGGCCAGTAGAAGCAACTAGCTGATAAGGAAGCTGTAGAGAGCCGTGCTTCAAGGACAATGTACTGAAATTTGGAGACAGAGATGTTTGGATTTGCCTGCAGATTTCTGAAAGTCAGTCCATTTGGGTCAGCTCAAGGACTAGGCCAAAGAGCTATGGTGCAGGTGAATTATGATTGGAGGGTATGTGGGATAAGGCAGGTCAAAGAGAAGGGGTTGTAATTGGGGAAATTTTGGTGCAAGAAGGCTGGATCCAGAACTTAATTGGCTATACAGTAATAATTTATGCTTTGTAATATGATATAATGTCACTATATAAGAATAATGTACACTATTCTCGGGGCTCTTGGGTACTTGCCCTTGGGCCCGCAGCTGTGTAGAATAAAGCTCCACTCCTCACTAAGTGTGTGGCCCCCGCTTACTGAGAATTCCTCTACAGAACTCAGTTCCAGTGTTTTATCATCCTTATAAAGTTCTTCCTCATATCTAACCTAAATCTCCCAAACTGCACATTAAACCTATTACTTCCTGTCCTACCTTCAGTGGACATGAGGCAGAACTGACAACCGTCATCTTTCTAATAATCCTTAACACATTTGAAGACTGTTACCAGGTCCCACCTCAGTCCCCTTTTCTCAAGACACTGCATGCCCATTTTCTTTAACCGTTCCTCATAAGGCAGGCCTTCTAAACCTTTTATTATGCTTGTAGCTCTTCTCAGGGCTCTCTTCAAATTGTCCACGTCCTTCCTAAAGGTGGGCAGCCAGAACTAGAGCAAGAACTCCAAATTAGGCCTCACCAGTTCTGAGTAGATTTGGACCAGTATCTCCTGTCTTGTACATACCCTTGTTAATATACCTGACAATGCTATTAGCCCTTTTTAACAGCTACATCACTTTGCTGACTCACATTCAATTTGTGAGCTACTATTACCTTCATATCCTTCCCAGCAGTACTACCGCCTAGCCAGTTATGTCCCATTGTGTAGTTGTACATTTGAGTCGTCGCTCCTAAAAGCAGTAGCTTCCATTTGCCTGTATTGAATTTCATCTGGTAGATTTCAGACCAATTTCCTAATTTGTCAAGGTCCTTCTAAATGAGAATCCTGTCCTCCAAAGTGCTACTAACACTCTACAGGTTGTGTCATGCAGAAATTATATAAGCTCACTTGCTCTCCATTGTATTATCCAAGTCATAAAGGAAAATATTGAATAGTAACGGATACAGGACAGACCCCTGAAGAATCCCATTAGATGCGTCCCTCCAGTTTCAGAGTGAGCAACTGATAATTACTCTGAATATGGTCTCTCACCCACTTGTGGCTCCTCCTCATAGTAAAATTTCATCTAGGTCACATTTCTTTAGTCTGCTTATGAAAATGTCATGTGAGACTGCATTAAAAGCCTTGGTAAAAATCAAGATAAATTATGGTTACTGCTTTCCATCGCCCAGCCTCTAGGCCAGTAACCCTGGCAAAGAAGAAAATTAAGTAGGTTTGGTGTGACTTGTTCTTGACAATTCCATGCTGGTTATTACTTATAATCCTATTATCTTCCACGCACTTAAAAGCCTAGTTCGCAAAAACAGTTTGTGCACTATATTTCCAAGTATCAAAATGCGTATGACTAGTCTATAATTCCCTGAGTTCTCTGCCCCCCCCATTAAAAATAAGTAGCATGATTGCCATTCTGCAGTCTTCTTGCACCTATCCATTCTCCATGAGTTCTCAAAAAAAAAAAAATGACTAATGCTTCAAGACTCCTTCAGCTATTTCTTTAAGTACCCTAGGATGAATTTCATCAACCCCTTCTTGCTGACTTGACAACATCTAACTGACCTAATTATTTTAACTCATTCTTTGCATACTTTGTTTCCCTCCCCTTGTTATTAGAAACAGTTGTGTTCAGTAATTAGTCAGCATTTAACAATTTTAGTAAAGACTGAAGAAAACAGGCATTGAACACCTTAGCCTTTTTTATACCATCTGTTGTTAGCTTTCCTTCACACTACGCTGATCTGCACTTGGTCTTTATCTTGTTCTTAAAGTATTTACAGAAGCTCATCTTATTTCCTTTTTACTGTATGCCCTTGCTAGACATAAGTCGTTTTGTACCTCAGCCCTTCTGATTTTGTTCCAATTTATGTGCCTATTAATTTGTATTCGTCCTGAGAAATATATACATTTTGATTTATTCGTTATTTTTAGATAATATAAATCAACCCGATTCACATGCATCCAGCGTACAATTCTTCAGATCAAAGTATTTCTGATAATCAGAAATCTCACTTTAACTGCTGGGTCACCAGTGAGTGTGTTAAACATGCTACAGCAGTGTTTGTCAAATATTTTTCCTCAGGACCCAGCTCTGGACCCCTCTTCCATGCAGCAACCCTCCGCTGAAACAAAAGCGCCAGAAAACTGAACAGTAACTATGCCTGTTGTGGGGAGGGGCAGGGTGGGGCTCACTCATAGCTTTCATTCTCTCTCTTGAGGCTTCTGTTGCATCTCTGAAATCTACCCACCTAATTTGAAATCACTTACATGGAACATGCAGAGGGTGATCCCACATGCCATGCTCCTGTCTCAAATCAGGAAGTAAGTCAAGTCTCTAAAATTGCATGTAGTAGCATGGACTATGTATGTGGGAGCTCATGGCAAATGGGGGGGCAGGGGCTTGACCTGGGTAGAGAAATGAGATGGAAGATCTGGCACAGGGGAAGGAGAAGGCCAATGCCAGGCTGGAAAGAAAGGTCCTATAAGATCCTGTCCTCTGCTGAGCCTGTCCAAGGCCCTCCAGGTCCTGCTCCTTTCTCTACTGCCAAATCCCAGGAACTGAAGCAGCCCCTCTGGATTCCACTTTCACCTCTGCTCTTCATCTGCTCCCTGACTCTGCATGAGTCTCCATGAACACACAATTGTCTACATATTGTGCTAGAAGGCGTGCTAGCCCTCTCTGCTTGGTCTGGTGACCCCTGACACTGTCAGTGTGCATGAGGCAGCAACACAATAGGGCTATCCACGCCCCTTCAGATTGAGACCTTGTTATAACTTCTTCCAGCAGATACATCCCTGATTTTGAGTTTATGCTGTTACTTAGGCTTCCTAATTGTAGAAAAAATACCATACTTTCTAACACAGGATCCTACTAGAACTGTTTCCTTTTCTCATCTCTTTTTAATTATCAGTCAAAAAAATCTCTGGAAAGAGTTTTAATTAAAATTTACAAGTTATAACTTTTGTTGCAAGCAAGGGAGTTCTCAACCCACTGAAAAAATGAGGCAAGTCTTAATTGCAAAAATAACTACAATACCCAGATCCCAGAAATGGTAGAATAAGGGGGTGTTCAAAGGTTTGTTGTTTTTTTTTTCTTTTCTTCATTGGGTCTATTGATGAAAAACACAGACTTTGTTTGCCAGTGACCTCAGTCTTTTCACATGAATGAGAGAAGCCCAAAGAGATACTGACTCAGAGAGGAGGCATAGAGATTGTTTGAACAAGAAATAGCACCTCATTGTTAATCCTAACAACTCACATGTTTGTCTCAATGCTCTCTACTGAAGGGTGATACTATGTTACAGCAGGCTGCAGATCAGCAAGAGCCAGCCACCTCCCTCACCCACATCTCCCCTGCCAGTGACCTAATACCTGCCAGTCTGCAACCCAGTACTTGGTCGTGACCTGACGTTTGACTGCACTGCACTAGAGAGCATTTAGGGTAGTATTCTGCCCACCTCTGAGTGAATTCAGTAGGACAAGAGAAGAAGATGCAAGCAGCTCCAGCAAAAGATGCTGGATGTTCAAAATTTCTAAAAAAAGCAAATCATTTGCCATGCCTCTAAATTTGGATATAGATGTCTAATTTTAGGAGTTTAATTTTGAAACACTTAGCTGATGCATTCGATAATTCAAAATGCATTTCAGAAAGCATGACGCATATCTGCAGGGCTGGACTGTGATCTTCACCTTGAATAATACCTTACCCACCACTCTGATGGCATACCCAAGGCACAGAGCCTGCATGAAGAAAGGTATCCCAGGGCTCTAGTTAGAGGGGACACAACCAAGAAAATTAATCTGAATTAACAAAAGATGTGAATTTGAAGTGAAATAATTAAATCACATTAAATCCCTGTGTGGATGCTGTTATTCAAAATTAAAGTGCCCTTTATTAGCTTAATTCAATTTGAAAGTTAATTAAACTAAACCCAGTTAAGGGTACTTTAATTCTGAATGAGGATTTTCACATAGGGGTTTAATGTGGTTTAACTAATCCATGTCATATTCATATCTTTAGTTAATTTGGATTAATTTTCCTGGATGTTCCCATATGGACAAAGGTCCCAGTCCGGCCCTTATTAAGTTAGCACTCTGTACACCTGTTAGTTACTTGGGTTCTGCTGGGATATTCTCTGCTGCATTAAACACTCAAAAAATCCTATTGCACACATTGGGGGAGGGGTCATTTAAAACACTCATCCAGAGTTCCCAGCTCTTGAGATTTCACTGTTTTCACCCCTCATTTGCACCTAATGGGATGCCTGTTCTGTGCTCCTGAACACACATGCTCCAAGGTAACACAAAGTAATGCATCACAACTTCCTCACCTGGTGCACTACACTGTCAGCAGTGTCTCCAGCTATGCTGAATTCTTCCTCCACAGGTACTAATGAGTGGCCTCAAACACTCGGAAAATAAAAAGGAAGAGAAGCATCTTTCCACTAGGCTATCCCTGCCCATTTTCAAATACAAAGTTTACCCATTCACAAAGCAACATTTTATAGAAATCAAAACCAGCGAGAGCCCTGTGGCACCTTAAAGACTAACAAACTTCTTCGGGCATAAGCTTTCATGGGCTGACATTCGACTCATTCTTGCTGTATACAGACTAACACAGCTACCCCTCTAGAAATTTTCACTATAGAAATCAAAGTTTCTCACACTAATGGCTTATCAGGCTGACACAGTTAAGGTTTTCAAGTGTCACAGTCAACTGTACACAAGGGAGTGATGTGACAGGTACAGGGGCCTGCAACCCAAAAGATACGGAGCCATTTTTTTCTCGATAAATTCATTCAATAACCAAGGGTTTTGAAAGCCGCAATGGGTGTAGCCTCCAGGTAGGAGAAGCTGGGTCAGGGTGCCTGCCAGAGGGCCCATTTGTTAGTGGGGAGGAGCCTGGATAGACCGGTGGGCCCACAAAGGTGGGGGAGAGCCCAGAGCCTGGAACAAACAGCCCACAGAGTCCCCCAGGGGCAGAGGTCTCCCGGAGCCACAAGACGACAGCCAAAGAGCTGTATGTGGCTCCGGAGCTCCAAGTTGCAGATCCCTGGACTGGCATCATGTTCAACTGCCACTGACTGCCCTAATACAACTGATCAGGTGCCCATTTTGCAGCTGGGTGAACTATGGTGGCCTTTCACAGAATCATAGAATGATAGGGTTGGAAGGGACATCATAGGTCATCTAGTCCAACCCCCTGCCAGAGGCAGGACCACTCCCACTAAACCATCCCAGTCATGGTTTTGTCCAGCCAGGCCTTAAACACCTCCAAAGATGGAGACTCCACCACCTCCCTTGGCAGCTCATTACAAGGCTGCATCACTCTCTTAGTAAAAAAGTTTTTTCTAATATCCAGCCTCGACCTCCCTAACCGCAACTTGAGGCCATTGGTCCTCGTTCTGTCCTCTGTTATTACCAAGAACAGTTGAGCTCCATCTTCCTTAGAGCATCCCTTCAAGTAGTTGAAGGTTACTATCAAATCCCCCCTGAATCTTCTCTTCTGCAGACTAAATAAGCCTAAGGCTTTCAGTCTTTCCTCATAGGGCTTGTGCTCCAGCCCTTTGATCATTTTGGTTGCCCTTCTCTGGACTCTCTCTAATTTGTCCATGTCCTTTTTGTAGTGGGGAGCCCAAAACTGGACACAGTATTCCAGATGTGGCCTCACCAGTGCAGAATAGAGGGGAATGATCACATCCCTTGATCTGCTGGTAACGCTTCTTTTGATGCAGCCCAGTATGCCATTGGCCTTTTTGGCAGCAAGAGCACACTGTTGACTCATATCCAGCTTCCCATCCACCATGACCCCCAGGTCCTTTTCTACACTGCTGCTACTTAGCTGAATGTTTCCCAGCCTGTAGCGGTGCATGGGGGTTTTCTGTCCCATGTGCAGGATTTTAGACTTGTCCTTACTGAACCTGATAAGATTTCTATTGGCCCACTGTTCCAATTTATCTAGATCTCCCTGAATCCTGTCCTTGCCCTCCAATGTGTCTACTGTTTCCCCCAACTAGGTGTCATCCGCGAACTTACTGAGAAAGCAGTCTATTCCATCATCCAGATCACTGATGAAAATGTTGAACAGAACCAGCCCCAGGACCGACCCCTGGGGCACGCCACTCGTTACTGGTTGCCAGCTAGACATGGAACCATTGATCCCTACATGCTGAAACCGTTGATCTAGCCAGTTTTCTATCCACCTTATAGTCCACCTATCCAACCCATAATTCCTTAATTTGCCAGTGAGAATGCTGTGGGAAACTGTATCAAAAGCCTTGCTAAAATCAAGGTATAGCACATCAACGGTGCTTCCCGCATCCAGAAAACCAGTCATCTGCTCATAGAAGGAAATGAGATTGGTCAGGCATGATTTACCCTTGGTAAATCCATGCTGACTGTTCCTGATCACTTTATTTTCCTCTAAGTGTTTGAGGATGGATTCTTTGAGAACCTGCTCCATAATTTTTCCAGGGATTGAGGTGACGCTGACAGGTCTGTAATTCCCCAGATCCTCCTTCTTCCCTTTCTTGAAAACAAGCACTACATTTGCTTTTTTCCAATCCTCTGGCACCTCCCCCATTCTCCATGAGTTTTGAAAGATAACAGCCAGCGGTGCTGCTATCTCATCGGCCAATTCCCTTAGCACTCTTGGATGCAGTTCGTCCGGCCCCATGGACTTGTGCACATTCAGCTTCTTTAAGCAGTCCCTAACTGGACCTTCTGTCACCATGGGCCTCTCTTCTTCTCTCCAATCTGCCACACCCATGGTAGTGGGCTGGGAGCTGACCCTGCCTGTGAAGACTGAAGCAAAAAAAAAAGCATTGAGCACTTCAGCTTTTTCCTCATCCTCCATCACGAGGATGCCTGCCCCATTCAGCAAGGGATCTACACCATCTCTGATCCTCTTCTTGGTATTAACATAGTTGTAGAACCCCTTCTTGTTATCCCTTACATCCCTCGCTAGCCACAACTCCATTTGTCCTTTGGCCTTTCTGATTTTATCCCTGCAGTCCCTAGCAATATCATTATATGCCTCTTTAGTCATCTGACTAAGCTTCTACTTCCTGTAAGCTTCCTTTTTATGTTTAAGCTCAGAGCAGAGTTCTCGGCTAAGCCTTTCTGGCTGCCTCACGTTTGTTCTTTCTCCTAATTGGAATGGCAACTTCCTGTGCCCTTAGCAGGGTTTCTTTAAAATATAACCAACTCTCTTGGACTCCTTTCCCCTTCAGATTAGCTTCCCAAGGGATCCTGCCCATTAGTTCCCTGAGGGAGCCAAAATCTCCTTTTTTGAAGTCCAGGGTTTTTGTTTTGCTTCTTTCCTTCCTTCCTTTAATCAGGACCCTGAACTCAACCATGTCATGGTCACTACTGCCTAGCTTGCCATTTACCTCTACCTCCCTGACCAATTCTTCCCTGTTTGTGAGCAGCAGGTCGAGCAGTGCAAGGTCTCTAGTTGGTTCCTCTAGAATTTGTACTAGAAAGTTGTCCCCAACACTCTCTAAAAATTTCCTGGATTTCCCATGCACTGCTGTATTGGCCTCCTAGCAGATGTCAGGGTAATTGAAGTCCCCCATGAGCACCAGGGCCTGTGATCTAGAAGCTTCCGCTAGTTGTCCATAGAACACCTCATCCACCTCCTGCTTCTGGTCTGGTGGTCTATAGCAGATGCCCACCACAACATCCCCCTTGTTGCTTTCCCCTCTCAATGTAACCCACAGACTTTCTACTGGCACGCTTCCACTTCCATAATGGAGCTCTGAGCAGTCATAGAGCTCTTTTACATATAGTGCTACTCCTCCCCCTCTTCTTCCCTGCCTGTCTTTCCTGAACAGTTTATACCCGTCCATGGCAGAGCTCCAGTCGTGCAGACTATCCCACCACGTCTCCATTATTCCTATGATATCATAGTTCCTTGTCTGTGCTAGTATTACCAATTCTTCCTGCTTATTTCCCAGACTCCTCGCATTAGTGTATAGGCACCTAAGATACCCGGCCGATTGCCCTACTTTGTCATGTTGATTTTCAATTCTATTACATAAACCTCCTTGCATTTTTTCCTGGAGTTCTCCTCCCCCACTCTCCTCGCATATTGGGGCTTCAGTAGAGCACTTAAGACATTTATTTGATTCCCCCCATGTTCCAACCACCTTCCCTTTTATTCCTGGTGCTACAGTCCCAGCACCCCCCAAGTTCCATCCCTTCCCCCAGATCACCCACATTCTCACTTACCTGTGGGCTTTGGTCTCCTTCCCCCATTGAACTTTTCAGTGTGAGACTGAGTGAAATTCAAGCCCTCAAACTGGAATTTTAGTCAAGCACTTGAACACTCTGCCACCTGAGGTCAGCTTTTCAGGCCTCAACGAAAATGTTTCTATCACACTCCTGACACAGTTTGAGGTAAACCACCCTTCAAACACACATTTACCTTGCTTCCCCTCACCCAATTAAACTTAGTTTTATTTCCTTTATCACTGAAAGATACCATCATGTGAAACAATACATCAGAAATGGAATAGGTCGGAACATACTTTAAACAGCGAGCGCCAAGTCATTTCAAAATGTTCTATGGTGACACGGCAAGAGGTCAAGGAGGCATAACTCTCAATTCCACTAGATTGTGTGCCACAACTCCTCAGAAAACCTGCTGCCAATTGTGGACAGTCTGCTTATCTGGATAAACTGTGTGAGGGAGATGGAATTAGCTGGTTCCTTTGTTTTCAAGACCAAGAACTATTGGCTTCTATGGCCATGAAGATACGGACGAAAAGACAAACTTTGTGTTTTCTCCCCTCAAATTTCAGCCAGTCCTGAACGCTGAGTTCTTAAATAAGTGTGAGCACAAGGCCTACCTGTGACATGGTCCATTGTCTTTTTTAGCTGGGATACGCCAATGGGAAAGTTAATTGCTTCATTACTAGGGGAAACAATCAATATGTTTTCTTCAGCAGGGCATGAATATAAAAAATACCACACTAGGTCAAACCAATGACCAGTCTAACTCACTATTCTGACTTCCAACAGGGGCCAGTGCCAAATGCTTAACAGAGAACAATAAGGGGAGGGGAGGGGGTCAGTAAGTGACCCATCCTTTTTCATTCAGTCCCATTTTATGGCAGTTAGAGGTTTAAGGACACTGACATCACGAGGCTGAGCATTTTAGCTCATCACCCCTGACCGACCTACCCTCCATGAACTTATCTCATTTTCTTTTGAACCTGTTTATATTTTTGGCCTTGACAGCATCCCCAGGCAATGAGTTCCATAGGTGACTCTGCATTGTATGAATAGGTATTTCCTTTTGTTTGTTCTAATCTTGGTGCTAATTAGTATCACTAGTGACCTTGCTACTTGTGTCCTGTGAAAGGGCACATAACACTTTCTTACTCAATCTACCCACATTGTTCATGATTTTATAGACCTTTATCATATCATCCCTTAGTCAACACTTTTCTCAGATGAAGAGTTCCAGTTTTGTTAATCTCTCTTCATATGAAAGCTGTT
Source organism: Podocnemis expansa (assembly GCA_007922195.1). NCBI lineage: Eukaryota > Metazoa > Chordata > Testudines > Podocnemididae > Podocnemis > Podocnemis expansa. The sequence continues at coordinate 90,599,447 of ML681966.1, forward strand.
CTAAGCCCATTCTCATTCTTCTTGTATTTCTCTGTACTTATTCCAGTTCAAATGCATCTTTTTTTTTTCCTGAGTGGGATAACCAGAACTGCATGGATTATTAAATATGTGACTGTGTCATGGATTTATACAGAGGCACAATCAGATACAGATCAGGGCCGTAGGGACCCTGGGCCTCCCCAAGTGCCTCCCCCTATCGGCCTCTTCCCTGCCAGCAGGCCAGCACTGGGGGATGCGAAGAGAAGCCAGGGCCAAAGCCTGGACGCAGCCTGGCCAGTCAAGGGTAGCAGGGTCAACTGGCATGTGTGGAGTGGCTTCCGGTGAGGCCCCATGTCTGTGCCAGAGGCGGTGCCATGTATTGCACAAGTCAGTCAGCCCTGCCACACCCAAAAGCTGATCAACCAGGCAGCAGCTGGCCCACCCCATCCCCAGGGATGGACTGGCTGGACCAGGGGAGGGATGGGAGCTCAGAGCCCAGCCTCTGGGCCATCCTACCCCGTCCCCAGGGGCAAACCAGCTACTCTAGGGGTGGGCCAGGAATGGAGTATAGACTTGAGTGCACCTCTCAGACGGTCTGCCCGCTCCCCAGTGCCGGCAGGGCAGAGAGCCCCCACATCATGATGAGCCCCTGGGCATGGGCCCTGTTGGCCCGTGTGGTTATCCGTCCCTGGGCACAATGACTTTGTTTTATCTTATTATATAACCATTTTCTAATAGTTCCTAACATTTTGTTAGCTTTTTTTCACTGACACTACAGACTGAACATATATTTTCAGAGAACTATCAACAATGATTTTAAGAACTTTCTTGAGGAGTAACAGCTAATTCAGACCCTATCATTCTGTAAAAGAAGCAAGGAGTCCTGCAGCACTTAAAGACTAAAAGTTTATTTATCACAGGAGCTTTCCAGTGTGCCTTGCTTTTCATTTATTAACACAGAATTGCATTTGCCATTTTCCTGCTCAGAAAACCAGTTTTGGAAGATTTCTTTAAAACCTGTGACAGTCAGCTTTGGAATTAACCGTGTTGAAACTACTTGGACAAAACCATTGTCTGAAAATTTGCACTCCTCCTGTTTACCACTTTTTCCAGATCATTTATCACTATGTTGAAGAGCATTACCTAAGTACAGATCTGTTTACTCTCTCCACCATGCAAACTGATAATTTACATCTAACGAAGCAAGATTTTTCTCCCATGAAAGTTCATGAGATTAATAAATTTGGTCATCTTTAAAAGTGCCACAGGACTCCTTGTTTTTTTCTGCAGAACTAGACTAGCATGGCTGCCCCTTTGAAACTTCCTATCCTTTGTTTTCTGTCTATTTACCAGCTACTAATCCATGCTACTCTGCTTAAGAGCTTTTGGTGAAGAACCTTGTTAAAGGCTTGTTGACAGTACAAGTACACTATATCCAGCGGAAAACCTTGTCCACACAGTTGATGACCCACTCAAAGGCTATGTCGACACACACATCATTATTTTGAAGTAAGTATTTCGAAATCAGTTATTTCGAAATAAAGTCCTTATTTTGAAATAAGTTAATTCGAATTAAGGGAAAGCCTGCTATCAAAATGGCTGTTATTTTGAAATGGTTATTTCGAAATAAGGCCGTTTGGACATATTGTTTTGAAACAGTTGTTTCGAAACAGTGGTGTTGTTTTGAAACAACAACATGTCCAAAAGGCCTTATTTCAAAATAACCATTTCAAAATAACAGCCGTTTCGAAACAACGGTTCTTATTTCAAAAGGACGGGATCCATCCTTTCGAAATAAGAAAACATCATGTGGACCAAATATCTTTTATTTCAAAATAACCAGTGTTATTTTGAAATAAGAGTGCTGTGTAGACATACCCAAAGAAATCTTAATAAATGGATAAGGCACTATTTCTCTTTACAAAGTTTGTTCTGAGTCTTCCCTAAAATTTTGTGTCCATCTGTGTGTATGCTAATTCTGTTATTTGCTATACATACAACCAGTTTGCCAGGGTACTGAAATTAGGTTTACCAGCTTGCAATTCCTGGGATTGCTTCTAGATCCTTTCTTTAAAATCAGAGTCACATTAGCTATCTGCCAGTCATATGGCATAGAGTGATTTAATCTGTAGGTTACAATCTGCCTGGCTGAGAGCTGATTCACTAGACAGCCAGCTGGAGGCACCATGGTGATGAGCTGAACCACAGCACAAACCTCTTCAATTTACTTGCCAGCAATCTGGTTCCATTTTGAGTTAGGTGGAGCCTATTCTTCCTGGATAGGCTCCTGATTTCCCAGAATATCCCCCTGCTCCGAATAAACCTAAAGCTCTTTTCCCTGCACCATTGTCTCGTCCATGCACTGGGATCCTTCTGTTCTGCCCATCTAACTGGCCCTGTGCATGGAACCAGAAATGTTTCAAAGAATGCTACCATGGAGTTTCTGGGCTATAATCTCTTACCTAGCAGACTAAAGTTGGTTTCCAGGACCTCTTTCTTATCTTTCCTTATCTTACTGGCACCTACCTGTACTGTGACCGCTACCTCTTCCCGAGCACTGCACGCAAGTCTAAGATGTGAACAACTTTAACACCCAGTAGGCAATTCCCCACTCAGTTCTCCATTTCATCACAATTCTGGTTACCTACATTCCTAGTAACCAAGTCTCCTTTTACTATGACCCGTCTCTTCCTTATAATAGGGGTGGTACACTATCAGTGCAAGAGGACCTCATGACATCATTTGCAATGAAAGTCACAACTGTGGGATTCTTTCCCTGCACTGCAGCTTGATGTCCTCCTTCCCCAAGACCTTTATGTTCCTCAACAGCCAAGAATGTCAGACAGTAGTTGGTGCTGTCCTACTGTGTCACTCTAACTCTCCTCTGCACACCTCGTATGACACCTGCCCACGAAGTACTCAGACAAGGTGCATGTACTGCAATAACCTGAATAACCACCACTCCACAGCTCTATTTCTGCCTGCATTATTTTCACTCTGGCAAGGTTTTGTTTGTTTGTGCTCTGTGGTTTTGGTGGTGGTGTTCTAGACTTTAGTATCTTCTTACAAACAACAGACAATTGAGCTCTTACTCAGTAAAATGTCTGGATACTGTTGTCCCACCAATAATCTCTTATTTAGTATCTCACTTCAGGAGAATGATCACTGAGAAGGTAGTGTGAGGCCACTCCAAGGCTACCAGAAGTTTTAAAGACCTGCATCAAATTTGTTTTCGGGCCTAGGTATGGTTCAGAGATTGAACTGGATTCACTGGTGAGAGGTAGCTGGCAAATGCTCTATCAAGAGAATACTGAAGTAATACTTCAAAGATGGAGAAAGAAATAGTTAGATTTGGAAGAGGTGACATGATGACATATATCACATTGGCAGATGTGCAGGTGAATGAGCCCCTGATGGAGTGGCTGATTTGGTTATGTTCTCTGATAGTGTCACTTGAGAAGATCATAGGACCTAACCAAATCAGCCACTCTATCAGGGGCTCATTCACCTGCACATCCACTAATACGATATATGCCTGATATGCCACCAGTGCCCTTCTCTCTTAAACACTGGCCAAACCAGACTGCCTCTGTGCATAAGCATAAATGGATACAAATCAGACATGAAGAATGGTAACATTCAAAAACCAAGAGGAGGAACATTTCAACCTCCCTGGACATTCATTACTGAACATGAAAGTCACAGTACTTGAGGGAAAAAAGTCAAAACCAGATTTAATTAAACGTGAAACTGCAGAGCTGGATAGAGATTTTGAATGGCCAACTTATTATAGCAGTTAATTTGCTTTCTTTTAACATCAGCACCTTCCCATCTATTGCTCTTTAATGGCCACTGATTCAAAACAATTTGTCTCATTTGCTAAAACAAACCAAAATACTATCTTGTAACTCAGCCTTCTCTGCATATAACATATCACAGTTTCCATTCCATACATCAGGTGAAGTGGGATTATACCCATGAAAGTTTACATATTAAATACATTTGTTAGTCCTAGTTTGTTTTACAGAAATAGAGTAACACAACTAACCCCCTGGAACTTGTCATCTAGTCCTGGTGACTTATTACATTTAAATTTATCAATTTATTTCAAAACCCCTTCTTTTAATGACACCTCAATCTGGGACAGCTACTCAGATTTGTCACCTAAAAGAATGGGTCAGGTTTTGGAATCTCCCTTAGGTTCTCAGCCATGAAGACCAATGGCAAGCATTATTTTAGTTTCTCTGTAATAGCCTTATTTTCCTTGAGTGTTCCTTTAGCATTTAGATCACTTAGTGGCCCCACTGGCTGTTTAGCCAGCTTCCTGTTTCTTCTGGCTAGTTTTAGTCCAAATTCTTTTATGACCTTCCTAATAATATTTTTACACTTCACTTGCCAGAATTTATGCTCCTTTTTTATTTTCCTCAGTAGGAACTTTCCTTTTTTAAAGAATCCCCTTTTACCTATAACTGTTTCTTTTATTTTGTGTAGCCATGGTGGCACTTTTTTTGGTGTCTCTCCCTCTCTCTTTTCTCCCCTTAAATTTGGGGGTACATATTTACTTTAAGTCTCTCTTATGTTGTCTTCAAAAAGTTTCCATGCAGCTTGCAGGGATTTCAGTTTTCTCAGTGTAACTTTTCATTTTCATTTAACTCAGGCCTCAACAAATGTGCTCTACACTTAGGCAATGACCCAAACCCTGAGGTTCTTAGGTGTATGGCACTTTAGAGGGCTCCCTGCTGAATCGCCATTGCTGCCACTTTCAGTGGTGCTGCAAGGCAAAGAAGTCCCCCTTCCGCTGAAAAGCCTCAGACACTTTTGTCAGTGGTGCAGAGCGAAGCAGCACTCGGCCACCAAAAAAAAGCAGCATGCCGCTGAAAGCATCAGCAGCTTTTGGACAGGAGAGGGGACGCCGGGGGCATTCTGCCCCATAAGTACCATGGCACAACTAGGTGGCATGGTACAATTCCTGGCCACCATGGTAACCTGGCACCCAGGTTTTGTTGGGCTCCAGTTTAACTGTGACTGTGCAGAACAGAATGCCCATTGTGTTCACTCTGGGGTTGCTTGCCTGCACACTACTCCCAATGCAGGGCTCTGCTAACCGATACCTTCTAGTTGGTAGCAGCTATTTTCATAGCATAAAGTCTGCTGATGACAAACATTTCCAGTGTGCATGTGAACCACTGAAGGTGATGATATGACCTGGTGACAAAGTCACCCACTAGGAGCCTTTGCAAACAGGTCTCTTTACAAAGTAAGAAAGATCAAAGCCCTGCCAGACAATGACTCTTAATGTGCTGTGCCTCTAGGTTTGCAAAGGCATAAGCAGTTTTGCTTTGATTCTAAAAACAGCTGTTTGAGCCTATGAACACCACCTCTTTATCCACTTATGGGTTTGGTCTGATTATTAACCACACTGCCATCCCCACTATCAACAGCATACTGTGTGGTTCAAATGGAAAAGGATGCCAGAGGCCCTGATATGGGGAGGGGGGGGTGGAAACCAGGAAAATATTGAGCTTATCTTTAAAGCTAAAAAAATTAATAGTTTTCCATATTTTCTTACCTTTACTGCTCCCCCCTCACCTTCCCTCTGACTAAAACACACAAGATTAAAGCCCACAGGAAAAGCGAATACAAGTGCAGAAGAACTGATCTGTTTCGAGCTAAGCATTAAAACACATATTAATTTTTTGGAAAAGCTTATAATGAGCATTTCCTTGGCAATCCCTTCTTTCCATTGGCATTAGTCCAGCAATATACTTAGGTAGCTCCACTCAAGTCAGCAAAGTACTTAGGAGCATGCTTAACATTAAGCAGGCACTTATGTGCTCTGCTGAACCAGGGCCCTAAGCACACGTGTAACGTTAAATATCCAAATAGCCTCACTGACTTCACGGGGAGCTAGTTACATCCCTAAAGTTATGCGCATGCTTAAATGTTGGCTTTTCCAGGGACAAAGCACCCAGAGAGGAAAGTTGAGAGAAACAAATCAAAGGATTTTTGACTTTGCATTTATTATTATTATTATTATTAACCAGAACCATTTGCAATGTTAATTCCATGAACTCAAAGACTTTTTTAATGAAAATATGAGACAGCTTTTTCTAGCTCTGCTTCACTCTCCCCAACTGCCTGGGTGGATGATATGTTGATGTTGTAGTACAGTTGCTCCAGGGAACCCAGTGCAATTTCCCAAGGCATACTGCACTCCATTTATAATGGACACAGTAAGGATTCAACCATTTGTTATAGTCCTCAGAAAGTCATTTTTGCAAAGCAAACATTCTATGAAATACATTGTTCTCTAATTATACCAGACAAACTTCCATCCAAAATGGACTTTTTCTGAGCTTTTATGAGCATCTGCCGCTTTAATGCTGGAAGGAAGAGCTGGCAAGTGTAGAAACGGAATAGAGAGGCCATAGAGATTTAATTCCCTATAAAATAGTTCCCTACAAGCTGTTTAAACTTTCTTTAGCTAGAGCAATACTCTGAAGATTTTTGAGATTTTCAGTGCAACATTTACAATAAGAACTGCCTGTGTTCTCACTGCCCAAGAGACTCCACAAACACACCAGCAGTTTTATAGTTTTCCCTTCCAAAATAACACCATGTTCTTGGCCAGAAAATTAATTTAAATAAACAGAGGAAAAAGGAACAGACTCCCATGGAAGGTTTTGGGGTAATCTTTACTATCTACCATAAATCTGATCACTTGCAGCCCATTTCACACACTTAATGCTTGTCACATACATATTCTCCTTCCTCATATCTATACCCCACTCCAAGAAATATTATAATATATATAAAACTGGGCACACAGAGCTGAAAATTACAAATTGCCTGAAGTCTACAGTGGGACTGTATATTTACTAATGCAGTACTTAAATCAACATGTACATGAGACTTGTGCATCATGTGTGTTGATTTCATTGCACGTGATTCATTGTCACTAGGAGGTTCCCAGTGTCTTTATTATTATTACTAGGAAAGCCAAACCCACGGAATTAAAATCTCCTTTCATTTGTGAAGCCGGTAATAAAAACTATTGAAGTGATTAACTTTGCATTTGGCATATTGATCAAAGCAATAAACTATCATCACATAGATGTTTTATTTGGGACAAAATGGCTATGTCAGAGTTGCTGCATTTACCATGCTGTCAGCTCATCTGGTATACAATCTTCTCAGACATACAGCTGTAAAAACGCATTCTGATCTGAAAACTGGTGGACTGGGAATGTGGTAGTTTTATAATGTAATGGTTTTCTTTTAAAATTGTTTCAGCTGTTTGAATGAATGGAGATTTAAAAATATCCATTTTTGTGTTTTTCTAACAAAAACTATATTTTGTTTATTTTTGCAGAATTCTGAGATGGCTAGTTAATAATGTGAACTAGCATTTCTTGATGAAAAGTTCACATCATCCATCCAATAATTCAAATAGAAGAAGTGACTACACTTTAGTGAGTCTCCCCACTGACTTCAGTAGGTTTTGACTTACTATATCCGCTTCACGAAATCTTCTCTTTTACCTTCCCCACTCTAATCAAAGAACCCCACCCACAATGATCACATGAACACCTGTGTTAGTGAGAAGAATAGGGAACTGACACAACTCATCTGCTAGACAAATGAGTTTTTGCTACGCAACTGAGATCAGGTAGAGACAAGATCAACAAATTAGAAATCAAATTGGAATTTTCTTAAGATCCACTGACATATCATTATATCACAAAAGCCTGGCACTGACTCACATTGCTAATGTTTCATTTAGGCTTTGCAGACTGCTGGGCAGTGAGTACGTCTTCATGTTGGTTTGGAAAAGTGACTAATACATGACAGCCACCACCAGACACAAATTAATAGACCAGTATTTGCTTCTCTGTACTGGCTCCTAAAAGGCTGTTTTTTGTTTCTTTTTTATAATTCTGTCAGCACTCACTGAATCAAGGGCTTCTGTTTGAAGCTTTCAATGACTTCAATAGGAGAATTATCATAACTCCACTACAGTCACACCATAACCAAGCAACCACCCAAAGTAGTTTTGTAGCCACTGCTATTTATTTTAAAAAGAAATGTAATGAATAAATTCCCACATATACCCCAACAAAAACCTGAACTTAAATCTGTGACTTAAAGAAATTTATGAGTCTAAAAGGCTTACTTTCTACATGCAACAACGATAACAGGTATTAAGAGACCACTCAGTTGGTATTTTCAACCATAATGCCCCCTATGTTGAACCGTTCAAAGTAAATCTGAAAGAAAGACATGAGATTAATGTGTCTAATGCAGATGAAAACTTTTTTTTTCCCGTTGAGGTTCACTCACTGTAAGAGAAGGGCAGAAGCATGTTACAATACACTACAAGAGACTCCACCAAAACACAACACTACCTTAATCATGAAGTGCTACATAGATGTTGGCATGACTTTGATTAGCAATACTTTGCCTATGCTGGTGTCAATACCACACAATGCTGAGTTGACTATTGCTCAGGCAATAACAAACTGTATTTAATAACTGAGTTAGAGAGAGTTATAAAAGGAAAGATACTGAATGTGATTAACTCAACAGGAACCAAAATCTGAGAATCCTTCACACACATTTGGACCACCACAAAATACCCTGAAATATTTAACAGTTAACAAATGATTTTCACAACAAGATTGGTTTATATTTTTAGACCTCAGTCCTGAAAGTAAATGCCTTCAGTCAACTCTACGTAGGTGAAGTATTCCCGATAAAGTCACACACACACACACACACACACACACAAACAGGATTGGCACTCAAACCTTAGCTGCACAGCACATACAGCTCCTCACTTAGCAAGGTTTCCATAAAATCATAAATCATTCATTTTGCATGGGATTTTAGCTTCTGTGTCAATCTAATGAACTTGGGAAACTGCAAGTAATCAGCAGTGTGGATGGGTTAAATCAGCTTTAATGCCTTTTTTGTATGAGTATATTAAGAGAGAAGGAATAGGCATGCAGAAGAAAAGGACTTTTGGTATGTTTTAAAAACCTCAAAATTCAGGCACTTTGGACACAAGATTGAGGCACAGGAAGACAAAGAATCAGAGTCACTCACCAGTAGTTACAAATCTTAGCTGTACTACATGACCTTCATTATCCAACACATTTTGGAAAGTGCTCACTTCACAGCTATGGCCCTGTACCCACACATGCAAACTTCAAGTACCTGAATAATCTCCTGTAAATGCAGATATACATCCTGGATTAAATAAAAAAAAAATAATAATTCAGCAAGCAAAGAATGTTAAACACCATACCTCTGAGTCATAATCTTATAGGCATCTGGCAGATAACAGCGGATATTCTCCATCTGAGCAGGATCAGAGTCACAGATTTTATCATCAGTCCTACCATAGTTGGCACTTTCAATCATGATGACATCTGTTCCTGGGCAGCGAAGTTCTATTGGATAGCTCTCACAGGACAGTTCCCGTCGGACCACAGCCATAGGAACGGGGGCACGACTGAAAGCTAGAGAGGATTAAAAAAAGAAAGAAAAAGAAAAAAAATCATTTCTCTTTAGCATGGAGAAGAGGATTCAAAGCAGGAGCATTTCCTTTTTTACTATTTCTGTACTGTATACTAGGGCTCTTTCTAGAGATTTTGGCACTGGGTCACACTCATATCTGACTATCCTTGCAGTGTGGCTAGAGGACTGAAAAGGGACTGAGGAGGCCAGAGTGCTATTTCTGACTATATCATTGACCTGCCTGGTGACCACAAGCAAATTATTGCTGTGCACCTCACTTTTCCCACCTGTAAATGGGGATGACGACACCCACCACCTTTGTTAAGTGCTCTGAGGCATGCTGATTAAAAGAAGTGCTATAAAAGAGCTAGTATTTTCTTCAGCATTACCCCATGGGGATTTTGTGCTTTGTTTTTAACATACAGCTTTCACAGCTTACAAAAACTTACACCATAAAATGATATTCTTATTGCCTGCTGCACGGAAAGCTTCGCGGAGCTGTCAAGTTCCACATTTCTTTAGAATTACATACTTTTCTTGACTAAGAGGAGAAAATATTTCTTGAGTGAGACTTTAAATTCCAGGGTTCTGTGTGCTCTCTCTCTTGCACAGCACACTTTGTAAGGACATATGGGTTTGTCGGTGTCCTAGGATAACAACTGCCTAATGACTTCCCACAGTACTGTTCAGTATGTCTGCTGAGATCCACCCCAGACTATGCTGCATTTTAGCAATACAGACAAATAGTGGTAAATATGCCAAAAGCCAGTGATAGGATGTTAGTTGGGGTGGGTTCTGAGTTGGTGCAGAATGTTCTTTTTTGGATGTCTAGCTAGTGAGACTTGCCCAAGTGCTCAGGGATCAGCTGCCTGCCATATTTAGGGTCAGGAGGGAATTTTCTCCCAGGGTAGACTAGTAGGCACCATGTTTTATTTATTTATTTGTTTTTGCCTTCCCCAGTAATGGGGTCACTGGTCACTTGCTGGTGCTTTCTCTGTACCTTGAAGTCGTTAAGCCATAATTTGGGGACTCCAATGACTCAATCATAGGTTAGGCGTCTACTGCAGGAGTGGACAGGAGGTTCTGTGGACTACACTGTACAGAAGGTCAGGTCCCTTGAACCTTAAAATCGATGGAGCTATAATGCATTACACAAAAGTGGCCAAGATTCTCCAAAAAATTGTGCCTAAAGTTATGTCCCTAACTCTTCCATTGGGAGCTGCTGCATATTAAATTACTTACAAAAATCAGTCAGTTTAAGCACCTACATAAGGATCATGGAGCTTAATTCTAGACACAACTTTTTGAAAATCATGGCCAGAGTCTAAAAAAATTATTCGAGATACTAGTACTCAGATGAAAAGTGCTAAATTGGGAGGACATTCAGTTATAAGACCAGAATTAATAACTTTCCACACCTATAATTTTCTTCTTCCTAAAGATCCTGAAGAACTTTAGAAACACGATTGAATGAATTTATCCACTCAGCTCCCCATTTTAGTCACAAAATGGTTACATGACTTCCAAAGGATTGTAGAGAAATCCATGGTGGAACTGGTTCTATTTTACTTTACTCCCACATTGATACATTAGCCATAAGCTGAAGCGAGTGCCAATCCCTCTCACCTCTCTTCCAAAATGAACTTGACAACTACATTGGGCAGGAAAGCTTTCCAGCAGTATCAGCAGGCACTGCTCTGTCTCTGATCTGTATGGCACTGCCTGACAAACAATGCCCTACCTCCTTTCTGCTTATGACTTAGCAGATCTGTTCTGTAGTTACCAAGACACTGGAAGTTTAACTAGTGGCTTTCATGAAAGCAGCATTAAGCTAAGACTGTGCTTTTCAGACTCCCACCACCAAAGCACTCAAAATCAGTCCTGGACCTGCAGCTCTGTACAGCTGGCTTTTGCCCAGGTCCTTCAAATGTTCATAGAAATCTGGGTGTTTCTGGATAATGATGAAGTATTTACAGGTACTGTTTGTGGCACACTTCATCCCGCATCCTGGTATACTGAGATACATTACATGACACACTCTTTGTGTCAAGTTACACTGTGTTTCCCCTGTGTTCTTGATCTGCCTGAGTTTATCCCACAAGATCAGCAAAAGCCATTTTTCTCTTGTTTTCTCAGTGAGACAGGTCCTCTGGTCCAGCTAAGGAAAATATATTTTGTCTATGTCCTAGCCCCTGTATCTGAATGACTGAGTGGCAAACAGCAGCCCGACATGTTGTATTGATTCCCCGATAACATTCTGTCATTGTCCACTGCCTTGTCACTGGCTTCAGTAAATAGATTCCAGTGTTTAGACGTTGGTAAGGATTACCCTAAAATCAGAGCTCCATTGTTACTTTTGTGAACTGGAGCAGGGCTGTGCATGTCCTCTGTAATAGTGTATTTTAGCTCATAACATAAATATATCCCTGTTTAACACACGAAACTTTAACATTATTGTTCTTATGACATCTATTGCACCTATCCCCAGGATTGCTCCAGAATTTCCAGAAATTAAAGAGTAATATTTGATTAATGATTGTCACATGGTGAAATCTCCTGGAAAAGGAGCAATGCTCAATTTAAAAAAAAAAAAAAAGAAATATTTGAGGCATAGGCCCTGTGCTTGGCCCCACCCCAGGCCCCACACCTGCAGACCCCTAGCAGCTCATCTCCAGCCCTGCCCCCCCAGCTGCTCCCCATGCCTTGGCTTTGGTTCCCCCAGTGACACCTCCCCCAGGGGCCCTGCTGCCCACGCTCTGCCTGCCTCCCTGAGCCCCATGGTGGCCTGGCTCTGCCCCGACTCCCAGCTCCCAACCGACGCCAAGGCCAGCCCCTGTCCACCCCCTGCGGATCCTCACCCCCATGGCACAGGAGCTCTAGCCACTGGGTCTCTGCAGCCCACACTCTGGCCGCCTCCCAGAGTCCCATGGTGGCCTGGCACTCAGCTCCCCCAAAGGATCCCCCACCTTGCGAGCTACCCACCCAACTCCCTTCCCTCCCACTGCAGAGGAGCTTGCCACCTCCTATGACCAGGAAGCCTGGGCCAGAGGAGAGGAGGAATTTGAAGCTTTTTTGACTGGCTCCTATGGCAATCTGGATTATTCTCTTAGGCTAAATAGTAGCCATCTGTGTTTTAAAAACAACAAAGAGGAAATCTGCAATCAAGACAGATTTCTCTGTCACTGTTTGTCCCTCTTTGAGGATCTCTGGCCCATACTTGAGCCTAAACAGCTTGAAAGGTTCAATCTAACTACCTCTTATACCATGGTAGTCCTTTCAGGACACATAGCCTTAGTCTACATTCAGCTGAGTTTTCAGTGGCAGTCGACTGGCATTTACTTAAGGCATGTAACATGCCATGCATAAATGTTGGCAACTTCCTAAGCCACTGGGACACACTTGGGAAAGCTGCCTTGCAGTTGGCTTTCCTCTGTGTCGCCTGGGGGCAGAGCCGTAACTAGGGCAGGGCAAATGGGGCAAGGCCCCGGGCTGGGAATTTTAAAGGGTGGTCGCCAGCCCCTGCCTGGCCTAGAAGAGGAATGTGCCTTAGCCAGATTCCTCTTAGAGCCAGGCAGGGACTGTGGGAGTGCTTCCCACCCTGTCCCAATGCCCTGGCTGCTCTCCCTGGGCAGCAGGGGAAGCACCCACAGCCAGGTCCCTGCCACTCCTCTCCCGTGGTAGGGGAAGCATTTCCTTCTCCCCTGCTGCCCAAGAGGAGTGGCAGGGGACCAGGGAGGGAAATGCTTCCCCTGGCACGGGAGAAGAGCAGCAGGGGATGCAGGGAGTGCGTCTCCGGCTGCCTGGGAGATGCGGCAGGAGACCGGGGGGGGAGAAGGATGCACCCCCCCGATACCCTGCCACTCCTCTCCATCGGAGGGGAAGCAGTCCCCCACCACCCCCGGTCCCGTGCCGCTCTGGCCCAGAGGCAGGGGAGGCGCCCCCCCCCCCCCACTGGGACGGATTAGGCCCAGGCTGGATTGTGTCAGGAGGTGGGGGGAGGGACTTTTTAGCTGCCGGCCCCGTGCACCAGAAACCTTAGTTATGGCTTTGCTTGAGGGCCAGAACTTGTGGCGCCAACTTCCAGGAGTGAAGCAGCGAGTTCATACTCACTGCTAAGAGCCCCCAGAACGCCGGGCTGATGGCAGCGATTTTGCCACCATCATACACATAGCCATAAGCTCTGAGTTAAACACTTTCCAAAGTCCGTTTCTGCTTCTGAGGTCTGCACTTTACCTAAGTGGCTGGGTTGTTTTATTTGTTTAACCAGACTGATGTTGTCAAGTTAAACTTATGTAAATAAGGAAGCTACCAGAGAATGCCAAATGTAAACAAACAGAAATTAACCAAATGTGTTCATTTGTACAAATCTAAGTCATTTGTTGAGGGGTAAACTTGAGCTTATATTGCTGAACTTCATTCAGCACAGAACTGCTGCAAATAGAAGATAGGAAAATTCTACTAATAATATGCTTTGGTTGGAGGCCTATTTGTGACGCTGAGGAGTCTGTGTCTGACCCCATGGCCCTAATCCCAAACTGACTCTACAAATAGTAACAGTTCAGTACTTGTGCTCATAGGGCAGAATTTGGTTTTGCAATTACTGTGAATGTACAGAGGATTATAAAACCAGCATGCATGGTTTTGAATCAGGTGTGAGAGTACCTTTCAGTTTCCTACAACTATTGCAATGTACATGAAGAAAATGAAGTCTTTACGGCACTGATCTGCTGAACACCCAAGAAGTTAATCCCCAGATATAGTGCTTCCAAAGAAACGTTTATAGTTTACTTCCCATTAAGGGACAACATAGAATATGCTGCCCTAGCACATGTGTCAGACTGCAATGAGAGCAGACATTATTCTCAATGTATTGAAAAGCAGTACACTCACGTAGGTTACTCAAAAAATAACTCCCTAAAGATGCAAGTGTTTGCTATCAAAAAGATATGGTTAACATACAGATACCACATGTGTTCAAGTTCCAAAGCAGTAGCTGTGTTAGTCTAGTTTGAGGGTGGGGGGGCGCAGAGAAATAAAGAAATAAACAAATCAAGGAGTTCTGTGGCACTTTTAAAAACTAACAAATATATTTACTGCATGAGAGAAAATCTCACGCATGTTCAGCTGCAATAGTTATGTTCTAGTTTTAGTGTGTGGAAATACCTAATGCACTCTGGGTACCTTTTCTTTCAAACAGAGCGAGGAAATAATTATGTATCTCATGCATCACAGTGTGAAAACCAAAGGCTACTGTAGGTGGTTTATGGAAACCACTGTCAATTGCCCTATCCTACTTTCTTTCAACAGTAGCCTGGCTCATATCATGCTCATCTTTCCTAATGGCTGTAGTAAATATTTAAAGTGTTCGATATATCCAAGTCCTACAAAGCAAATCTATTATTTAATGTTGTAGTCCTGTATGATAATTCACATAAGCCTCTATCCCAATTGGACTACGAATTGCAAAGATTTCTGCTATGAACTCATGTCAAAGGCCAAAAATGAAGGATGACACATTACAAACATGCAGAAGCTTCATATATAGAAATGCTATTTCTTAAAAAAAAAAAAAAAAGCTGCCTTTGCTTATACTATAAGATCCCTTCATGCAACTTAAAAAAGATATGTTGCGTGTTCAGTGGTGAAGTTAGTACAACCAATCCTCTTTCGAACAACCTCTCACCGTTACAATCTCCATCTTACACACAGATACTTATTGAGGTGCATAAGTACACGACCTGATCCCTCCCGCCACACTGATTTTCAAAATACAGTGGGGACCTGTTAATGCGCGGGTGTCGGGGGACAAGCCCCTGTGACCGCACGTTAAACGGACCATGCAGAAACGGGACTGCAGCAAATAAATAAATAAATAAATCAGAGTGCAGCACTACAAGGCTCACTCTACCTGTTTCCATGCCCAGGTCAACTTCCCCTTGTAGCTAGCGTGTCGGACTCCTTAAGTTGCTATTCACTTCACACATTTCCGTGCCCAAGCCAACTTCCGCCTTTAGGCACCATGCTTTAGTGAGTCCCGCACGTTAAGTTGATGGCTTCAGGGGACATCACCGGAGCGCGTGGTAACCGCATCTGCGCGAAAATGGGTCGCGCGTTAACGGGTCCCCACTGTAGCTCAGTATCTAACTGCTCCTTTTAAAGTCAAGTGCCTTTTTCAGGTATTCAAATCAAGTGTGTTATTCAGGAGACTAAAGGTAGATGCAGGAACCTAACCAGAAGCACTAATTTAAAAAAAGAAAAAAAAAAAAAAACCGCCTGACCTAAAAAAAGATGCAAAAATCAATAACAGGATACTATTGCTTTACCTCTGAATGCTAGGAATGTCTATTATCCATCCTATACTTAATCTCAGTCCCCTTGCTTATTGGCTAGTGCTCAGTAAGAACAGCTGCAAGGTATTTTACTCAAAACCACTAAAGAGGGATGTGGTGACAATTGCACTTTTGTAACAACATCTAGGAGAACCTTTGAAGGAACCTCATGCTGCTGAAATTACATGGAGCAAAGCAATAACCGAGGGTGAAATGGTAACAGGTAATGACAGGATTCGTCTAGGCAATTCAGATTTTCGTTTTCTTCGTAAATTTGTAGAGTTGGAAAATTAACTTAGTCACCAAATCTTTTGCTTTCCACCACACCCCCTCGCTGTTGACCTCAGAACATAATTACCTTTTGTCGTGCCTACAGGGTATCGGCTTGTAGTTATTACTGCTACACTCAATCAAATGCTAAAATATCCTTTAAAGAATATCTATTCCTGGTGGCTACAGACTTGTTGAGCTTCATTACAAGTAGCAGCATGATGGTAACAGATGTACTTTTAAAGAAATGGGGGTTGATTTTTTAATTAGAATTTATGTGCAATTTCCCCTGAAAAATACTGCAACCTAAATTTTCAGAGCACTTTTTAAGTGCACACGTTGGGGTAATGATGCAGAAAAATGCACATGCAAATAAATATTTTTTCTTGGCAGCTCTATTCAAGTAAAAATATGGGAACCAGACTGCCCAGTTAAATGCTTGACTTACTGCTCCCAAATGCAGGTGTAATGCACCATTCCCCCACCACACACACAAATTCAGGGA
>ML681966.1:90621048-90680207 GCA_007922195.1 Podocnemis expansa
GGCGATGCCAGGAGCGTGGGGGGGCGAGTGGGAGCGGCAGCAGCGATGCCGGAAGCGGGGGGGCGGCAATGCCGGGAGGGGGAGGTGCCGCCGAGAGCGGGGCAGCGGCGGCGCAGCAGGCTCCATGGGGGGAGGGGGAGCGCAGCGAGCAACAGAAGTTGCTCAGCTGCCCTTAGAGCAGGGGTACTCAAATGGCCGTCATGCAAATAGGCCACTGTCGCGGTCCACCAGAAACCTCTTTGCGGTCCGGATTGTGGACCGCGGGCCGCCATTTGAGTACCCCTGTATTAGGCTGTGAATCAAAGGAAAAAAAATCCCATTCTGGAAGTTACTGAAGCCACTGGGTTTTAAGCATTTACTTAAAATTAAGCATGAACTTAAGTGCTTTACTAAATCAAACCCCTATTTAGAACACTTGCCTCTTTCTATTTAAAACCAAGTACAGTACTATTATAGTGCTCTCATGTGCATATCTAAACATACATCTAAATGCTTCTTTTCCTTCTCTGGCCTTTGTCATCAAGAAGAATATTAGTGCAAAATGAAAATTCATTTAAAGGCTATTACAGCAAATGTTTATTTAACTGAAAAGGATTCTCCCCTTTTCAAATCCCTTTTAATTACTCCCACGTATTAATTCTGGTCCATCAAACTTTTCTCTGAAATGTTTGTTATTTCAAAGCGGCTGAAAAACTAACTCAGGAGAGGGATATGAGGATAGAAATCTCTTCCCACTCACCCCTCCACCCTACCCAGATTGAAAAGGTACACAACAATTAGGAATTGTGCTGCCTTTTCTGCTTACATTGTTGTATGGTAAGGAGAAACAAGGAAAAACAAATGGCAATAGTCCCAGGACAAGAAAGGATTAAAGATATGTCCTTTAGACAGAGGCTGATACTCCCCTGACCTAGCATACCTGCCAGCAATATCAATATAAGGAGGATCCTTTGACAGCTGGAATTTCAGTATACAGGACATGATTCACCACGGCACTGGTCTCATTTAATACTGGTATGGTTCCACTGGCATAAAAATAGGGTAACACAGTAGTAAATCAGATCCCCTCATTCATCTCTAACTCAATGAGAGTATGTGGCAGACAGGAAGAAGCATGCAGCTATTCAAGTGAGAGTCTGGAAGGAGAGAGTGATCTGAATGATATGCTTCTAAAGTCTGCTCTCTCATGAGCCACCAGGGCTAAAAATGAATGTCATATATCGCTGGGAAGACATACATGTGCACTAGGGAAAGTTGATGGTCTTGTGAGGAAGGCACTTGATTTCAACATTGCCATTAAGTCAGCTCCTCAAAAAATAATGACATTGGCTTAAAAATCATGAGAGCTAGAAAATCAAAAGAATTTTATTTGCTGTCTGGTTTCTGAAGCTCTAGCTTACACTCAGACACGTTTTTCAGGTTTTTCTCTGGAACTGAAAAGGCTAGAAAAGTTTTTTGGTTTTGGGTTTTTTTTTTTATTTTATTTTATTTTTAATCAACACTAAGATTTTTACCTAACCATTTGCCTCCACTTGCTGGTGATTTAAGAAAAGCACCAAACAGCATGAGACCAAGGCCGGATTTTGGTGTTCATAGGCCCTAGGCACTTTTACTCTGAAATGTGCAAAAAGAGGGACCAATGACTTGAAACTATTCTAATGCTAAACCACGTGATTTTCCTTGTTTTTCTCTGCTTTTTTAATTTTTTCCCTCCTTCGTAGGCCCTAAAAATTATGTACGCCCTAGACACTGTGCCTAATGGGAAATTTGGCACCACATGAGACTCAAGGTAAATTCTTCAGGGAGAGCCAGGTTTGATTCCCATTCTACCTCAGGTTTCCTGAGTAAGCTTGGACAACTCAATTCCTTTGTCTGTCCCTCAGTTCTTTTTCCATAAAATGGAGATAACACAATACATCTTTATGTATTTAGGCTATGGCACAGGAAAGATCTTAAAGTACAGGCCTAAGTGCATTCCTGTTCAGAAAATATTTTTCAGGAGGACTTAAGCAGGTGCTTACAAGTAAATGTGTTTATATGCTTTCCTGATTTGGGCCTTTCGATTGTAAGTTCCTCTTATTCTTACTATGTAGATACACAACACTCAGCACAATAGGGCCATGCTCTCAGCACCTGCAGGATGTAACTATTGTAGTACAAATAATGGTACTAGAAGGGTCCAAAGTCTGAGATAACAGACCTTAGAGCTATCATTGGCTCCTCAGTGTATCAGAATTTCATTGCAATGGTCCACAAGTGTCAGCTGCAATTCCTGGACTTGGGACCAGTACAGTTTTCACCATTACCTGGAATGTAATTAATGTCAACCTCAATTTGTCAACCTTTCACTAGAAAACTGAAGTGACCCTCAGTGGAGATTTGCTTCCAGGTTACAGGAGTGGGAACTAATAAATGTCCCTTTATGGACAGACTATACAGCTCCTCTATGATGGGGAAGAGAAACAGGACCTTTAGGGCTGCTGAGTAGCCCATCTGCACTTCACCTCCCTGCCACCCACATGCAGATCACAGGTCTTTGGATGTTCCCCTGTCCTCGACCCCAATTCTGAATGTAACAAGCACACTCATCCCACAGCATCAGATAAGACCCAAGAGAGAAAAGATGAAGGAGAGAAGAATAGGTCTGTGAGGGGGAAAACAACCACTGTATAGTCATAAAAGGAAGCAACATTGAGGAGATGGCATTCAGAGGACCATAGGGGGAATGAGACCTCCAGATTACAGTGAGGGGAGGCCTATTTGTATGTGTGCAGAGACCTCAGTTCTGAGAGATGAGGACTTAGAGGTACTAATAGACAGGGAGTGCAGGGAAGGAGAACGAGATGGATTTCACAAAAGCTCAGAAACTTAGAAACAAAAGCCAGGTGGAAGGAGAAGGACGATAAAGAACAACAGAAACAGTGAGGAAGCAAGAAATGAAGGAAGGAGTTGGGCACAGAGAGGTTCCACAAGGATAAAGTGGAGCCGGTCCTGCAGGAACAAATTGGAAGTCTCAGTAAAGGGGATGTGTCTGGGGCTGGAAAGGATGCTCCATTCATAGCACCAACAAGAACAGGAGAATTTCACACTTCTTGTCTTTTGCTCTGTGGCATGCAATGGGATGTGCTGCAGACTGCCACCATCAGCTATAGCTACACTACAATGCCTTGCACAAACATACAACAAACAGACCTGAATTTTGTGACTGGTGACTAAGGACCATTTTCCATCTCACCCATCACCACAAGAAAGGGCAGGTGAATACTCACACCGTTTCCATGACCAATTTGCAAGACAGCTCTGGCACCTTGTAAAGAAAGGCACTGAGTAGCTGTGAGAGAAGGGTTATACTCTGCAAGGGTCTTTCAGGACATGTAAGGAAGAGAAATTTCCCAGGCTGGGGCTTTGGATAGAGGTATGCTAGAACAGCTACACAGGAATAACAATTCTAGAACAACTCTTCCTTAATGCTCCAAGTGTGGACACTAATTCCTGAATAAGGATGCTCACACATGGAATTATTTAGGAATAGCTATTATATTTTCAATTCACTCTCTACCTTAATCCAACTTAACTTCCAAGACAGACAACCTCCTATTATTAGGGAAAGATTGGTAGTGAAAACACCGGAATGAGACTCAGGTAAAGGTATAGGCAGCCTGGCTTAGTGGTGACAGCTTGGCTGTGGCCCGCATTTCAGGGACCATGGTCAGTGAGCAGGGGTTGAAGGAATTACTGGAGCCAGGTTCAATAAGCAGATACCAGGAGCAAAGGCAGAGGGGACTGAAGAGCAGAGATTGAAGTCAGGGTTAGGGTGAGACTGCGTTCAAAGGCAGAAGGTAAGATTTGGAGTCTCAGCAAGCCCAGATAACTACCTGGGGCACCTTCCAGTATTAAACAGAGCACTTGGCCAATCAGCAAGTCACAGATTTCCATCCCTCTGGACCTCTTGGATGATGCCTTCTCCAGCACCTATTATCCACAGAGCTCCGAGGCTGTTACTTTACACTGCCTCCTGAAGCAATGTGTGAACATCAGAGATCCCAGGCTCCACAGGTTCTAGTAGGGTGCCCAGATAGTCAGTGTGAAAAATCAGGATGGGGTTAGGGAATAATAGCCATCTACATAAAACAAAGCCCTACATATATATTGGGGCTGTCCCTGTAAAATTGGGACATCTGATAATCCTAGGTTTTATTACCTTACATGCAGGAAAACTGGGATTAATTCTAAGTTCTGAAATGGACTCACAGTTCAAATCTTTCCCTAGCAATACAGCTTTTTAGCTGCTTGATTTCTACTTTCCTTGGCCTTTCCCAGTGCATTCTCCCCACTTTGGCTTTCCTTCCCTTGGTCCTAGCTAGACCCTGGATCTCCCTCCAAATCTAGCTGGTTACAGTTTTTCATAGGGTGGGAAAGCATCTGAATGAATCTGCAGGCATCAGAGACCTGTGTCTCATGAACTTTTAGGGCCTCAGTTCCCCATCCATAAAATGCAGACATCAAGAGTTCCTTTGACTAGTTAGATTATAAGCTCATTGAAACAGGGACTGTTTTGTATTATGTGTCCATATGGTGCCTACCACAAAGGGGCCCAGACCTTTGTTGTGGCTTCCAGGCTGCTCTAACAAAGTTATATTGTATTGAGACCAAGTCAAAGTTATTTGGGCCTAACTCCAAAAGACCTGAATAGACCCACTACTGCCTCTTCAAAAGTTATCAAGTCTTTAGCTGTGACATTGCTGTACAACCTTGAAGCCTCAAATTTCATGTGACAAATTAATGTGGTGAAGCGAGTAGAATTTCAGCAATAACAACATTCACTTAAAATTTAATTGACTCTACTGTAGCTTTTTAGGTGTCATCAATAATCTTTCTTTCTTTCTTTTTTTGCTTAGATTATAACTTTTCTAAACAATCACAGTATTCATGATCATAAAGGCATTTAAACAAACCGGCACCCCGGGTGAGAATTAGCTTTGAAAGCCCGGGGCGGGGAGAAGGGTCAAAATTCTCCTTCTTAGTACTAAGTATATTTTATATTGAATCATATATTAGAATTTTTCTTCATAATTATTTCTACTTTAAAACAATAGATCAGATTTTATTCTCTGTTAGACTGGTGTGAATCTGCAGGAACTGTACTGATGCCGGCAGGGATCTTTTAGACATACAGAACATTGCTATAACTGACATGGCAATCTAGCTCACTGTAAGTGTGCAGAAACACCAACCTGAAAGGTCCTGAGCTAGAAAAGTATGAGTCCTCATGACCTGATTTTCTTCTCACTTACACCAGTGTAAATAGAAACAGCTCTAGCAAAATCAGTAGAGTTATACTGGTGCAGAAATAGTATAACTGGGATGATAACAGATTGTTTCAGTGGCCTATCTTTGAATTCATCTTTGAGAGGAAACAGCACAATGCAACAGAGACAGGTCTGCTTCTTCTCACTAGTGTACACTACTATAGTGTAAATCAATAACATACAGTAGTGTACTACTAAATCAGCAATATACAGCAGTATACACTACTATAGTCTAAATCAGTACACTAGCACAGTATAAATCAGAAGCTGTTTCAATTAAGTTAGCAGAACCACAGGGGTAAGAGAGATGACAGTCAGAAGAACTGGGTGCATCTGGAGCCTAATGAAGCATAGAATGACCCAAAATAACATATTCCTAAAATATCCTGCAAGTTAAAGTTTGGTCTGGATTACTGGTTTCTGAGCAGTTCTGGAAGGGAAATGTTAGAGCTCATATAAAAATATTCACATTATTAAAGAAATGGTGAATGGTAAGATAAGGACTTCTGTGTACTAGTTATGGACTTGTTTACTAGTACATCAAACCTATTTTTAAGCCATTATTGCCTAGAAGAGGAGCTTTATGAAAGCTAAATGAAGAAAAAGAAGAATTTAACCATACATATCAGATGTTTGTTATAGTTCCAAAACCCATATTGAGTAACTAGGGGCCAAACCTAAAAGGCACTATTCACAGGAGTCAGGAAAATAAGATATAGTCTTGATTAGCTCATTTTACTGAAAGTTATCCAGATGTTGTTACCTAGCCATAGTCAGGTCATAATGTGGCTGAACTGTACATAATTAAAATAACAAATGGTTTGGGGTTGGGTTTTTTGTTTTTTTTTTGGATGCTTTAGGCGTCCCAGTTTCTGAGTCTCTGCCATAAATAACTAGAGAAAATTTGTTCTTTCCACTAACTGTAACTGTGTAAAATTTTAATGAAGAAACTTGAGACTAGCTGAGATTTGCAGGGTTTGGGGTAGAAAATCAGTAACATTCAAAGATCTAAATTTCCAGCAGTTACTAGGGATTTGGGGTACCCAACTTGAAAAACCACAAAACCACCTGATGTTCAGATGTTGGATGCTTATCAGAGGATCCCTCCATCTCTGCTCTGTGCAGGCAGGTCATGCCTCAAATTGTTAACTATAGTCTCCACAGTCCAATGCACAGCATCTGTTAGTGACCTGTTCTCAGACTCTCAGAAATAGATACACCTCGATATTATCCTGACAATGGGAACCCAACATAACCCACATCAAACCACTACCTCTAGCCTTTTAAACTAATTCAGACAATATGCCCAGGCCAAAGGTGACTTCCTGGCAAAACTAAAGTCAATGGCTAACTTCCCACTAACTTCAATGGGGTCAAGATTTTACCCTGAACATTTAAATATCACCACAGTAATGCAGAAATATATATATTTTTAACACTTGGTGAATGTGGTCAATAACAATATTTCTTCATGTCCATCAATGAGGTTTCCCTCACTTTAAAAAAAAATATTAAAGCCTAGGACTAAACAGAAAATTGCATATATTTGTCATAAGTTAGCTGTTCTCAACCTTTTCCTTTATGCAGACCCCTACATAGCCATCAAAAGCTTTTGTGGACCATTTTCTAACCAGTGATTAATTGTGCAAAAAGTGTCGGTTCAATTTGAGGTCACACAAAGTGCCATTATTTAAATTCAGAGAATGTTATATTACACAAGGATGTTTGTGAAGCAAATTACATTGTGAATAATGATATGACATTCAATATGATATGTAAGAAGTACATGGGGTTATGTTATTATTGCATTATCTCCCCCGACAAACCACCTGCAGTACCCTTGCAGACCCTGGGAACAATGGTCCTGGGTTAAAAGTAAAATCACAATCACCACAGGGAAAAGAGATCACCATTTCCCAAAAGATCGGTCTCCTCCCTGCAGACATCACCCACATCAGTAGAAAACAGCAAAGCTTTGAGGGAAAGCTGCACAGTGTTTTGCTTATCAGGAAACCACTGATTTTTAATTATTTATTTGTATTGCTCTTTTACCTCTCAATCAGCTTTAACCATGATGAAATAGTTTTCCTTTGTTCAAAGTATAACAAGCTGGATTGACACAGGTAAAACTGGGCATACAGTAAAATCAACATTAGATGAACATGGCAACTGAAAGAAGGGAAAACCTTAGAGCTTGTCTATACTGTGCCACTTTTAAAGACTAACAGATTTATTTATTGCATGAGTTTTTGTGAGAGAAAAGAAGCAGGATTTTCTCCCACAAAAGCTCACATGATAAATAAATCTGTTAATCTTTAAAAGTGCCATAGGACTCCTTGTGTGTTTTGCTGAACTAAACTAACACAGCTACCCTCTTTGGATCTATACTGTGCGACTCCATTGACGCTGCAGCAATTGATGCAGCAGCATCAATTGAGCAGGTCTGAAGAAGACATGCTACATCAATAGCCAAGTGCTTCTCCCATCAACTCCAATATGCCATCAGAATTAGAGGTGTAAGCTCCAGTGGGAGAGAATCTCCCATCAACACAGCATTGTGAAGACAGCAGCTAGTTGATGCAAGGAAAGAGGACAGTTACTTACCTGTAACTGCTGTTCTTCAAAATGCGCTGCTCACGTCCATTCCACCTTGGGTTTGTATGCGCCAGCATGCTCAAACACCCGAAACTTTCATAGCCTGCCCTGCAGGACCAGCGGTAGTGCCCCCTGGAGTGGTGCACATTCAGCCCCAGTTAAATACCCCGGTGGTCTGGCAGGCACCCCCTCCCTTCTTTCCGCAAACTCCAAAACGGGGACAGCGGGCGGGTGTGGAATGGAAGTGAGCAGCGCATCTTGAAGCACAGCATTTACAGGTAAGTAACTGTCCCCTTTCTTCTTTGAGCAGCTGCTCACATACATTCCACCTTGGGTATATTACGAGCTTTCTGCTGGATGGCGGGTGGAGATATGGATACCGGACCAGAGAACTGCCTTGCCGAAGGCTGCGTCCTCCCTGGTTTGTTGCACAATTGCATAATGGGAGGACAACGTATGGGCCAACACCCATGTGGCTGCGTGGCAGATGTCCGGAATCAGGACCCCCGCCAGAAAAGCTGTTGAGGAAGCTTGCACCCTGGTTGAGTGGGTCTGTACTCTGCCAGGCAATGGGACCTGTGCCAGCCAGTAACATGTCTTTATGCAAGACACCACCCATTTAGAGATCATTTGTGATGAAACCGCCCCTTTCACGCAGTCCGCAACCGCTACGAAGAGTTGAGTAGTCTTTCTGAAGGGCTGTGTGCGTTGTATATAGAAGGCCAGTGCCCACCTTACATCAAGAGTGTGTAACCTCCGTTGCTCGCTGGACTCATGCAGTTTGTGGCATAACACAGGGAGAAATATGTCTTGGTTAAGATGGAAGTCAGAGACCACCTTTGGGAGGAACGCCAGGTGGGTTCTGAGCCACACCTTATCTTTAAAGAACACAGTATATGGGGGTTCTGAGGATAATGCCCTCAACATTGAGACCCTTCTGGCGGAAGTAATTGAGACCAGGAATGCTACTTTGTGCGATAGGGTCAAGAGCGGGCACGTGGCCATCGGTTCGAATGGTGGCTTTGACAGGGTGTAGAGGACCAAATTCAAGTCCCATTGCAGGGAGGGTGGCCAAACAGTAGGGAAGACACGCTCCAGCCCTTTCAGGAACCTTCCCACCATCGGATGGGAGAAGATGGAGTGGCCCGCCACTGGTGCATATGCTGCCACTATTGCTGCCAGGTGGACCTTCACTGAGGCGAAGGTGAGGCCTCCCTGCTTCAGTTCTAGTAGATAGTCTAAGGTGTCCCTGACTGAGGCGAGACATGGGTCCAGACCCCTCCCGTGTGCCCAATTAAGGAAGCGCAGCCACTTGGCACTATATGTTTCTTGAGTTGAGGCCTTCCTGCTGTTAACTAAAATGTGCTTCACTGGGGCTGAGCACGACTGCTCCTCCACATTCAACCAGACAGCTTCCAAGCCGTCAGATGGAGGGATTCCAGATTGGGGTGGGTCCTGGGTCAAGAGGTCTGGTCTTAGCAAAAGTTTTTGAGGGGCCGCTACGGACAGGTCCAGGAGCATATGATACCAATGTTGATGAGGACACGCTGGGGCGATCAGGATCACCTGGGCCCTGTCTCTCCGAATTTTCAGCAGGACTCTGTGCACCAGTGGAAATGGGGGAAATGCATACATCAGTGGTCCCGCCCAAGACAGAAGGAAAGCGTCTGGGAGAGAGCCCAGTTCCTTTCCCCTTAGTGAGGCGAACATGCGGCATTTTCGATTTCCTGCAGTTGCAAGCAGGTCAACTTGGGGAAACCCCCCAACTGTGGAAGATTGGGGCTAAGACCTCTGGGTGTAGCGACCATTCGTATTGGGAGCTGAAGTGTCTGCTGAGATGGTCTGCTCTGTTGTTGTGAACCCCTGGGAGGTGAGCAGCTGTCACATGAAATTTGCCTCTCACTGCCAGCTCCCACAGGTGCATAGCCTCTCGACACAGGGCTGATGAGTGGGCTCCCCCTTGATGGTTTACACAGAACATGGCTGTCAAATTGTCTGTCAGCACCTGGACGGAGCGTCCCCACAGGTGCTCTTGAAACACGCGGCAAGCGAGCCTGATGGCCTGTAGTTCTTTCACATTTATGTGAAGGTGTTCCTCTGCAGATGACCATTTGCCTTGCGTGCTGAAACCCAGGTTGAGATGCGCACCCCAGCCCTGGTCTGATGTGTCTGTGATTATCATCACAGAAGGGGTCGCCGTGCCAAATGGGATTCCCTCCAACATGAGATGGCGGTCCTGCCACCATGCCAACTGGGACTGGACACTGCGGGGCACTGACACTGTCTTGTCCATCAAATGTCTGTTGGGGCGGAAGACCGAACTTAACCACCGTTGAAGCAGTCCGAGTCTGAGGCGGGCCAATGGCACTACGCTGGTGGTTGCTGCCATGTGGCCCAAAAGTCTGAGGCATTGTCTGGCCGTGGTGATCAGGTTGCGCTTTAAGTCTGTAATCACCATGGTCATGGCCTTGAATCTGGATTGTGGGAGGAAGGCTCTGGCATGACCCGAGTCTAGTACGGCCCCGATGAATTCTATCCTCTGGACTGGATGCAGCTGGGACTTTTGTTCGTTGACAAGCGAGTCCCAGGCACTGGCACAGGGAGCGGACCATATGCACATGGGTTTGTACCTGGTACCGCGAACGGCCCAAGATTAGCCAGTTGTCGAGGTACGGAAAGATGTGAACGCCCTGCCTCCTGAGATGGGCTGCCACAACCACGACACATTTCATGAATACCGTTGGCGCTAGGGAAAGCCCAAAGGGGAGGGCTGTAAACTGCAGATGCCTGCACCCACGCACAAATCGTACTGTCTGTGTTGTGGCTTGATTGCCACGTGAAAATAGGCATCCTGCAGATCGAGGGCGGTGAACCAATCCCCAGGATCCAAAGAAGGAATGATTTGCTTGAGGGTGACCATCCTGAACTTTAACTTTACCAGGAACTTGTTGAGACTGCAGAGACCGAGAATGGGTCTCAATCCCCCACTGGACTTGGGGATCAGAAAGTACCTGGAGTAAAACCCCTTTCCTTTTTGCGCCTCCGGGACCTCTTCCACCGCCCCCAGTGCGAGGAGTTTCTCCACCTCTAGGTCCAACTGTTGTTCGTGAGCGGTGTCCCTGAAGAGGGACTGGGAAGGGGGAGGGTTGTTGGGTGGCCTGGCACGGAATTGCAATGAATATCCACCTCGCACTGTTCTCAAAACCCAACGGTCCGTGGTGATGGAGGCACACTGAGGTGGAAAGGGGGAAAGTCTGTTCAGGAACGGTTGCCTGTGGTGATCCTGTATGTGGGTGCTTGACTCGACGTCCTCATGGCTCCTGTCAAAACCGTCGCCCCTGATTGCCTGGGCGATGATGGTTGGTTCACAGTGCCCTGCTTGGCGAGGAGTTTGGTCTGCTTCTTGGTGTTCTGCCCCTGTCTCTGTCTCTCTGCCTGCCCGGCCAGTTGGTAAACGATTGTCGGTAGGCTGGCATCAATGGGGATTGTGGCCGAGTGGGACGACGCGTGGAAGCCGGCTGCACTAGCCCCAATGAGTGCAGGGTTGCAATAGAATCTTTCAGACCTTGCAGTTTGGCATCTGGTTGGTCAGAGAACAGAGACGACCCATCAAAGGGCAGGTCCTGGATGGACTGCTGGACCAAGGGAGGTAGGCCCGAGGCCTGCAACCACACCACTCTACTCAGGGTGATCGCTGACGCCACAGATCTGCCCGCCGAATCAGCCGCGTCCCATGAGGCCTGCAAGGCTGCCCTCGCCACAGCCGAGCCCTCGTCCAGAATGGTATTAAAGTCCAAACAACTGTCTGGTGGCAGATGTTGGGCAAAATGTTTCATAGAGCCCCAGAGGTTGTAGTTGTACTTTCCTAGGAGGCCTTGGTGATTAGCCACTTGAAGTTGCATTGTAGCTGAGGAATACAATTTTTTCACAAATGAGTCCAATGCCTTTGCCTCCCTGCTTTTTGGGGTAGAGGCTGGCTGGCCTTGGCATTTGCGCTGGTTCACCACATCCACCACCAGTGAGGAAGGATTTGGATGCACGCATAAATACTGGCACGACATAGCTGGTACGTAATATTTCTTTTCAGTGGCCTTTGAAGTGGGGGCCACCGAGGAGGGTGCCTGCCAAAGCAATTGAACTATTTGGAGCACGCCCTCATGGATTGGGAGGGTTAGCCTGGTGCAAGATGTAGGGGAGATTACACTGAACAATGAGTCTGACGATTCCTTGACCTCCTCCATCTCCAGACCCAGGTTGGATGCCAACCTGTGAAGCAGGTCCTGGTACACTTTGAGGTCATCAGTTGGAGGAGGAGCGGAACCTTGGGATTCCCCTGCCGATGAGACAGACGGGGAACGCCATGTCGTAGTGGGGGAGGATTGATGCTCTGGTCTATCCCCCATGTCCTCTGAGACTGATCCGCGATCCCCCGAATCTTCCGCTCTCGGACTGGGTTGCTGTTGTTGCTGGATGCCCTGTGGCAGTACCCAAGGGGTCCAATAGGGCCAATTAGCTGGCCAGTACTGAGGAGGGGGTCCCATCATGGATGGCTGAGCCGGTCCAACAGGGGGGTCTGAACAGTGATCCCTCCGGCCCTGTGCCCTGTCCATCGAGGACGAGGAGGATCGTGAATCCCAGGAGGAAGAGCTAGTGTATTCCCCCTTCCCCCAGCGAGGTCTTTTGTCTCGGCGGGATGACTCGTCCCGTCGCTCTGTCTCCTGGCACCGCAGTACTGGGGAGGGGGAAGCAGGCTGAGCATGCCTCCTCTTGTCTCCTGGTGCCCGGAGCCCCTGGTGCCGGCCAGGTGAACCCCTGCTGTGCCCGTGGCTGTGGGATGAAGACAGGGACTGCACTGACAGCGCCCCTGTCAGTTGCACTCGTGGTTAGCCCCTCCCCCACCGCAGGGAATCCTGTGGCGCGACTTGTGCTGTCTCAGCAGATGGGGCTGCCTGCGATGCGGTGCCGTGCCATGCCGATGAGTTTAAGGCAGGCGTCCCCCGGGATGGTGGTCGGGATGAAGCTGTCACCAATCGGGGGGGGGGGTGAAGGCAACTCCAAAAGAGTCCTGGCCGCCTCGTAGGCTTCGGAGGTCGACGGGGCCGGTGGAGATGGAGGCTGTGAGCCACCCAGCATCAAGGGAGAGCCCCTACAGTGGGCGCACTCCTGACCCACACGGGTTTCCTCTGGCACCGCCGGTACGGGGCGATGCCGCTGCATCGACAGGCTCATCGGTGCTGGGGGCCCTGGCTGGCTTGCTGCCGTTGTCGCCACCAAGTCTGGGCTTATCACCACGGCCGGACGCAGCGGTTCAGTCACAGCAGACAGAGCCGACTCCATGAGCAAAGTCTTGAGTCGGATGTCTCTATCCCTTTTAGTTCTAGGCTTGAAAGCCTTGCAGATTTTGCACCGCTGTGGGCGGTGTGACTCCCCCAGGCACCTCAAACACCGGTCATGAGGATCACTGACTGAAAAGAGCTTGCCACAGGCGGCACAAGGCTTAAAGCCTGGGGATCGGGGCATCCCCTCTCGAGGATTGTGAAATTGACAAGATGAAGTAGCTCGCTGTTTCCCAGAGTCCGACACAATGGCGGAAAGAAGGAAACTGGGCACCTGCCGGACCAGCGGGGTATTTAACCGGGGCTGAATGCGCGCCACTCCAGGGGGCGCCACCGCTGGTCCTGCAGGGTGGGGTGTTCGAGCATGCTGATACATACAAACCCGAGGTGGAATGTATGTGAGCAGCTGCTTGAAGAAGAATGTTAACTTCAGTTGTACAAAGAAGGAGTTCTGTGGCTCCTTTAAAGACTAACAATTTTATTTATTTTTGTTTGTTATGCTGAACTAGACTAACATAGTTACCCCTCTGGAACTTGTCAACTTTAGTTATGTTACTTGAGTAACTTGCTTATCTTGCATCAATCAATCAAATCATAGGGCTGGAAGGGACCTCATGAGATCATCGAGTCCAACCCCCTGGGAATTGAACTCAGGACCTTCCACATGTTAAGCAGAGCTGCTAGCTAGTACACTATTTGCATGGGAACACTGCAAGATAGACAATCCCTTAGTTAAGTCTCACCTGAAGACTTCGGAAAAGAGACTTTTCACAGAGTGTTCCCACCAGAGTTAGGTGAAGAGTTTGACAAAAGTAAGAGTGCTTCTTAATTCCATGAGTTCACATGGGGACAAGTGTTTTCTAATACCTTCACTGGCTCAACTCGGACAGACTGGTGGGATGCAAACACAATGGCATTTGTATTATGCTATCACATCATGATGCAGACTCAAAAATCTATAGCTTTGCTTTTGCTACCCTTTTTTAACCTCTAGAGCAAAGATTATTACCAGGCTGGTATGACACACCAGCTCAATGAAACCTCATTAAGGTTAACTGTGATGTCAATAAATGGGAAAAACCAAAGTGGCTTCTTCATGGTAAGACCCCTCCCCCTCTGTCCCCATATCCCCTTTAATCCCAAAAGTCATCATTTGAGTTTAAAATAAACAGAAAACATCACGACATGCAATATCCCCTTCCCCGCCCCACAGCAAGAATTGTTGGTAGAAGTTTTAAATCATAAAAAAACAGCAACAACAAAAAGCACCAAATGGGTGGGAGAAGGAATCATGTATGTGTCTTACTCAGTACAAGCCCAACTGAATAGAAATACAAGAGTGTTTTATAAAAATCTCCACAGTCATCACCATCATTTATTTGTATTAACATAGCACACTGGAAATGTGACAGGTATTCAGAGCCCAGGAGGTTTGGATTCCCCTTTCTGCAGTGTTCATGTGTGAACAAGAAGGGGTGCCTGGTCAGATCTGTGGTGTAGAAAGAAATGGTGACAGCTCACTACTTAAATAGCTGGGATAAGGTTTCATGGGCTTCATGGCACAGGAAGGGATCAAGAGGGGATTGAAAGGAAGACAAGGAGGCTTTTCACATTCTTGGTCACAAAACTTGTGATTGCAACAAAAAAACTAGCTCTCTGCCTCTGGTCCAGAAAAGCAATTAAGTACATGCTTAATTGTGTCCCATTTCAATCAACAGCACTGCTCAGGTGCATAAAGCTAGACATGCGCCTAAATGCTTTGCTGGATAAGAGTTTTAAACATCTTAAAGTCAGATTCATCTTTGTGGTTAAATTACAAACCAATGAGAATGGAATGAATCTTCAAAATAAAACTTCCATTTCCTCTTTTTAGGTTCCATTTCAGCGATGTATCGGAGCACAAATCTATCTTTAAGCATAGGCATGGTTCCCCCACTTACTACAAAAGATGGGAGGTTAATAAAGTCTCTGTGATATAGAAATGTTCCACACTGGAGATGGAGGATCTGAAAAGATGGACACACAGTGACAAATGGATGCTGATAGAGTACAACTGGAAGGCTTCATGCTCCCAAATTCAGTGAAGAAGTGTCTGATGTTCCAACTTGCTTGATGGTGGAAGGAACGAATAGCAAAAAGTCACAACATGATCAATTCTTAATGAGAGGATGGAATCTTGAGTTAAAATTTTCTTTCCAAAGTCTGCCTGAAAGATCTAAGGTGGAACATTTAAAACTTCCATGAATCTGAAAAGGCACCCAGGAGATGTCTCCAGAGAGCTTTTTAGATGGCAATCAAAGCACTGAAGGTTTACATCTAGGATTTAGATAGTTTTTCTGAGTTGGCAAAGTAGTACAGGGGTATCTTTTTTTAAATCTATGTGGACCAGACATAGCTTTGGGGAAGGGAAGGAAATGTTAAGTGCAAATCAAGAAAGAGACTCCAATCAGAGTTTTGTTTTACTAATAAGCGACACACTGCATAATTCAAAAGATTTTTAATTTGTTGTTGAATGATACAGAGAAGGTAACTGTGGCATGTAAATTGTTTTTCGCCCCGTTTATCATGTGCAGCATCTCTGCATTATTGAAGGTGTACTGAATTCTAAGTGCCAGACACCAAAATTGAGCATAGTTGGTTCAAAGGACACTCAGTTTATGCACAGCTATTTGTCAGCAGGTTCACTCTCTAAAATGATTATCTAAAGAGATACGATAACACAAAGTCTATTAGCTAATTTCTAAATTATATTAGATTACTTGATCTTTGATGTGAGCATCATGCAATATAAAATGAAAGGGAAAATCTCTACAGATCTCCAGATCTGTCCTGTGTTTCTCTACCCATCTCTTTTTGCACCTTCTCTTCCCTGCCTCTTCATTCCCCTTGGGTTGTGACCACAAAATGAGTGCAGTATCAGGTTCACACATGCAAAAAGGGAGCCAATGAAAGTTAACTAGACCTGGCAGCTGCCAGCCCTTACTACCATATGCCTCTCTTGTAACCATGATTAGTCTACCTAGATAGATTTCAACTTGAGCGCTCATGTATGTGTGGCTATTTAGCACACTGACATTTGTTAATGTTTTGGATTTTTAAAGAAGAGTTTATATTTTTTATATTTTTTCTGTTGTATTTCAGGTCACCTTGAAGTTAAAAATAAATATGTTTAAATATATAGTTCCAAAGAGGCAGCTGCATTAATCTAGTTCAGTAAAACAAGCAAGGAGTCCTGTGGCACTTAAAAACTAACAAACTTATTTATTGCATGAGCTTTGAAGCATCTGACAAAGTGGGATTTTCTCCCACGAAAGTGCATGCAATAAACAATTTTGTTAGTCTTTAAGTGCCACAGGGCTCTTTGTTTGTTTTAAAGATACAGGTTATACATATGAATGTTCCCTTATACACCTACTACTTGAAAGACATTTTTAACTAGCATGAGTCCATATACACATTGTACAAATTTAAACAAATTTCTATTATGAATCCTTAATGGACACGTGGTTTGGTTGGCTTTTTTCTTACTAATGCATTCCTGACTCAGAATTCATTCCTACCTCCAGCACCAGGAGTCCCTGGATACTGTAGATTTGGTCAAAACAGGCACTGAAAGTTGATAACCTATTTATTGTCAGTATGTACTCTATCCAGAGTTAGAGATTCTTATGATGGCCGGACCATCCTAGTTGAGAGACATGATGGGCGAGGTAATAGCTTTTAGTGGACCAACTTCTGTTAATGAAAGGGATGAGCTTTGTTGTTACCCAGACCTGACAAACTCCATGCAGTCTGAATGTTTCTTTTGCACGTAGTCCAGTAAAAGATCTCACCTCACCTACCTTGTCTTTTTCATACCCTGGGACCAGCGTGGCTACAACACAAGAAGACACATTCTAGTGGGTATGTTTGTTTCTCTGTGTCATATAGAAAAGTCTTTATTAATGCAAAATTATCCACTGCATTTCTTTAACTCTACTCTAATGCCAAAGTCTTCAGATCTTGAGACCTGCAATTAATTAGAGCACCCTAAGACTAACCTTATAAATCCCTGATAGGGTGTGGTTTTCTCTGCAATTCAAGAAGACACTTTTGGCTCTTTTGCTTTCAATCAATGAACAGGGTTTCAGAGCCTTTGTTACTCTGCACATCAGGGAGCTGTGATTGATTCCTGCAGTTGCCCGGGAGAAAGAAAACCAAACAGCTTGCATCTAGTAATGCTAGACAGGGAGAAGATGATCAGATTCTTGTTTTATAAAAGAACTCAGAACATACTACTGCAATTCAGAAATAAAGACTTCAGAAGAAGGGTACATCTGTTAAATGATGGATGGATCATAATATTGTTACTAAAATCAGCTCTAAAATGTTTACTTAGTGTAATTGATACTGTAAACAATGAGGGGTTAGGGGTCCAGTTACTCTGAGTAAATAATATTCTGTAGTTAATGTATAGATTTAAGCCATAAAGACACTGCAGGATGCCTGAGTCTTGCTGGGAAATCGTTATGCCTGGGGCAAGTTCAGCCTTTTGCCAAAAGCTGAGCAACTTGATATCCCAAACATCACACACCCTAGAGCAGCTGAATGTGATTACTCTGCCACACATTTTAAATCCACTTACTCTGATATAAATCAACAGTGATGGATTATTTGATGTGTGACAGTGTATGAGATCAGAATCTGATTCTTCACATGTGACCCCACTGAGCAAGGACTGTGGGCCTGTGCCATGCATCTTGTATAGTAATTTGCTTGAGGATAAATTGGTGCAAAACACTACAATGGGAGGAGTGTGCTACACCTTCTCCGTACAGGATTTAATGACTACACAAAATGCATGGCAATGGAGAATCAAACCCTTTCACTTCTGTCTGCAAGTCATGTACTCCAGTAATGTTCCATAATTATACTGGAAAATGGCCCTACACAAAGCAAAAATCTTATTCATTTATATCTCTCTGCATGCCAAAGAAGTTACATTAGGTTAAAAAGAAAGTTCTGTTAAAAAAACTGACTAAAATGAAACAAAATGTTTCAAACACTAGCACCTTAATCACCTAGTCATGGAAATGTAAGGGAGAGAGGGATATGAAGGGGTCATAGACAATTCCCCTGTTCTGAGGCAAGATTAAGTATACCTAGACCATCCCTGACAGGAGGTTATCTAACCTGCTCTTAAAAGCCTCCAACAATGGGGATCCCCATCTTCCTAGGTAACCTATTACAACACTGAACTATGCTTATAGTTAGGAATTTTTTTCTAATAGCTAACCTAAAACTCCCTTGCTGTGAACTAAGCCAATTACTTCTTGTCCTGCCCTCAGTGGTCATAGAGAACAATTGATCACTGTCTGCTTTAAAACACCCCTTAACATACTTGAAGGCTGTTAACACATTCCCTGTCAACCCTCTCTTCTCTAGACTAAACACGCTCAATTCTTTCAACTTTTTCTCATAGGTCAGGTTTTCTAAATG
The DNA here is from genome assembly GCA_007922195.1 of Podocnemis expansa. Classification (NCBI taxonomy): domain Eukaryota; kingdom Metazoa; phylum Chordata; order Testudines; family Podocnemididae; genus Podocnemis; species Podocnemis expansa. Next base: position 90,639,767 of record ML681966.1, read on the forward strand.
TCTTGTTATTTTTACTGATCTCCTCTGGGCTTTCTTCAATTTGTTCACATCTTCCTCAAAGTCTGGTGCCCAAAACTGGACACAGTACTCCAGCGGAGGCCTCACAAGGGACAAGCAGAGTGTGACAATTATCTCCATCTCTTACATACACAATAACAGCCCAGAATGACATTTTCACACTTGTGTCACTCATTAGATTTCTGATCCACTATAACCCACAAATACTTTTGTGTGGTACTACTGCTTAACCATTTAGTCCACATTTTTTTTATTTATGGATTTGAATTGCCTTCCTAAGAGTAATACTTTGCACTTCCCTTTATTGAATTTCATCTTTTTGATACCAGACTAATTGTCCAATTTATCTTGATCATATGGAAGTCTAATCCTGTTCTCTGAAGTGCTCACAACCCCACTGCCCCCAGCTTGATATCATCTGCAAATTTTATAAGCACACTCTCCACTCCATCATCCAAGTCATTAATGAACACATTGAACAGTTTCAGACCCAGCACAGTCCACTGCAGGACTTCTCTTGATCCATCCTCTCACATTGACAACTAACAGTCCACTCAATTTCTTTTATCTCCTTCCAACTCCTGATACAGTCACCTTCTCACCTCCACACACTCCCATTTTTGACCCATGCTCAGGCTTTCTATATATTTAATTCCTGTCCCACCCAACTCAATCTAATTTTGAAACACTGTTAATTGTTGGGACTCTAAGCAGGAGTGTGGCCTCCAATTCTGTAGCTGAGGGAAGCCAGCTTACATCTCCCATGGAGTGCGTAGCCAATTGCAGATAAGTCTTTTCTTTGCAGAGACACAATTGCCTTGTGTTCTCCAGCTCCATGATGATGCAAATGAGCTAATCTGCCAATAATCTGCATACTGCTATGCACATCAGTTTTGAGACATGTGGGTCTGATGCAGGTGGGGAGTGACACCGCCCTTCCTTCCTAGGGCTGCTGGTGGAGGCAGGCTTGCAGGTGGGAGTGAAGCTGGATGGAGGGTTGCAACAAGTGGCACTAGCCCCCTTCCCCCTCACTGTTCCTTTTCCATATTAGCCCCTGCTCCCCACAACAGATCCTGCTCCTCCTACCCCCACCTCCTCCTCTGCCCTGTCCCACAAACCCTCACCAAGCCTGCCTGTAGGACACTGAGGTTGTCAAACGCAGCCCCCAACTTCCCTCTCCACTGCACCCTGTGGCTGGGAACAGCAGGGGAAGACTCAAGCAGAGCAGCCCAACAGGAACACAAGCAGGCACTGCGGTCGTGCAGCTCAGCCTGCCACCCTCTGAGACCCCAGGAACACAGGGTAGGGGAGGCTATGTGAAGAAGTGTCATATTCAGCCCTCGACCACGTTATGGCCTCCACATGCTATGTAAGTATTCCTTCAGCATACGAACAACACAAGTGAGTTGGCAAGAGAGTACTTGGTCCTGCCATGAGTGCAACAGCTTGGGCTCGATGACCTCTCACGGTCCCGTCAACCTTCTGTGATTCTGTGACACTTCTCCAACCCTGCTGAAGGCCACGCTGCGGGGGCAGGGAGAAAAAGTTGTGCCCATACCCACTCAGAAAGTGATTGGGCACAGGCTGTTTGGCACTGATAAAGTCATTTGGTCCCAGCTGCTAAGTCACCTGCTGAGAACTCATGAAGACAAGCGGAATGGATTCTGCACTGTGTAAATGCGAAATTACAGATGAGAGAGCAAGAACCCAGCATCAACTGAGCAGTGTGAAAAGGTGCAACTCCTTTGACAGAATCCTCAAGCACAGCTAACCACCTACCACTCAAAACTCACTCCACCGTTCCCTTTGTCTAAAGAGCCAGCATTCCAGCAGAACAATACTGATGCTTTCTACTCCACACATGGACTGCAGGTGAGAATGAAAGTAAAACTCCTGGCCCAGAACTCACTACTAGAGAGATGGCTAGTCAGTCAAGCTGCAGTGGGGACCAAGCTATGAGCACCAAACATGTTGGGACAAATCAAAGCTCCTCTGCGCACACATCTCAATGTGGTTTCTTGCTACATTGTGAAAAGAAATATGCCACAAACTGGATACAAAAAATATGGTTCTATCTGTAGCACACATATGACCTAAATGGTTAATGGTTCCATCTTTTGTCTGTTTTACCTTTAGGATGAGGTGCAAGAAAGGAGAGAATGGGTTTAACTTCCCAGTCTTCCCCCACTACCCAACATCTGCTAGCTACCTATACTGCACAGTAGGACCATCCTTTTATCTCAGATGCAGTCTATGAAACTTCACTGCCACACAAGTAATATTCATGGCTGTGTTCACACACAGGGGGTTATTTCAATACGGTTGTTTCAAAACAACTTGTATCGAAATAACACCTTATTCTGAAATAACTTAATTTGAATTAACAGTTTAATTCGAATTAAGGAAAAAAGCTCAAAGCGAAATAGCAGGTTCAGGCAACAGTTATTTCAAAACAAGTCACCGTTGTTTCGAAACAACATGTTCGCATGGCGTTGTTTCAAAACAATCATTTCGAAACAACATTGTTTCATCCCTGCATGGGGTTTAACTTGTTTTGAAACAACGCCGTTGTTTCGAAACAACGGTTTCCGTTGTTTCAAAACAACCATGCGTCGTGTGAACAGGGTATTTCTTATTTCGAACCAACCTCTGTTGTTTCAAAATATGAGTGCTGTGTGAACACAGCCCATGATACCATCAACTAGTGGCCCCTAAGTCAGATGGGCTAAAAACTTGCATCTCCCCTTGCAGTCTGTGCTGAGTGAGGCGCACCCTCACCCCCTGAGAACAAAGAGGTAAAAGAGACTATGACTTTGAGTGTGCACATATTGCCAGACTCTCTCCCTTGTTCCTGAGAGAAATATCCATCATCATGAGTTACCATCTATATAGATCGCAAGGGGAGAAGCAAAACAGGGGAAGTGGTAGAGTATCTTGTCTTCCTTCCAGGAAACTTAGAGTGCCTCCTGGCAACTGATTTATTCAGACTCACAACACTCCTTTGAGGCAGGCCTAATAAGGCCCTTCTCAATGGTGACACGATGGGAGGGAAAAGAAAGGAATATGCTGCAGTTCTAACCTTCCTACCACGTGGCCCCACTTTGATGCCTCTTTCCCCCATACAAGAACCACAGTGTGTAACATGTGCCCATATCTGGCTCCATCACTCCCCATCCACACTGCTGTCACAGGACCATCTGGGATCACCTTCCTTGACTATCCAACCAGAGTCCCTACTTTTGTGCCATACTCTATCAGTTGGCATGGGAACCAGCTGTCGATAGTAGCACAGGCTAGAAGATCGCATGCTGGCCTACAACAAGGTGACAGAGAACAAGGTCTGCGCTAGACTCTAGAGAAGAGTCCTGCCTGCCCCAGTCTGCCCTTGTCCCCAACCACTGGACTGCCCATCCAGCCCACAGATTCACACTTCCTACCAAACCCAACTCCCAAGCCTTAAAGCAGCAATTTTCCAATTAACTTCCTTGGGCTCAGACAATGTGCTGAAGGGCTAATTATACAATAGTTATTGATCAATTACAATATATCCTAGAACCAACAGAAAGGTGCAGTTGGGAAATAGTTATAATTGTGTAAAAAGAATTAATTGTTCACTTTAGCTGTACTGTAAAACCAAGACAATCTTATGTTTTAACAGTCAAATTCATTGCATGGTTTCATTTTATTCTGCCAGGTTGAATCATCACAACAAAGATACGGTAGTTCTGTACTATAACGTAACAGTTTACCATGATCTCTAGCATGGTTTTAATAATAAAAATCACTCAGCTTTTGCTGCTTTCTGCAGCAATGTTCATATGGAATTGATGCAATAATTCAGGCTGGATACCTTTTCTGTCCCATGAATTGGAAAGGTACTTACCTACAAAAATTTAATTGAATATCTATACTGTATAAAATGTATATGATGAGATTTCCAACCAGAGTACATTGGAATTATAAGTTTACCATCTGCACACTAGAAACCTCCCCTACCCTCCAATATTTCCTACCATGGTATGTGAAACTGCATGCATGTGCTGTAATACAAAAGGAATCATGGACAATGAACACAAATGCAGGTCTGTTGGTTTTTTTCCTCTCCAGAAGAGGGTACAGAGGCCCTTGAGAAAATATGTTCTGAGAGTGGGAGATACTCACAGCCAGCCTTTCAGTACCAACAAAGGAACAACCAACACTAGCCAGACAGGCACTGATGGCCCATCAAGAAGAATCCCATTCTCTCCCAGACTCCTGAGAGAAACCTTGCAGACAGTGGGGACTAGCTAACCTCCATATCACAGGACAACATCTTTCTGACACCTGGAGAGAAAGCATAAATGAGATCCAATGAAACCACCACGAAGTCTCTCTCCCCATCACAACACATCGAAGATAGTTTGGAAGACAACAACTTCGAACTGGGAAGACTAGGCCAGGCTGAGAAGAAACGCAGCCTATGTAATAAGAACTCTAAACTTCCTGTAATATCTATTAGGGTGAGAAACTGCTTGATTCTAATCTTAGTCTGTACAATTTAGATTGTGATTTTATTTTTAATTCTTAGGTAACCAAAATTTCTCTCTATGCCTCCTACTTATGATGCCTTAAAAATGTTCATTCTGTAGTTAATAAATCCATTCTATATTTTACCTAAAACAGTGTGGTTTTGCTTCAAGTGCTTAGCGAATCTCAGCTCAGATAGTTAACAAGGGCTGTTGTGTGTCCACTACCCTTTGTTGCAGCAGCAAATTAATTAATGAGCTTGCAATGGCCAAGTCTTGAGCAGGGTAAAAACAGTATATTCCTAGAGTGCCAGGCTGGGGCTTCTCTGTATAATTCATAAGTGGCTTGGACACCATTCATGCAATTTTGCTGGCTCTGGGTCTCCACTTGCTGACATCTGAGTGATCACAGTGCCTAAAGTGGTTTTGCTCCTTGGCACTAGCACAGTATTATGAGATAAGCCCAGTCTAGAGAGACACAGTGGTCCCACAGTTCCAGACTGCACCTTAGGGGATCCTGGCACAAAAACATAAGCAGATCTCCTGCTAAAAGGCTATTGCTGTGGCTTAGTAATAACTGGCCCTTGAATTACTTCTCTATCCCCCCCACCTGTCCCCTGAAAATTGTAGCTAGTACCGCAATTACACTGAGATGTTAGTGTTTCAGGGTGTTTGAGAGAGCTTCCTAAATCATCACCTTTGAGTGATATATGCTTTAGAAACAGTAACACCTGACTCTAAGGGTAGTCAGGCAAGGGAAACAAAATAAATCCAAGTCACAACATAAACAGCACTATAAAAATAATACAAACCTAATCATGGAATGGAGGGAACACAGCTGACTCACACAGTCTAGGACAGGGGATCTCAGCGACTGTGTCAGGACACTGTGTGTCATGGAGAACTGGGGAGATGGCTGGATTTGGCTGGGGGGAGGTGCAGTAAGGGGAGCTGGTGTGCCCTGTAGAGTCACGATATGCTGCAAGCGTGTTGTGACACGCAAAAGGCTGAGAACCACTGCTTGACCACAGGAAAGCAAAATATGACCACAACACATTTCATTTCTAAACACTGTGCTTTACAAATAATCATAGACTCTAAGGTCAGAAGGACCAGTATGATCATCTAGTCTGACCTCCGGGCCAACGCAGGCCTTAAAACCTCACCCACCCACTCCAGCAATAACCTTCTAACTATGACTAAGTTATTTACCTCCTCAAATAATGATGAAAGGACTTAAAGATACAAAGGATTCACTAGTAGTTGAGCCATGCCAAATGCTCCAGAGGAAGGTGAAAAGCCCCCAGAGCCCTAGACAATCTGCTCTGGGGGAAGATTCCTTCCTGACCCTAAATATGGCAATCAGGCAAACCCTGAGCACATGGGCAAGTCCTCACCAGCCAGTCACCCAAGAAAAAATCATCTATAATAACTCAGAACCCACCTTATCTACCCTCCCTTCTTAGGCCACTTGCATATCCACCACAAGTAGCCAAATCTTCAAACGACAGAAGCCCTAGTTCATCAAGGTACTTATGTGCATGTTTAACACCAAGCACACTGAAGTCTCACTGAATTCAGCATTATGCTTTGCATTCTCAAGTTACCCGTGTGCTTACATAATTTGCTGAAAAGGTGTCAGGGAAAGAGCTTCCTGTGACGACTGGTTTCATCAGACAACACTACCAACCAGAGTACAGTTTTGCCACACATTACACACTTAACTTCTCAAGTGACCTCACTGAAATCCATGGGAACACCAGGAATAAGGAACTATCTTGGTGTGTATAAGAGTGGCAGAATCTGACCTAGAGAGGGAAATCCTGGCCCCACTGAAGACAACAGGCATTTTGGCATTAATGTCAATGGAGGCAGCATCCCACTCAGAGCATTTTGACTCTAAAAGCGACAATCCTATTAGCTGCCCAGGTAGTTGTTTCATTGATTATTAAAAACCAGCAATGTGTGCAGGAGAGAGCATGCCAAAGCCTGTGGAACCAGCTCCATTTTTAGGAACAATTCTACATATTCAGAAAAAGATAAGACATTTTCCTCATAACTAGCAAAAAAAGAAAAAGGTCACTTCCTCCAATAGTTTTCTACTGCAGCATTACATGACACAACTTCTCAAATATAGGATGCCAACAATTGAAAATAGGCCTTTCTCCACTCACAATAAATCCATGTCTGCACTGTACATGCTGCAACTGTTATGAACAGTCCAGGAAGCACCAGGACAAGTTTACTGTGGTCAAAACGAAAGACGACTGCACACCAGAGAGTGGTCAAACTGGTTTGTATGCTGAGATACTGCTGAGGAAAGAACAAGACATTGACAAGACAGATACTAAGAAGATTGCTAATGGCAGTAGATTTCCAGCATCCTGAATACAGCTTCACACTGGTTTCCCTGCTTCCTTTTTATATACTAAAAATAAAATTATGTTCACAAAGGGCTATTCCAGGAACTAGTGAGATTATAGCCTCTCACACTTCAAACCAAACTTAATACATATTTTCTTTTTCCAGACTGTTTACAGTAGTCTTTTAAGAAATTCTCAGATATGGAACTAATATTACTAATTAGGAAAAAATATCCCTTTGAAGGGGAAGAAGGAAGAGTAACCTTCCACAGCTGCAAGCTCTTCTGGCTGGGATAACTGATAGGAACAACAGCTGGGCCTTGAAAGTAAAGAATATTCATGACAGTGACCAACAGCTCTTTAACAGTCTATCTCAGTGTTTCCTTTGTATTGAACAAGCTCTGGACTTATTAGAAACATCTCCATCTGCAAGACACTGCCTATCCATCTTCCTTGTGAAGTCCCCATCACTACAAAATCCAAGCACCTGAGAGCACAACATACAACCCTCAAAACATTCCTATAAAGCAGGGCTGTGTCATCACCCTCACAGTACAGATGAAGAACTGACTCTATGGTATCAAGAGACTAGCTCAAAGTCAAACATGAAGCAAGTGGCAGAACAGGGAATTGAACCAAATTCTCCTCTTCACCAGACTAACATTTTGGCCACTTTACCACCCCTCAACTTATAACAAGGCTGGCTTTGCAATGAACACTGCATGTCTAAAAGCAGTCAGGAAGTGGTCTGCCCAGAAGACCAAGAGCTCCATCCCAAGGAGCAGGCACGCTTTTGCTCTGAGTTTGGCATATTGAGGGAGACAGTTTGGCCTCAAGGACAGACAACTGGTCTTGGGGATCTGAGTTGTGTTCTCAGCTCAGTCACTGCCTTGATGTGTGTCCTTGTGTAAGTCACCTCATTTCCCCATGCCTCTGTTTCCTAATCTGCAAAATGTCGATAGTCTTAGCAACTGTCTTGGTGAAACACTGCAAGATGCACTGGTGAAAAGTATGAGAAAATCTTTGTTATAAGAGGATGATACACACATCATTTTTGTTGGATAAACTTGATAATTGACAAATAAGCCATGCCCATTAGTATTTCACTTTCAAGTATGAAAATTCTTTTTAAACCAAGCAAAACTGCACATTTACTTTATACAGTCCAAGATGCATAAAAAATGCCTGCCCAGTAAAACAATCATTTGTGAAGAGTAATTAAATTTGATCTAGTATGAAATGCCTTGACCCAAACCAACAAACTAATAAGTTAAGTTCTTGTTACCTAAAGAGATCTGGTTTGCTAGTTCTATCAGATGTGGTTAATGTGTATTTAAGTACTTTCTTTTTTAGTGTTTTTTTTTGTTTTAGAAAGTAGCGTAATCTATCAGGGAATAAACGCAGATGCACATGTGCAACAAAATACAAACTAATTATAAGACGCTAATGTAGCATTGAAGCATACTATCTAATCAGGTCTCCATACTTAAGCTTCACCTAAAACAAACCATATTAAAAGAACTCTTCAGGTTACATTGATGCTGATCAGTATTTCTTGATGTCAGTAGACCTGGTAAGGGATTTTCTGGCAAAATGTTTTTCTCACTGGAAATATGGATTTGTCAAAACCTACTCTGTCTGCAAAGCAGGATAGATTTTGAAGCATCACCTAATTAAAAATAGCTCAAAAATAGTTTGGAAATTGTGGAAACACTCCATTTTGACATTGTCTAAATATTTTTTCATGTTTCTGTTCAAATTACTTCTCATTGTAGTTGATTTATACTTAAAGAAAAGAATAAAAGGTGGAAATCAAAATGAAATGTTTCAGAATTATAATAAAGTGTTTTGATTCCCCCCTCCCCCCCCCAAATTATTGGTTCAGGAAAATTTTAGAAATTTTGGCTTTTCATTCCAATCCAGGATGGGGGTGAGGGTGGGGGGAAGATCACTTGAAAATTCTCACAAGGACAGGAAAATCATTTAAATTAAATCAAAGGAAAAAATTCCATAATTATAGGAATAGTAGAACAATGGAACAAACTGTCAGAGAGGTTATGGGAGCTCCTTAGCTAGACGGTTTCAAAAGGAGGTTGCATAGCCATTGGTCTTAGATGTTTAAAAAAAAACACAACAAATTTTGTATCTGTGCAGGGGGTTAGACTAGATAACCCTTAGTGTCCCTTCCAACCGTATGATTCTCTGATCATTTCCTGTCCATATCACTTCTCAGGTAGGCCTGCTGTGTTGTTATAACAGAGTAGCTGATTCATATACTATGATCTTCAGTTCCCTTACTATTCAGACTGTTTACAGTCTACTTTTAAACTTCTGTGAATAAGAATAATGAACGTTAAATACCTTCTTTATATTAAATACACCCAACACAAAATAAAATTTAAAAAAATTGTATAGTTCAGTTGTTACTCATTTGACATCAATGAGGGAATAAAAACAATGGCACAGAAAGCTGTTCCAAACGTCTATACCAGGGCTCCCAAACTCAAATCACCATGAGGGCCACGAGCACTAGTACAGGGCCGCATGAAAACTGTATGTTAGCATGAGGACTGCACCACTGAAACCTTTTCATACAATGATATTGCAAATATTGGTGATGATAGTCCCATTGCAGGCTGCATGTTTGAGACCCCTGATCTATACCAACCCTCAGTCTGTGGGGCTAGCTGAGCAGGAAGAAAGAGATCCCAAGACTTCTAAATCACCAACAACAGCAGGACAGTCCAAAGTCAGCCTAGGGGGTGAGTGCAGCAAGACACAACTCTCCGGTTATGAAGCAGCAGACATCAGGAAAGCTTTTACTAGAGCTTATTAAGACTGATACTTTCACCTGACATTCAGCTCTGCAGGGTCTGAAACAAATGACACCAGCTGCCATGGAACTCCGAGCTCCCACTTTACTGGGTAGACCTGGGTGTGAGAGTCCAAATTCACGAAGGTACCTTTGTTAATCTGAAACCAAGTGTCTTTTCCCAACAAAATGGTGTGTGAAGGGATAGGGGTTACTTCTCTTGTTCATTCCTGTCAGCAGGTTTTTCTTACTTTATTTTCCGCTGGAGGAATTCTTCAACTGAATAAGACTTGATAATCTAAATTCTTCCTTCAGCTGATAACTCAATGGTACAGTTGCAACAGAAGGCAGACTACAGCTCAGCATTATGAACAGGTTTGCAACTGCTTAGGAGCCTAGTCAGTTATAAACTGCTCCCAGGAGTGCCCAGAAGTCTAACAGACACCATGTTAATTAGGATCTGACTGAACAGCTGGAGTTACAATGGCTGCATTAACAATTTAGTGCATTTTTTTTTAATAATATAAGGAAGCGCTACACTTCATAGGCAGGAGTAACAATGAGTGTTTGAAGACTAATTTCTAACTGTGACCCTTCGGGTCAATGCCGTCAGAGGAACTATTTCTGAAGAGAGGTGCAGTGTGGGAATGAGCTATCGAGATCAACAGTAATGAGCAACTCATGAAGGTCACAGCTGTTGAGAAGCTAATTGTAATTTGAACACCTAAGTCACAGGTTATTAATGATCCTGATGATAAACTTCACCTCCTTCACTCTGAAAATCATTTCTGCTGTATCTCTGAAGCATAGTGAGTGTCATTCACACCATGAATACCATAACCAAGTTGTTTTTTTTAACAGGTGCCTAGTTTATTATCTCCACAGTGACCTCCATATTAACTCAGAGGTCACTGACTCCAGGAATGAACCATGAACAGTGGCCAACAGCTGTGCCAAGGATTTGATTTTTGGCTTGCTGACTTCTGTGAATTAGGGACTCTCCTATTTACAGAGATGAGAAAAGACAAATGAAGCAGGGAAATTAGCCATTGTGTTAAGTTCTCATGCACATGCTGAAAAAGGCCCACCTTGTTAGTCCAGATGCATTACATCAGTCGTGAACACGGCAGAATAGAAAGCAATACCTCTATTTGCTAACTGCAACATGTCAAGTGAGCAAAGAGTTAAAGAAGCAGGTTTTATACTTCATTGAAAAGCTACCTGACATGTAGAATTGACAAACATACTAGTTAAGAGGAGAGAGAGCGGGTTCACTTTTGGTGTCATGGGGACAAAATCAGATGTTCCATAAAGGTCTCTTTAACATTAGTTTCCAAAACTTGGGTTCCTGCTTAGCCAACTCCAAACCTTTTCCACTTTTACTTCCCGACCCCAGCACAGTAATGTTGGAACTAGGAGAACTGAAGAAATACCAAATAACATGACTTCTATCAGCCGTATCCCCAGTACAAGGTTTTTTCCAGCACCCATGCTACAGCAAAGGTCTGAATGTAGGGTAGGGGTCTCAAACTCAAATTGCCATGAAGGCCGCATGAGGACTAGCACATTAGCATGAGGGCCACACCACTGAAACCTTTTCATCCAACAACACTGCAAGTATCTGTAACGATAGTGTCATTGCAGGCCACAGGGAATAGCTTTAGGGGCTACATGCGGCCCGCGGGCCACGTGTTTTGAGTTCCCTGAGCTAGGGAGACGCAATAAAACTGGAATGGCATAGCGCGGTTTCCAGTTGTGTTGTGTCTCTCTAACTTCCGCATCAAATTTGTTCAGTTTACGTGAACAAAGATTGCAGGTCCTGGGTAAATGCGGGAGGGGGAACCTGCATAGCTCACTCCAGCCTTTCAGACAGCCTGTGATGTGAAAATCACATTTCTGTCCTTTCTTCTCACGCACAATCATAAAAAAACCAAGTCCTTTGGGCATAATCAACCCTCAGTGGTCACCTGTGGAAGTCTACTGCCCTTACTGGGGTTGCACAAGTGTAAAAGGCCTGGTGAATGGGCTTCAGTAAACCATACTATTCTTGTTGCATAACGAGGAGAAGAATTAAGCTCCTAACAGTCTTGGTTGTGCATTGCTAAAAAGAAACAAAATCATATAACTGCCACTGATGTTAGTTGCTACAGCTGAGTACACACAGCAGGATTAGATCATTTAAGTAGTGCCATTGTTACACAGTAACTTCACCAGAGTACATCTGCCTTTCACACTGTAGGGGCTGCCTCTCTCTCCACTTCTCCCTAAACAAACCCACGGCACTCCCCAACTCTGAGGCTGATGCCATTTACACCCAGATCCACAAAGGAACTTAGGTGTTACAATACTGAGGGGTGCGACATGTGACTTTCAGCTGCCTTGAAAATCACTGGAATTTTGCCCATGAAAGCTCATGCAAAAAATAAATATGTTCATTTTTAAAAGTTCCACAGGACTCTTTGTTTGTTTTACAATGAGATCAGCAAAGACTGAGTTAGGCATGTAGGCTACCTATACATTGCATAGGGAGAGCTAGATGGCTCAAAATGAGTTCTCCAAAAGCCACCAGATCTGGAAGATAGTCACCAAAGTAGCAATGAGAGATGCATATAAGGGAGGTTTGGCCTAAGCTCTGTCCACTCAAGAGTCCAGCACCTAAATCCATGTGAAGAAAGAGATCTGAAGAATAATCTCACACAGCCTGGCTGAACGCTCTAGCCACTGGACTAACAGTTATGAGGGAGCCGCCCCACCCTCTCCTTCTCAATGCTGAATGGGGCCTGATCTGGTAGGCATGCTCAGTAAACGCCCTCCAGACCAGGACTCACAGTCAATAAATGCAGAAGAGTGCCCATCTTCCCCTGCTATGAGGGTCAGTGTTGGGCACAGGGACGTCAAAGGCATCCAGGCACCTAGAGTCCAGCAGCAGTGTGCACATCAGGTGGTAGACACGTAGGTGCTTAGGAGAATTTTTATGGAATAGATGCTAGCACCAGGAGCACATAGCTATTTACACAGATAGGCAACAGGGAAGGGGAGGTTTTTGGGGTGGCAGGGGTGCCTAAAACTTGGATTTGGATGCCTAAATATGGAGTTTAGATGCCCAAGTCCTTTGTGGATCTACACCTCACTTCTCTCTTTCTCCCCCATGTCCACAAGAGTGCTTACTCAGCATCCCTCAAGATATCTGATGAGCCAGCAACCAAGGCCTGCCAACTCATCACATGGCAGCAGTTCACACCGCAGCTATATTGCTGGGAAGCCGGTAGGCTAGTTATTGTTTGGGACTGGGGGTCAAAGGGAACATGCTCCACTGGGTGCCCAGTTCCCTTAGGGTGTGTTCACACAGCAGTCTTATTTTGAAACAACAGAGGTTGTTTTGAAATAAGAAACGCCATGTTCACACAACGTACCATTGTTTCAAAACAACTTAAACCCCATTTGGTGACGATCCCGTCAGAACATGTTATTTCGAAACAACGGTGACTCGTTTCGAAATAAATGTTGTCCGAACATGCTATTTCACTTTGAGCTTTTTTCCTTCATTCGAATTAACATTTTCTTAATTTGAATTAACTTATTTTGAAATAACACCTTATTTCAATACAAGTTGTTTTGAAACAACTTGTATTGAAATAACCCCTGTGTGTGAACATAGCCTTCAATTTATTTGAAAATCTCTTTCCACAATGTTCTACACACTTCATTCCCCAATGATGCTCCTCACTGGAAAAGCTTCATATTAGAATTAGGATTGGGTGCGTGGGGGACACACAGGGCTGCCCATTCTTGTGGTGGTGCTTTGCCTGGAGGCAGAACTACGCTCCGAACTGGAGGGGCCAGGAGGCTGCAGACTTGGGGCTGGAGGCCAGTGCTCTGGCAGGGGGAGGGGGTGGAGGAGGCACAGGCAGCATTTGTGGGGGGGTTGGGACTCTCACAGTCCACAGTGTGCCTGCATTGCCTCCAGGTTTGCAGGTCTGCCCCAGGAGACACAGGACAATCCAGAAGTGGTGCTGGCTGGTGCAGGGTGCAGCCTCCACTGGCTGCACTCCAGGCCCAGGAGCACTGTGGGGCTGCCATGATGGGGCCCTGCACTTGGAGCACAGCTGCAACTTGGTGGCTTCCTCTGCCCTCTGGGACAGACCAGCCAGCCTGGGGGCAAGGTTAGACCACTGTGGACCCTGGTCTCTAGTTCCAGTGCCCCTGCCTCCCCAGCCCAGCCGGCCCCTCCCTGGGGCCCCAGTCCTAGATGGTGCTGAGCCAGCTGAGCGGGGCTGGATCTTGGCAAGGCAGCAGGGGCATAGGGTCCCCATTTAGCCCAATGGCTGCAGCCCCTAAAGTTCCTGCCTTGATCCAGTACTGTTTATTAGAGGAGACAGGCTGTCCTAGTAGATAAAACAGCAGCCTTGGCCTCAGCGTGTCTTGGCTCAGTTTCCAGTTACGCTGTCCAATGACAATGTACAAGTCACTTCCTGCTATTTGCCGCAGTTTCCCCCCCTATAAATAGGGATAATCATACCGACCTTCTTTAGCTGTACTTTGAGATCTCCTGATGAAAAGAACTATTTAAGAAGCACGCATTATTATCATTTCCTTGTATTCCTTGTTCTCGTAAAACAGCACTATAGCTAACAAAACTGATGTGCACAGTCAATGCACAGCCTTCAAGATGGACTCGCTGCAACTTGAAACGTCATCACCCTTGTTCCATGACTTACAGATAAAACATCTGCATTTACATTAATGTTCCTAGCAGCTAATTTCAACTGCCAATAACATTTCAACATATTTCTCACTGCTAACCCCTCAGCATGCCTATAAAAACGCTAGAATCTCAAATCGAGCCCAAATGCCTACTCAATTAAGGTAGCTGTCATTTATCTCAATGCTTTTGACATTAATGTGGTATTGCAGCATCCTGCTGGTTTCTTACTGCCAAAAGGATTGGATCACTTTAATCAAGGATACTGGGAGAAGGGATTCACAAATTGTTTCACGACCTCAATTCTCCCCTACCAAAGTAACAAAGTTTGTCAAAACAGGAGCAAACTTTCATAGGGAAAATCTAAAAAAGCTAATGCCTTCAAGCACAAATTTTTCTCCCATAGCCACTCTGCTATTTGCTCCACTCTGTTACCATAATTTTGTCTGTAGAGCCATACATGTATATGGCACTTTATCAAGCAAATCAAATGACACTTTCTTCCTCTGCCCTGGAGACCTTAAATCTGTCACTGACTAAAACAGAGACCAAAAGTCCAGGTGCGACTAGAGAGTGTGGAAGCACACTGGGGACAAGATCAGGAGAGGAAGGTGCTTCAAAAGAAAAGTACTTTAAGGTTTAAGGAGAAGGCACCCCTGAGTGTAGAAAGCCGCATGGAAAAAGATGTGAAACCGTGAATGGTGGAAGCAAGGAGAAAAGACTGACTGAGAGGTAACAGGAGGAAACAGCACAGCTGTGAAGTAATCTGTTGCTGTTGCAGCCACGTTGGTCCCAAGACATTAGCGAGAGAAGGTGAAAGTGACGGTATCTTTTAGTGGATTGGCTGCATTGGCCTACATTTCCCAGACCTGAAGAAGATGGCTGAGCATCTCAAAAGCTGGACTTCTCTCACCAACAGAAGTTGATTCAACAAAAGATATAATCTCCCCCTCTTTGTCTCTAAAAACTATGAAGGTGCAGCTGCCCAGCCTAAAGGAGATGCAGAAAAAGACAGGAAGTCAGGGAAGGGATCCCTGGGGGAGAAGTGCTATGATCAAAGGGACAGCACTGTAATGGATGGACTGGGGGAAGATGGGGCATCGGCAGGAGAACAACACTGCAATAACGAAGGTGAAAGGTGGCTCAAGGTACAAATACAGATGTAGTCAGTTGGTGTAGAAGCAGAAAGGACACGTTCAGATTTGTTCTCTTGTAGGAGAGCAGAAAGAAACTCCTTGAATGTAAAACTTGTGGAGCTAGTCCAAAGTTAACAACAAACTTTGGCAATGTCCACACTGATGGTGGCAAACATACCGCTGTCAAATCAATTTATCTGGTTTGATTGAGTGGAAGTGAAAATCCACTTATTTGATCCAGCCGTCAACTTAATAAAAGCACATCTGAAAAAAGAGTAGTGCTGCATTGATGGGTACATGTCGCCCTTCTGTGCAGCATAATAGGGTGACACACAGAACAAAATTCAAGAAATCAACTGAGTCTCTACGTAGCTTGCATAACTCCCGTCAAACACTGCCAAATTTGCCAGTAAGTGTAGCCCAGACCTCTGTCTCTTACCCAAACAACTAATCAATTTTTGGAGTGTCCCTTTCATTTTCAGCTCCGGGTATAACACATTTATGACAGCCTGGTAGATTAAACACTTCTTGTGAGATCCATGAACTCAATATATTTAAAAGACAATTATAATCTTTCACTGGAACTATGCAATTTAAACCCATTGTTTTGTCTCTCTGCTTATTAATTCCAGGTCCCCTTCCTGAAGCTCTTCCCTTTTTCAAATTATTTACTAAATGCATTAACATAAATGACACCTGCAGTTATATTTTTCATTTAAAAAAGAGATCTAAGCACACACTTAATATTGGCCATCCCTTCCATGACTTCATTAAAAAATGAATTTTAAAATTCACCTTTAGTAGCTATTATAATAAAATTCTTTTTCATTAACTCAGTGGGACTCCTTTCACATTCCTTTTTACTATGAGAATGAGATGTAAAAACAGACCTAATTTTCCTAAACTGGTGACTTCCTCCAATAAGGAAGCAAACCTGCTAAATTATCTGCCTCCCATGTTTAGCAACAGTGAAAGAAAAATTAAAAATGCATAAGGAAACCATTAGCCTTCTCAGGAAAGAAAAAAAATATTGATACATCATCTGATATTTCCCTCTTTAACTAGGAATGCAGTACTAAAACAGCCCAAAAACACTACATAAAATTATTATTGGAATAAATGATATAAAGCACATATTTTAAAATTAAACTTATTTATCCCTATCAGCTCCCAGTTCCTAGGCATTAGCTGTATGTGAGCACCTCAGAATTTTTAATACACACCCTAGTGAAATAGGCAAAACTATTTTCCCCATTCAAAGATGATCAGTTTAGGTACAGAGAAACGAAGACCTCGTCTTCATCTATAGCTTTGGACAACCTACCTGCATCACCCAGAGGGGTGGTAATTCTTCTGTGGAAGAGTTAAGTAGAGCTAACCCACCTCCCAAGAGCAGTCACAGTCTAGTAGGCTGAAAAATTCCTCAACTGATCTAGTCTCAGAGAGGTGAAATAATTACATCAAGGGAAAATCCCTCTATCAACACAGGATGCAACTATGCACGATAGTTCAGTTATTGTGCCGCTGTAATGATGTCATCCTTTCTATTAAGTAATTCTTCTGCTCTACTCCACCCTGACTACACCTCAACTGGAGTACTGTGTCCAATTCTGGGACCCTAATTTCAGGAAAGACATAGACAAATTGGAGAAAGTCCAGAGAAGAGCAACATGACTTATTAGAGGTTTGGAACACTTGACTAATGAGGGAAGATTGAAAGAGGTGGGTTTGTTTAGTCTGGAAAAGAGAAGACTGAGAGGGGGCATGATAATGGTTTTCAAGTATCTAAGAGGTTGTCATAAGGAGGATGGAGAAAAACTGTTCTCCTTAATTGCCAATGATAGGACAAGAAGCAACAGGCTTAAAATACAACAAGGGAGGTTTAGGTTGGACATGAGGAAAAAATCCCTAACTGTCAGAGTGATTAAACACTGGGATATGTTGCCTAGGCAGGTTGTGAAATCTCCACCAGTGGAAGTGTTTAAGAGTGGATTAGACAACCACCTGCCAGAGATGGTTTAAGAGAGTACTTGGTTCTGCCATAAGTGCAGGGGACTGAACTCAATGACATCTCATGGTTCCTTCCGGTTTCTATGATTATGTGATTCTAAGATTACTGGCTCAATACCACACTGAGTTGTCATGCCTAAACAAGGAACTGAACCCATGTCTCGGATCCAAGACGAGCATCCAAATCACTGGATGATACTTCCAATGGAAGAAGAGCTCCCACTGGACACAAGCACAAACAGTACTGGTACAAAGTGACATATCATCTAGAGTTTTCTTGAGCCAACAAGGCACTGATACATTGTTATGATGAGGGCAAAGAGAAACACCTGATTCAAACTCTCTCTGCAGTCAGTGGGAGTCTTTCTATTGTTTTTGGAGGAGCAGACTGGGGCCCTAAAGAGTTAGAACAGCAATAGGTGTGTTAAACACATAAATTTCTTCTATGTCTGAATCTTTTAGAGGAATATGGAGGTGCACCTGCTGCCAAGGCTTCTTTTCATCATAAATTAAAATAATAGAGTTAACAGACAAAAAACTGGACACTGCTGCACAACTAGTGAACGCACAATTCTTAGAACACACAGCAGGCCAGAACCTTGGCAAGCATAAATAGGCCTAGCTCCATAATGGAGTCACACTGTTACGGGATTTAGCCCAGTATCGCAATGCAAGGATAACTGAAACAGAAACGCTAGACATAAAGATACCAAAGACCCAAGTGAACCAACTCTCTCATTCAAAGACAAATAAACAAGAAATCCTCCAGCACTTTAAATACTAAGAAACGTATCTATTGCATCAGCTTTTGTGGGATTAACCCACTTCTTCAGAGACATGAAACAGAACATGCACTATATTAGATATATACATGCAGCGAAGGGTGAATCACAAGGTCAATTCAAACAGTTCCAGAGGGGTAGTCTATTAGTCTATTTCAGTAAACCAATCAAGTTATTTTAATTCAAACATCGTGGATGTGGGCTTTAAAACAGTGTTTCCTAGCCCTTTCAATAACACAACACACTTCAATGAGACAAACAATTCCATGGCACAGCCACCTTTTCCAGCTGAATTGATTGCTCATAAACATGACATTTACTTACAACATTTAGTATGGTTACAGTCTTACTAGAGAGGTTTGCAACACAATGCATACAACAAGCTAAAGAAGGATCAAATAAATTAATTTTTCAAATCCACCAGAAAGAAATACATGTCATCTCAATTTTGCCCTTGGCAATCTGTATTTAGAATGTTCATATTTTAGAATTGGCAGACCAATACCTCACTTTTAATCTGGTGATTAATTTCAATGAGTTTTATGAGTTGTTTAAGAAAGATGAAGTCAAACTGGAACAGGTGCAAAGAAGGGCTACAAGGATGATTCGTGGAATGGAAAATCTTTCCAATGAGAGATGACTTAAAGAGCTTGGTTTGTTTAGTCTGAGCAAAAGAAGGCTGAGAGGGGATATGATTGCTCTTTATAAATACATTAGAGGGATCAATGAGGGAGAGGAATTATTTGAATACAGCGCCACTGTGGACACAGGAACAAATGGATACAAACTGTCCTTCAGAAAATTTAGGCTTGAAATTAGACGCAGATTCCTAACCATCAGAGGAGTAAAGTTCTGAAATAGTCTATCAAGGGAAGTGGTGGGGGCAAAAAACTTAGGTGCCTTCAAAACCAAGCTTGATAAGTTTATGGAGGGAAAGATATGATGGACAGGGTAGCTTGGCCATTGTCTGTCTTTTACTACTGGTGATGGGTATGATAGTGACCTGGGAAGGGGCATTGGATCGAGTAGGTTCTGAGTTATTACAGAGGAGTTCTTCTTGACTGGCTGTTGTGGACTTGCCCTCATGCTCAGGGTTTAACTGATCACCATACTTGGGGTCGGGAAGGAATTTTCCCCCAGGGCAGATTGGTTTGGGTGCTGGGGTTTTTTTGCCTTCCTCTTTAGCATTGGGCATGGCTCACTTGCTGGTTGATTCTCTGTATTAAAGTCTTTAAATCATGATTTGAGGACTTTAATAGGTCAGTTATGGATTTCAGGTTCATTGTAGGACTGGGTGCGTGAGGTTTTGTGGCCTGCAGTGTGCAGGAGGTCAGACTAAATAATCATATTGGTCCCTTCTGACCTTAGAGTCTATGAGTTGTAATTTTGGTTAGATAGAACACTGTTTAAGATGAAACTATCTTTGTTTTACATTGATTTTCATTACCTTTGTACAAAATTTCATGGCACTTGTACAGTTCTCACAGCACACTGCTTGAAAACCACTTCTTTAAACAACAATAGCATCCTGGGACAGAGAAGGGCAAAAGTGTTAAATCAAAATCATGGTTATTTCAAAATAACACGTCCTAACGGAGTTATTTTGAAACAACTGTTTCGATTTAACGGCTATTTCAATTTCTTCCTAGGTTTTACTGTTTTGAATTAAAGTTTGTTGTTTCAAAATGATGGGACTCGTCATTTCGAAACAACGAAACATCGTTTGGACATACTTTTGAAACAACGGTCGTTGTTTCAATTGAAAAGCAACGTGTGGATGTAGCCATTTTCTCTTTAAAAATAGTGAGTAGTTGAGACAACTGGGTATATAGTCAGATAAATTTGTGAGGGATTATTATTTTCTTTCAGATGTAAAACAGATTGCACACAAAATTCATTCCAAGGACACTGATTTCAAAACAAGCAAAATTAATTCAGTTTACTTTGATACCTGTTTATGTAGTTTCTTCTGTATTTTGAGGTATTGTGGATTAAAATCTTCTGTTTTTCAAGGTAGAAATACGTATAAAAAGACAGTTGATGTCTCCATGAAACATTTTACCATTTTGAAGTCTATGGGAGTTGCACCACATAAATGAAGGCAGGACTGGGCTGCCAAACTTAGACTGTCATCTTCCACAAGTGGGCGAGACCAAAATCCTGTGAGTCTCTGTGTGCGGGAGTACAAAAAAGGGCGCGTCTCTCTGGGACCTTAAGATCCTTCCAGGACCTAGCTCCTTGGTGGCTGAGACTGGGTAAATGAGAATGAGGCTCAGTTGACCAGCCACTCTTCAGAGAATTCCTTCTAGCCTCCTTTGTAGTCTTCTGCCTTAAGCAGTGTCAAACATGCTTCATGTCAAATGCCATGTGTCAAATGTCCTTCATGCAGTGTCAAATGTCAAGGCAGCTGCCAATGAGCACCCATAGGGAGATAGAGACATGAACGAGATGACTCCCACTGCCAGCAAGGCTGTACAGAGATGTAGCCCTCCAAGGAATCTGGCTGACTCTTCAGGTTAGAGATGGAGAGGAGTGTCTTCTAAGATGAGTTTGAATGTTAGGTTTTGGAAGACCTCAGAGCATTCCCATTATCACATTAAACAGCATGGTCTCAAAACTATATGAGTGACGCTCTCTCTGGATAAACCTTAATGTCTTTGGCTTCAAGTGTCAGACATACTCTTTCAACTTGCCTTTGCCATGATACATACAGGACAGCATGCAGCAACGCCGTAGGAGGCCACTAAGCGGCATACAGAATCTCCCCCTGGGGAGCGGACAAGGCAAACAATGAATGGGGCGAGAGAGATACTAGCACAGAACAGAACACTCTCTTCAGGACACCTCCCAGACCTGTCTCCCTTGGAGAGGATGACCTGGCCACCATTGAGCATACACCAGATTGAGTAACAAATCCTGATGGGAAATGAGCTACAAGAAACTTTCCCACAAGTCTAAGCAGATGTCCCAACTCCAAAATGATATAGCAGATCAGCAGGATGCAGACACATGATCACATACATAACCAGATGCAAAAGAGAGAGCAAGACTGAGGTTTAATTTCTAGTGCAAATTGTAATCTAAGGCTGCTCTTACACTGTAAAAAGAACGAGAACAGAGTCAACCTGTGGAACTCCTTGCCAGAGGATGTTGTGAAGGCCAAAACTATACCTCAGATCAAAAAAGAACTAGGTAAGTTCATGGAGGATAGATCCTTTGATGGCTATTTGCCAGAAGCTGGGGTTGGTCGACAGGTATGGCATGCTCACTTGATGATGACCTGTTCTATTCATTCCCTCTGAAGCACCTGGAATTGTCCACTGTTGGAGGGCAGGATACTAGGTTAGAGGGATCATTGGTCTGATCCAGGGTGGCTGTTCTTCTGACACCCAGGACAGCACAAAGACACAGCTTCTATTTATTAAACTTTCCCCCTGCTATACAATGGGAAACATTCTGGACAGCAGGTTCCCTAATACTTTGCAGCACAGATTTTGGCATTTGCACTTTTTGTTGTTTGATTTGTTTTTAGATAGTGTTTACGGCTGCTAACGTGGGCCATTAGCAGTAGCCTGGGAAGCAAAATTTCTGTCCCTCTTTCCTGAAGGACACACTATACCTCCCCATCATGTGCGGGTCACAATAACAAGAAACAGTGAACGGCAGTTTAGGGGAAAGTGAAACTCTGCACACTCTGGGCTCTCACAGAAGCCAACGGACCTGGAAGGCACTCAGCAGCTGGCAACAGGCCTTCCACAACATCTCACAGAACAACATCTCTTGAATACTAACCACAATGTGTGGCTTGCCTAAATGGCTCACCAAAAATAATCTAACTTATGAAAGCAGAACACAGTCCTTAATCCAGAGTAATGCTATAGTGCCACATAAAATCAGGAAAACTAACACAGCTTTTTAAATGGCATATCGTATGGTACTGCAACAAGACAGGCTGCATTCCCATGACCAAAGGCTTCATCTTGCCAGCTCTTGTGAGGTGCTATGGGGTGGAACACACAACGAGATAGGGCAGGAAATCTCTGCAAGCTTTGTTCTCTTTGCAGTCTTCTCTTGAATCATTCTGTCAAGAACCAGCCCCCAAACTCACAAATCCCTGGGGTTCTGCAGCTTGCTTGGATTATCTGAACACACTGGCTTTTAGTCTCCAGCCGACTGCAGCCTCTAACAGGATGCCTCTGCCCCATAACAGCCTATGCAAAATGGGCTTCCTGCCATAAAGGGAGAATTACGGGAAAGTAATGGAGGATGTAACACGTTTTCACTCTGAGCCTCATGGGACCAGCTGCGAGGGATGCTCACCCATTCCATCCTGACCTGCCTACTTATCCACACACTTAGAAGTAGAGCTGTGCAAATAAGCAATATTTCAGATCACTGGCAATTCTGAAATATCAGAAAACCAATAAGTTTCAGGTTGATCCCAAGCCAGAATTTTGGTAGAGGTTTTGGTGAATTGAAAAATTCAAACACATTTCACTTCAGGATGAAAACAACATTTTATTTAGATTGTGCACATTTTTGAAATTTACACCCTTGTATTTGCTTTTTGACATGAAGAGTTTGGGAAAAACCACCAGGCATTTGTGAAAATTTTCAGTCACTGAATGTGCCTTCTTTCTTCTTCATCATCATCGTCTTACCACCCACCAGTCCAAAAAAACAAACCAAACCAAACCAACCAACCAAACAAACAAAAAAACCCTACCCTATTATCAAATCCATCTTTTACACCCCAAAAATTCACCCAGTTCTACTCTTATCTCCCAAGTTCATCATGCTGTCCGAGGAAGTGGGACCAGTGCTGTGGAGAAGGGTAAGATTTGCATACACCGGGTTCCCTTGATGTACACATCTGTCTTGTTACTGCCAGCACCTCAGATCAGCAGGTGCTGCCTGAGAAGATGGAGCCCTCCTGTGCACAAAATAAATTATACAGCCAATCCTGCACAGTGACAGCATTAACACTTCTGTACCTTTGGTGGAGACACCAGTTACAGCCAAAAGCAACAAAAGCAAGAATGCCTTTTAAAACAGCCACAGCAAAAGCATGAATATGTATAGCATGGGAGAAGCAGAAGGAATACCACAGCAACATGTTTGTTCAATTATTTTGCACCGCAGGAGACATCTGAGAAAACAGAAGGCACATCAGTTTTCCAGTACTGAAGGATCAGGACCTAGGGTCATGATTTGCTGAATATTCATACCTGTTTGGGTTTTTTTAATCAAGTTTGTACACTGTTATTCAATAAAATAATATTAATTGGCAGCTGAGATAATTACTGGCATTGTAATACACAATGTAATGAAATACAATGATACCATTTTTCAGCCTATATAACCCTGAACATTAAAAATTATTTGGTTTATTTAAAAAAACACTTTAGCACAGTCATCTTATGGAACTTGCATGTTTTAATCAGGCTAAAAAGTGGAGTATAAATCAAGGCGCTTTTTCAAGGCACTCTTAAAAAGCACAAATAAAGGTTCCATTTTTATTTGACTGAAGCATGCATTATGCTAAAGTGTTAATGAGAGCAAATGAGAGTAACTGAAATCAGTCTCCTGCTAATTTTCATAATTTGTAGTGGAATATTTTTCTAATTAATGATAGACTTCTGGAGACGGCTATGTCGACAAATACAAATTCACAACATATAGTTGGTACTTTTGTACCTTCCGTCATTACTACTGCATCACAAAGGTGTGTGTTGTATGTGTGAGAGATGTCTTCTTTCCTTCCCAAATGAGGTAACACCAGAAGTGTGTTAAAACTTCTAACTTCACTACATCTCCGAGCAGCATACAAGAATCTATTCAATATCAGTAATTAACATAAAATATCACTCATGCACAAGTGGTCACTAGCAGTGATGAAATTTTGCATTCCTAGTCAGGCACACATTTAAACAGCACCACAAGAGGCAGTCTAGTTTTTCTACCTCAGATTAAATAAATCTGAGATGAAAATAGACTCATAGATTATAAGGTCAGAAAGGACCGTTATGATCAGCTTGTCAGACCTCCTCCACAATGCAGGCCACAGAACCTCCCCCATCCACTTTTAAATAGATCCCTCACCTAAGATTAAGTTTTGAAGTTCTCAGCCAAAGATTTTAACACTTCAATGTACAGAGAATCCATCAGCAAGTGGCCTGTGGCTCATAGCTGCAGAGGAAAGTGAAAACCACCCTCAGGGCCTCTGCCAAACTGCCCTTGGAGAAAATTCGTTCCCAGCCACAAATATGGTGATCAGCTAAACCCTGAGCATGTGGGCAAGTCACGCCAGCCAGACACCCAGAAAAAAATCTTTATAGTAACTCAGAACCTGCCCCATGTAACATTGGGAATTCAAAGACGAAATTAATCTTTAGAGGTTTGGACCTCCTCACTCTTACAGACTTTCAGCCAACTTTTTCTTTATAAGTCAGTGCTACTAACCAATACAAGCTTGACCCAACTAAAGTAAATGAACAAAGAATGGGGGGAAGGTGTGTAACAGAAGAATGTACTCAAGTGGTTTTCATGCTTCTGGGCACCTGAGCTCATAAACTTCACACTGCAGAATGGAAAATCAATGTGAGGTCTCACTCCCCTCCTAATTAGTTCATACCACAAAGCCACTATTAGCCATCTTGGCTTATAAAAACCATAGGATTAAGTTAACATGAGACCTGCAAGTCAACAAGATGCAAGCAGTATTTCCATTAACACAACTGATTAAAAAAATGTTAGAAAAACGTGAAGGGTTTCACACACGTGCCCACTCGCAATGAAACCACTCCATTGCTTGTGCTAAGACTCGCTTAGGCTCCAGAGGCGATTCCTGTAACCTGCACTCTCTTCCACTTCATTCTCTGCACTGATGAAAGCAAGCTACCTCTGATGCACTATGTTGTTCTTTATGCATTGCTGCTATATCCTCAAGTCTCTAGATCAGGGGTTCCGAACCTTTTGAAGGCTGGGGACCTCTTTTCAAAAAAAATCGGTAGCCCCCTGGAGGAATGGAAAGCTACAACAGCAACGCTGGGGGGGGGACGTGGCGGGGGGCAGGGGAGAAATCCATCAGGACTGTAGCAGGATCCAGCCCCTGCACCGCGAAGCAGCAGGGTCACAGCGGTGGGGCCACCAGTGGGGTCTGGCGTGAGTGACCCCAACCCCCTCTTTAATCCCTGCCCTGGCACTTGACTCCCTTACTGCCGCAGGCAGACCCCCCCTCTCCACACCCTTTCCCTGGCTGCCCATCCCCGAACCTGACTCTCCCTACACAGGACCCACTTACCTGGCTGCTGGAGTGGGGAGCAGCCATGCTGCAGGCTGCTCTTCTCACCCTGAGCATGACCTGAACATGCTCAGAGGGCTGGGGTGGGGTGGGGGGTAAAAATTCCCAGCCTGGGGCAGAGCAGCTCCCTGACATTGTCTGGCTCCTGGCTTCCACGGCTCCTTCTGCCAGCATCATCCAGCCCTGGCTCCCAGCCTGTCCACAAACCCCTTTAAATAGCTCTGTTTCCCCCCAGGGGTCTGCAGACCACAGGCCGGGAACCACTGCTCTAGATCTCACATGGCTATGGTGTGCCTTCCCTTGGCCCCCAGACAACTGCCATACACCACCAGGAACAAACTGCATCACAAGCCATTAAACGGCAGTGTCACATAACGCAAATACCTCACAATGTCAAATGGATTGAGCTTATTCTTCAGCATCATCACCTATGTCAGCAGGACTTAAAAAATGCATGCAAAGTTAGGTCATTTCATTTCAGTTTAATTTATTTTAAAGCACTGTCATCATTTTCAGTATTATTTTGTTCTTTGGTACTTCAATTTGTGATTTACTGGTGGGCTTCACCTCAGCTTCTTCTCTTTCCCATAACTGATCAGATAGATAAAGATATTCTGTTAATGCCCTTATAGTTTGTTCCTTCCCCACCTGGTCACAGCAATCTCTATCATTATCCATCTTATACATATATTTAGTCAATGTCTCCATTCTTTCCTTTATGCTTCAGTCTTCAGTCCTGGGATCCAAAAACAAACCAAGTACTTACTTTTACACACCATGAGTAGTCCCCCCTGAAGTCAGTGTGCAAGAAGTTAAGTGTAAGAGTAAAGCTTTGCAGGATGAGCGCAATGTTACAAACTTTTCCTTCCACTTCTCTCACTTCACTTTTTACCTTTGTTAGAATCTTTCCTCAGACTGGGGAAATGCTACCTACTCTTCTCTGGGCCTTTGAAAATCTCCCCTATAAACCCTTCATGGAAGAGACTGTCTTTTTGTTATGCGCAGGTACAGCGCCCGGGGGGGGGGGGGGGGGGCTTATGGATACTTAAAGTCTCCAAACTTTATTAGTATACAAATGCATAATGGCTATGTCCACATGTACAGGCTTAATTTGGTTTAAGTTAAATCGAAATAAGTTAACTTGAAATAAAATCATTAATATTGATTTCACTTAAATCGAAATAAGCATAAACACCAAATCAAAATAGCAAATCAGGACACAGGATTTCCTATTTCGATTCAGGAGAGAGGTACCATGGGAGGCATGGCAACATTGCCCCCTTGCTGGGCCATGCCCCTACCCAATATATAGAAAAAGGAAGGCACCCTGGGAAGGAGAAGGACAAAAGTGTTCAATCAAAATAATGGTTATTTCAAAATAACATGTCCAAACGGCATTATTTTGAAACAACTATTTTGATTTAATGGCTATTTCGATTGCCTAGTAGGTTTTACTGTTTTGAAATAAGGTGCGTTATTTTGAAATGAGGGGGCTCGTCATTTTGAAATAACAAAAAGTCGTCCAGGGTCATTGTTTCGATTTAAAAGCAATGTGTGGACATAGCCAATATGTTTTTTTAAGAAACCACAGTGAAATCCTGGCCCCACTGAAGTTAGTGGCAAAATTCCTGTTGACTTCAATAGTATCAAGGTACCTCAAGTATTTTTGTTTGTTTTTTTGTTGTTTCCACGAAAGGAAGAAAAAGACATTTAAGAACAAACGCCAAGAATGTATTACTTATAAAGAACCACCATAAATGCAGGAAACCCACAACGAGGGCTTGACATAAGAAAGTGACTGAAAAAGCTCATTGCTATAATACACGATCTGGGCACTGGGCTGCATCTCTTCAGCTGCTCTGCTGTCTGACCTTTCTTCACTGCTGCTCCTTTTTGCCACTTTTCCTCCCCGTTGTTCCCCTCATGTAACATCCGCACAGTGGAAGTCAGTGTGCTGGCATCCATCCTAACTGATGGGGTCTGTGACTGAGTGAGAGGGCTTCTCAGAACATCAAGAAATGGGTATACGCTTCTTCTCTATCACCGACCAGGTCCCCTGTTTCCAAGGTTGGTTGCTATCCTGGGCCGTTTTGGGTTTGTTTGTTCAGACCATGAACCAACTAGCCATCTGGTACATAGAATCTTCGTGTTGGAAGGAACATCATAAGATCATCTAGTCCAACCGCTTGCTAGAAGCAGGAACATTCCCACTAAATCATCCCAGCCAGGGTTTTGTCTAAACAGGCCTTAAATGTCTCCAAAGATGGAAATTCCAACACTTCCCTAGGTAACCCATTCCAGTGCTTCACCATCCTCCTAGTGAGAAAGTTCTTCCTAACAGCCAACCTCAACCATCCCAGCTGCAAGTTGAGACCATTGCTCCCTATTCTGGCCTCTCTTATCATAGAGGGCAACCTAGCTCCTTCCTCTTTGGAGCAACCCTTGAAGTAGTTGAAAGTTGCCATCAAATCCCCCCTCAGTCTTGTCTTCTGCAGACTAAATAAACCTAGTTCCCTCAGTCTCTCCTCATAAGTCATGTGTCCCAACCCCATAATGATTTTCGTTGCCCTCCACTGGACTCTTTCTAATTTGTCAGCATCCTTTCTGTAGTGTGGATCCCAAAACTGAACACAGTATTTCAGATGTGGATTTGCCAGCGCCAAATAGAGGGAAATAATCACATTCCTCGATCTGCTGGTAATACTCCTACGAGGGACAAGGCCAGATAAGGCAGCTGCCGCCACAGGTGGCCTGGCCCGGGATCCGCTTGGATTGGGCTGCCACCACCGCAGGACATTGGCACTGGGACTCGGGACACGTGCCCACTCTGCCTGGCACCAGTAAACGCCACTGGAATAATCACATCCCTCAATCTGCTAGCAACACCCCTACTGATGCTGTTGCCCTTTATGCCGGCACCCTGTGCTCAAGGGGCCTCTAATCTTAATCGGGAGTTTTACAGATAAGAACATCCCATGTGCTTCAAGTTCCGCCTGAGAAACTAGAACTCCCATGATCTCTTGGGAAAAAGGAAGGTGACCCTTCCTCTTTTTCCAGGGAGCAGAGGAGGACATGGTCATCTCCATTTTGGAATGAGATCATGGCCTATGCTGGGAGCTGCTGGTGACTGCTCATGGGGTTCCTGAGGCTGCTGCTGAGATCCTGCCAGAGATTTGGTTGAAAAGGGTGCTTTGGAGATTGGTGGCATTGCTCAACCTGAAGCAGGGACTGAGCCTGGGGCTGGCTGAGCTGGATCTGCAGTGCGTGGTGTGACAGTCCTCCTCCAGCCTCCCTTTTGAGCAGGATTTGCCAAGGAAGAGAAATTATGACCAGGCTCAATAACAGGCAGAGAGGTTTCTCTTTAAGGTAGGCCATGGTTGCTGTCATGTAGCTGGGTCATCTCCAAATCTTCAGCTTTGTACATTGGCTAAACTGAAACACTGAACTACCAGAGTACTATCTTCTTCATCAGACCTTCCAGAGCACCCAAGCAAGAAGAGCGTCAGGATTCTGAACTCTAGGGGAGTACACATTCTGGAGGTGGTGTAATAGGGCAGTATAAATTCTAGTTAGATAAGTTTCCTTAATTACTATATTCTGTGTCTGTTCACTAATTTATTCAGCTGCCCTTGTGTATTTAAAATAGCAGTGATACTTAATTTCACCCTGTTATGACAAGCTTTCTTTGTTAAGTAAAGCTTTGTTAACTAGAATTAAAGCAGTTCTGGAGGCTCTCAAGGCATGCCACTGAGCATGTACAGCACCCAGCCAGGTAGAGACACAACCAATTTTACCTCCCTATAAAAGCAAAGGGACTACAGCAGAGGGGTGGATAGAGGATTCCCACTTAACCCACATCAGCACTGAGGAAAGATCTCCTTCTTATCATCAAACTTAGGCACCTTTGCACACATGAGTGTTGCCTGCTCCCAAGTAACCCAAGGAAAAAGGGAGGGGGGTTACAAACACAAGAATACTGGGAGAAGCAGGGACAAGCCTGTGATTCCTCTGCTTGTTTCCCATGCTGTATACAAGAAGTAATGCCCTAACTCTTGAGCATGCAGTTGAACCCTTTTCCCTTGCCTGAACCATTCTTGCATTCAGAAAGAGGCTTAGAGTGAGGTAACAAGAGTGCTTACCCAAAGCATTTCAGCGCCTTGAGTCAGCCCCCAAGGATCAGAAGGCTGGCTTAAAAATCAACAATTATCTTCTGTGATTCTGTGATATCCTCAAACTGTAAGTTACCCAGGACAGACACCTTGTGAACTTTGAAAGGTCACACTTTCCTTTGCAGACATGGGGACCAGCAAGACATTTTATTTTCAAATGAACATTAAGATTCTCACTTAGTCACCTGACTCTAGGAGCTAGGGCTTTAAGAAAAGCACCAAATACTTTGAGATATGTGATAAAATCACGAGAGCTGGCAACATGTGTTATTGCTAAGCCAATTGGTCATTAGGGGGTAAATGTGGTCTTGAAAAGTTGCAAGCAAGATAAGGATTTGAGCCCACTGCTGCATAATGTATGTTTACAGCCAAACTCATCCAAGAGCTGGCTCTGATGGGCATTAGCCTGGTGCAAAAGTAAAATGTCAACACTTACAAAAAGAAAATGTATTCCCAGCATTTCCATCGCTATTGATATTAAAGGCACAAGCTATTTTCATCCTAGCAAGATCAGAAGTTGCACCAAGCATCAGTGCATGCATGGTACCTAATGCAGGGATGCAGCCCCAGACTGCTATCAATAGAACCAGTTCAGAAAAAAATATCTATATGGCAAAAAAAATTCATCATAATTTACCAAAAAGGAAGTGTTACTAAAATCATATTTTGTTGGGCAATAGAAATTATAGGAATGGGGAGCAACCAAAACACTCACTTGCAGTCCTGTGGCACTTTTAACAACTAACAAGTTTATTTATCGTGTGAGCTCTCATGGGAGAAAATCTCATTTCAAAGCATGTGACAAAGTGGGATTTTCACCCACAAAAATTCATGCATTAAATAAATGTGTTAGTTGTTAAGTGCCACAGGACTGCTAGTTTATTTTTGGAGTATGGCCAAAAGGTATTGCCTGGGGTCCTCAGAACTCAACAAATATGTCTAAAAAGAAGTTCTTACAGAAGCACATCCTCTGTTCTGCACCATCCAATGACTGATGGCAAGAGAGGGCAGCAAGCCCATTTTGATTAAAAGTAACTTAAATATATGACTCTGAATTACTGGGGATGGCACAGAGATACGGACTTGTAAAAGCTATGACTATAGCAGTAGTGCCAAAAGTCGAGAGCTACATTGTGCTAGGTGCTGTACAAACATAACCTTAAAGACTAACAGATGTATTGGAGCATAAGATTTTGTGGACTAGAACCCACTTTTGTCAGATGCATAGAACAGAAACTACTGTAGTGCTTAGGTATATTTACATATGCAAAAAGAGTGAGACAATCCATGTCCCAGAGTATGCAGTCTAAATATGAGGATGACAAATTTACATTATAATACATTAATATGTTATTTATTATTAATTATTATTATTATTATTATTATGGCCACTTTTGTCTTACCATTACAACCTGGATTTTACCATTTCTTGATTTCTGCTTACTTTCTCCAAAGACTCAGTATTGCATGAACAATGTGATTTTTAATTTAGCGTCACCATGTTGTACTAGGCACGTACGGGCTACATATGCAAGAATGACACTGATCTTTTCTGTTTATGTGCAGTTTAAGGGCACTCACGATGATCTGCTTGGTGCACAGTCATAGTCTTCCTCAATATCATTGTGTTTTTATATAATATACAGTTTTGTTGAGTTTTGCCAATTACTCAGTGCAAAGTCTCAGGCAAATGCCTGAGCAGAAGGAAAAAAAAACCTCTGCTCTGAAAAAATACTGTGTGTAAATGCATTATGGCACAGAGAAAAGCAATAATCAAAACCCAAGAGGAATTAATTTCTGTATACATCAGAACTTAAGCATTAATTTACTGTTAATTCACTGTGCTACAAACTCCCACCAAATGCAAATAAACACTGTTCCATTTAAGTTAGGTAAGGTAAAATAGTCTTTGCAGGCTACGACCAATAAAGAGTATCTGTCAAGTTTGCAATCCATAAACAAAAAGCATTTCAAAGTTAAATCTGAAACCCTGCACTGCAGCCACACTGTGATTTAATTTAAACATGTTATAAGGGCATGGTTATTACCTACCCTGCTCGAAGGGCAATTTAAGTGCTATTATGAAATTCTGTAGGAACAGAGAGGTGTCACATTAAGGACACTGGTGTCAAGCCCACACAATCTGTGCAAATCAAGCCCTGTCTCTAAATGCCCCTATAGCATTTCATTTCAGTGGAGTATCATATATCTCCATTGGCATCATAACATTGGCCACATGGGATGGCATAGGCAACACACGAAAGCCACATGGGACAGCACTGGCACGTGCAGCATGTGAGGAAGATGATGTGCCACGGACCTGCATGATTCCAGGACAACAAGAGGAATGACACTAAAGACAAAGCAGCTTCTTCAACTGTTTATCTTCAGTAGTTTTATTGGCTAATACAATGCATTGTTGCCATGGATCCAGTTCTGCATGGGACAACTCCAGCTTTGATGAGGCAATCCTGCGTTACAAAGGATATAAGACAGCACAGAAACAAATTCAAGGTCTATGGAGCACAGGGACTCAGTTGGACAGTAGCTTTGTTGCACAGAACAAACTTTAAAGCAATGGTGAAAATTTCCAGAGGAATAACCATGTTGGTCTGTGTACAGCAAAAACAGAGTCCTGTGGCACATTAGAGGCTAAAAAAAATTCTCAAAGCTTATGCCTGAAGAAATTTGTTAGTATGTAAGATGACACAGGACTCTTGTTGTTTTCAAAGCAATGCTTCTCAAACTGTGTGTTGGGATCCCATTTTAATGGGATCACCATGCTGACAGTAGACTTGCTGGGGACTAGTGTTGAAACTGGTTACTGGCCCTGGGCTCAGCTTCATGTCCCCTTTTCACTGCTTGGGACAGCAGGGCTTGGGCTTCAGCTGTCATCAGCCAATAGGAAATGGGGGGAGGGGGAGGTTTGCTTTTTAACTGTCCTTTTGGTAGGATATATAAGTGAGTGGGCGTGGACAAAGAGGCCAAAATAATTTAGGCACCTAATTCAACACAAAAACCACTTTCTTTGAGAAGTCCAGTTTTCACAGTTGTACACACCCAGTAGACACCACCAACATCTATGCAATAAATAAGGCATTACAATAAAAATAAATGAGAAGCATGCTTTGATGACCGCTACCCATTTCCATACTATTGTATCAGTTCCCTTATGCCTCTGGGGCTTTCCTAATTTAAACTTTTCACCACAATACCATTCCAGAGCTATAGTGGATACAGAGAGAGAACCAGTTTAAATGTTGTTTTCAGCTCCATTTTGTTAACTGGCCAACAACAGACTACAAAGCTCAAAACGTCGGCACCTTCCCAGAGTTCTAGCATTTTATGCATTATAAATTTAGTACCCCAAAATGGGATTGTATCAATACAAAAGATACCTCCTCCACTCCCAGCAAAGCTGAGTTTCTGTTCTCAGCAGAACAATGCAGTGAGACTGGTCAAGATGGCCTCTCCAGTCAATGCAGGTAATCCATCTCCCCAAAAAGAGTAAGGCTGTGTTGATGGGATGAACAGTGACACAGCACAGAGCCATCACCCAGTTGCCTTAACATAGGAGTGCTGACAATTTAGATGCAAAAAAGGAAATGAGTGCTAGGAGGGAAGGGTAGCCCAAGGGATGGGACACTGAGTCAGAAGAAAGAGTTTACTTCAGTTCCCAGCTCCCTGTCACCTTGGCCAAGTCTCTTTTTCTCTCCCATGTTTAACTTCCCCTTCTATACAATGGGGATAACAACACTTCCTGTCTCACACGGATGTTGGGAGGATAAATACATTTTAGTAGATCATCAAGTGCTCAGACACTAAAGTCAATGAGGACAGATAAGTCTCTAAGAGAGAACGTTATGCCGCCAGGGGAATTACAAAATCTGTAGGCTCATCTTGCGCCTCATGCATGGTACTGGGCATCAATCACACTTCTTCGAAAGATCAGAACAGATAGCTCAAGACATAGGGGAAACTAATCTGCGTTAAAAAGGGTGGTTGTTTTAATTGCTAGAAGGCTGTTCTTATTCATCTGGTTTGGCAGTTTAAATAGTTAATCCTATCAATGGCATCTCTCCGACAACTGAATCCCTAAGTAATTTGGTCTGGCACCCAAAACTTGTGAAACCCCCAAAGAAGCTGTGTGTTCAACTCCCTGAAGCTGTACTGAGTAGCCCAACTTTAATACAAGGGAGAGCAGGCATGTATCAAGTTGACCACTCCACATAGGACAACCATAGAAAGAATTAATGGTCTAGGATGGTGTCAGAATATTCACTGGCCAATTAGTGTTTATCAGCTCGCAAAGTCAGTTTCTATGCCATGCCAATGCAGCGTGCTCTCTCCACGGTGCTTAGAAACAAGCAACTAGAGTTTATTTATTTTAATGGTTATTATAACATATGAATTCCAAGCATGTCTGTCAACAGGGCTTGAAGACTGTAAGGTGTCTACTGATTGCATGAATTCATCATGGGATTGGCTTCTGACCAACAGGCCAATTTCTTTTCTCAGTCAAATGAAGTAAAACAACCAAACATTATTAAATTTGAGCCCCCAGAATCCCTCAGTGTGAAAATTAATAGTAAGATTTTTAATTATCCATGCCTGCAAGATTGCAGACAGCAGTGACATGACAGATTTCAATTCATGTCAATGAAATGGAGGTCTTAAAAATAGAATCCTTCCATTATTCACATTTTAGATGACTCCCCTGTGTAAAAGTTTAGATTTGTGTTTGGATTTTAATACTAAGTGACCTGGATTTGTCAGAAAGCTGGGCTTCAGTTTCTAAAAGAGAGCATTCTGACTTGAAACATGTTGCCAATTATTACACACTGCTATGTGGGCAAATAAGTTGGCAAAACATTATTTCAGTGATAAACAGATTTTGGCCATAAATCCATCTTGTTATTTTAATGGCTGACTTCTGCCTTACAAAGCAAAACTGTGTCTCTGCCAGGCGAATCCTGAGACTTCTTTCCACATGAGATTTTTGACAGTGTTAATGCCTGAATCCTCTCTCCCCACAGAGAGTGAACACAGTAAAAGGCACAGGGATGATGCATTAGGGGTGATGTATGTGATATACATCCAGTGTGATTCTCGGCCTCCTACTTTTTATAACAACACACTAGTTTTATCCTCCTGCAGAGACTCTGCCGCGAAGCTCCATTCCCAGCAGCCTGTAATTTACAAGTTACTGAGCTATCAGGGCCATTCCAATTGTCCTGCACTATTGTACCCAGTCTAAAGGCTTTGCTCATAAACCACGGTATAGCATTCTCCTAAGACAGTACACCACACAGGATGGAGGCACTGCAGTGTTTTTGTGATCCACCCTCTTTTACTGAATTACGGCCTTTGCAGCCTCCAGTTTTAGAATCATAAAATTAAACAACATTAATAAATGATTATCACCAATTTTTAATTTGCAACAAGAGCCACAGGCTACGGCCACATGTAGCTTTTAAATCAAAACAACGGTCATTGTTTAGATTTAAAAGTTGTCATGTCCAAACGACATTTCATTATTTCGAAATGACGAGCCCCATCATTTTGAAATAATGAACCTTATTTCAAAATCATAAAACCTAGGCTGAAAGAGAAACAGCCGTTATTTCAAAATGGTTGTTTCGAAATAACGCCGTTCGGACTTATTTCAAAATAACCATTATTTTGAATTAACTCTTTTGCCCTTCTCCTTCCCAGGGTGCCTTCCTTTTTCTATATATTGGGTGGGGTAATGGCCCAGGGAGAAGGCCATGTTGCCACACCTCCCATGGTGCCCCTCTCTGATTCGAAATGGCAAGTCCTGTGTCCAGACTTGCTATTTCAATTTGAGAATTTTGCTTATTTTGATTTAAGTTAATTCAAATTGACAATTTTATTTTGAATTAACTTATTTCAAATTAACTTATTTCAAAATAAGTGTCTATGTGTGGACATAGCCATAGAGAAGAACAATCTCAATTTAATTGGAACAGTGTCTCTGATTGCTACTTACTCCCAAAACAGCCTGAAGGCAAGCAGAAAGACCTACTACCACAGCAAATCAATTATTCTCACCAAGTTTGGGCTGGATTTCTTCCCTGCACCCTCAGCTGATGTGCTGGACAGTGCTACAGAGAAGCAAGTGCTTGGAGATAAGATGTCCTGCTTTCTGAGAAGGGGCAAGGTAACTATCTCACCTGAACAGGAGCTGGGCTACACAGTGCTTCTTTTGTTCCCCAAATAAAAAGCCTGCAGGCCATCAGTGCCACAAACCAGCATGGGACCCTCGAAATGAGCAAGCAAGAGAGGACAGGTCGTGAGGGCTGGTAGAGGATACACCACCCCAGTGACTATGCAGGGTAGCAGCAGGGTACTGTAAGTTAGAGAGGACCTTTGGACTCCACCAGGGAGCACCCCTCTAGCCTCCAGTGCAGCCCAGGATCAAGAGGGTCCATAGGAGACTCAGACAGAGCCATAACGCTGTTTTTTGCTGCCCAGGGCACGTTCTGATCAGAACGCACCCCTTGCCATTAGCAGTGCTTGGAGCCGACACTGCAAAAGCCATCCTTCAATAGAGCGGCTCTGCTGAGCTGCTTCAGGCCACCCGGGGCTTTGCCTCATTGGCCCTGCCATAGTTACAGCTCTGGACTCAGCGCCACCATCTGTCCCCAACCCATGGGGTGCCACACTGAATCTCACCACTCAGTAGGCTACAACACTTTCAAGTGGTCCTTTTCCCCCTCAAATAGTAAGGCCAGTACGGAGCACAGCATACCAGGCAGACGAGATGGAGTTTGGAGACGAACTGCACAGCAAATGTCCTCGTAGCTCACCAGCATGCAGACAGGGCTACAGTGCACCCCCTTCTCTAGTGGTGTCCCTCAATAGCACTCCACCTACTCCACACCCCTTTGGACACCAGGCATCCACAGAGGGGCAGATAACCTGTAATGTCTGCATTTCCTGTGTGCATAGACCTCAGTTAAAACATCCCTTACACAGGCTGCATTTGAGGCTTCTCATACTGCACACATGGGCCAGGCCAAGGCCAGTCTCTCATGGAGAATTTTCCTTCAGCTATACATTTCATCATTAAAAAAGATTTTATCCCCAGGAACGAAGGAAGGACCAAATATAAATATTATAACATATCCAGAGGAAGTACCTTGGAATGAAGGGAAAGAAAAGGAGTCAACAGAGACATATCTTTCATAAATGTAAATGTCTGCAGTTATTATCCATCCTTTTCATTAGTGTAGTCCCCTGGAACAGTGATTGAAGATCCAGGGTCCACCTTTGCCAGGTGCCTTGCAGGTAAGAAGCGAATAAAGCAGCTCCATGCTCCAGGAGCTCACAATTCATAGCGAAGTTCCAGACGGGTAACCGTGTTAGTTTATTTCAGCAAAACAAACAAGGAGTCCTGTGACACTTAAAGATTAACAAATGTATTTAATTTATTTATTTATTCAAGGGTTCATTCACCTGCTCATCTAACAATGTGATATACGCCATCATGTGCCAACAATGCCCCTCTGCCTTATACATTGGGCATACTGGACTGTCTCTGTGCAAGAGAATAAATGGACACAAATCAGACATCAAGAACAGTGTCATGTGTTGCAGAATGAGGTAAGATCTGTGTATCTTCCCTGGTCACTTTTGCAGTGTAATTATACAGTTTGATGCAAAATGTGCCACGCAGGGTTCCGCCATACTGTATGGTATCGTGTGTACTGCAGCATCATGTATACGTACAGATGTGAAGCATGTTCCCAGATATTTCACATAGCACAGTAGGGACAAGAAGACAGACAGAGCCACCTCCCAGTCAGCACCGCAAGCACACATCCAGAGGAAATAACAATGACAGTGAGCTAGCTAAATGTCTGTAGCTATCTGGCTGGAGAGGGGGACAGAGATCTGGCCTTTTTAGAACAAAGAGCATCACCTCAGACCAGGATTAGGAGGAGGGGCTGAACTGTAAGAGGCTTTTTGCCAGAGACACACCATCTTGGAAAAAAATCCCATGAGACTGAACCTACCCACATGGCTGGGAAGGCCAAGATAGGCTGAACACCACCAGCAGCCGGTCTTTTAGGTAAAAATGACGAGAATAAGTTAGAGAGTAATCTTAGATAGTGTTGTTAGTGTTGTGTATATCTTTTGTTTGCTTGTGGTAACTCCTGACTCTGTTATTAAATGATTATGCATTGATTCATTATATGCTCACTTAAAAGTCTTGTTCTAATCAATAAACTAGCATTTGTTTCATCTAAAGTTGTGTAGACTTTAGAGAGTGAGTGACTGAGGCTGGGCATACCCTTTCTTTGATAAATGGGCGAACAAGTGTCTATGAGTCTAAAGTGATTGGGGAAGGGTCCAATGCCTGTAGGAGAGAAGCTCCTGGTACGGTATCTGTGGTCTGAGGATGCACTGTGGGGGACCATCCCCTAAGTGGCTGGAGAGCACATGCTCAGTGCCTGGGACTGAGCACGTGCAGGAGGCTGGTGTGCTCTGGCTCAGCAGTGAGTGGTCACCTGGTATAGTGGGATGAATCGAGCTTCAGGAGTGGAGACTGGGGGGGTCAGAGTGCCACACCAGTCCAGCTTCTGGGAGGCGAATGTAACAAATGGTACATTCAAAAACCAGTAGGGGAACATTTTAATTTACCTGGACATTGTGTAAAAACTATGCTAGTTACAAGTTCCAGAGGGGTAGTCATGTTAGTCTATTTCAGCAGAACAAACAGAGTCTTGATGAAGTGGGATTCTGCCAATGAAAGCTCATGTGACAAAAACACTCATTAGTCTTTAAAGATGCTACTGGACTCCTTGTTTATTATGCTATTGACAGTGCTTCAGCAAAAACAAAAATCCAGACAGGAACGTGAAACAGCAGAATTGGAATTTGTATGCAAACTAGATACAGTCACATTGGGTTTGAACAGAACTCTGGAACGGCTGGGCTATTACAAAAGGTGATATCCCCCCAGTTACCCTTCTCAGCTCTTGCCTCTCTCTCCCACACTGTTTGAATCAAAACAACTTGTTTACTTAGCAGAGACAAGCTAGCAGTCTATCCTTCTAGATTGGTTAGAATTAATCTTGTGACTCACCCTTAGCTGTAAAGGTATAGAAACGGACTGTAAAAGAGAGAGATGGGCTCCTGTATACAAGAAGGCAAGATCGCCACCCTATATACAGAGAGAAAATGGCCTCCCCCAACCACAGACAGGCAGGGCTGCTCTGCCCTTCCGGGGGTGGATATAGACACAACTTGTCAGTCAAATAAGAGACAAGGGGGTGGGACAAGAAGTATAAGAGACAAGCCATGAAGCTCAGTGAGGGCTTGGCAGCCGAAAGGGAAGGAGCTCCCTTTGCCTTCTCCACAGGCCCAGCAGGAGACTGGCCCCGTGGAGTCTGCCAGCACCATGCGGACCAGATGGCCATGTGGACATACCAACAGAGCCCCGGTGGAAGGCCTGGCCTGTCAAGAGCCCGCCAGCACCCTGGGGACCAGGCGCTCACCTAGATGGACCAGCAGAACCTCGATGGAAGGCCTGGCCCACCAGAAGCCCGCCTGCACCCAGGGAGTGGGACGGCCAGATGGAGTTGCCTGCAGTGGAACTACCAGAGAAGTACACCCAGGGAGCAGACTCAGCTGAGCATCAAGACCTCTGTGGCCCCACATCTGGCCCTGACCTGGCAGCAGCAACAGTTTACCCTTCCATCACCAATGACCCCTGGTGTGTGACGACGACACTGGAGAAGCCGGCTGTGATCTGGAGGAGCTCCCCTTGGCAGAAGACATACCTGGCCTGCTGGCCCTTCAGGACCCCAACAGTGATCCAGAGGAGTGCAATAACCTACCCTGGGAGTGCTACCCCAAAGAACTGGAGGAAAACCAGGTACCTTGGGCCCTAACTGTGGTGGGGAGACCGGGTGGTGAGGGCTCCCACATCCAGGAGACCGATTTCGGGGAAGGCCCGGCGTGTTGTGGGTCAGACTCTGACAGTCCCCCCCAAACATGGCAGCCCCAGAACTGGGCTTGGACTGGGAACAGGAACCCCACCTGGGGGAGACTGACTCAGAGGCCATATCGGCATGTTGCGGTTTGGACCCTGCCAGCTCCCTTTCTGCAGTAGCAGCCCGGGAACTGAGCTTGGACGGGGGACTGGAACCCCACATGGGGGAGGTTGACTCAAAGCCCGTACCGGCATGTTGCATTTAGGATCCCGCCGACCAAGTCCCAGGTGAGACACGGTGGAATTGGGCCTGGCAGTAGCCACCCAACTCCCCGCTTCCTGCTTGTGTTGGAAGCTCTTCTTTCCCCACCCCTAGAACCTCA
This sequence comes from Podocnemis expansa, assembly GCA_007922195.1. Taxonomy (NCBI): domain Eukaryota; kingdom Metazoa; phylum Chordata; order Testudines; family Podocnemididae; genus Podocnemis; species Podocnemis expansa. Next base: position 90,679,911 of record ML681966.1, read on the forward strand.
CTCATCTCTTTCCAAATCCCACTTATAGAACTATTGTATCTTGTCTGCCTGGCCCCTTCGCGGGGCCAAGGACAGTAACCCTTTCCAGCCCAGATCATGAGGTAGAGCCAATTGCCTTTGTCAGCCTGCCCCAAACTAGAGTCCGGAACATTAGCAGCCGCCTGCCCGAGGGACATGTCGGCGGGGAAAGACTTATAGGCTGTGTTCACACGGCACTTTTGTTTCGAAACAACCTCGTTGTTTCGAAACAAAAAAAAAACATGTTCACACAACGCACAGTTGTTTCGAAACAAGGGG
>ML681966.1:90680607-90706905 GCA_007922195.1 Podocnemis expansa
GGCGGGGTCTGGGGGCAGCTCTGGCGGGGGGGGGGCTGAGCCACCCCGCAGCGGCTCACCCCCCGCTGGTGCCTGCAGCCCCCTTTCTGGGGGCTGCAGGGTGAGCCAGCAGCGGCTCACCCCCAGGGGTAACGAAATAGCATGTTCACACAGTGAACTTGCTATTTCGTTTCCCGCTTTTTTCTTATTTCGAATTAACATTTTGTTAAGTCGAAATAAGATATTTCGAAAGAAGGTGTTGTTTCGAAACAAGTTGTTTCGACACAACTTGTTTCGAAATAACCCTGTGTGTGTGAACACAGCCATAGACAGGCACCCTATAAGGAGGCAAGGGCGCTTAGTCCACGGGCGCCTGCCTTACACGGATAATATGCTATATTTTCTACGTCATGCATCTGATGAATTAGGATTGTGCCCACAAAAGCTCATGTGATAAATCTGTTAGTCTTTAGAAGTGTTGCAGGGCTCCCTTTGTTTGTTTTACAATCCACAGTCAGAGTGTATAAAACATCAAACACGTAATGATTTCTTGTTCATTTTATTTAAAAGATAAAGAGAAAAGAAAGTTCTAATGGGCAGTCTTTAGGCAATCATAACTACAGATGCTCCACCCATAACTGACAAAGATGTTGATGTTGTTTGAATGGCAGATGAATAACCCTGCAATAAAGTGATATTCTGTAATTTCCTGGTGTTTCAGGCCAGCAGGGATCCTTAGATCATCTGGTATGATATCCTGTGTATCACAGGTTTGATTAATGTTAAAAAATGCCTGTGTGGCCATGAGCACACAAAGCATTGATATTAGCCATTCATGAACATATTCCCAAATTTTACCTGCCCAGAAAGGCTGTTGACCTCCAGAATTAAGTCCAATGAAACGCTACATTCTTACCATGAAGACAGTCTTTTCCTGCAGAACAGAACATATTTTTCTGTTCCAGATGCAAATTTAAAGGCATTCTCCCCTCATTTTATCTCAGTGTTTTGTTGCCAATTTTTAGAATCTGTTTTTATGACACTTGCAACATAAGCTGCAGTAGATCAAATCTACAAGCAAAAACACCACCTGGTGCCAATTGGCTCCACACAGTGCAACCTCCATGGTTATTCAACCATTTCTGAGACTGGTAACAAGGATGCCAACCGCAATGGTGAATTTTATTCTTGGGGTGTTTGTCCACTTTATAAACTAGACAGAAGTTGAATGGTTCAGAAGACTGGCCATAGGCTAAGGTCTCCAGATCATATCAAGACCTGGTAAACAGTAATTAAAAGTTATACTAAGGACAGTCTGATAGCCCATATGACAAGAGCTGCTGATCCCAGTGCAGCTTCTAGAAGATGTCCACAGCAAAAAACTCATTTAGTGCTTAGGGTGAATAAATGCATTTAAAGCAACTATTGAAACCTGAAAACACAGCTTGCTCTTCTTATAGAAGTATGTGTTACATTTTTTTGGTACTGCAGCCTGGGGCATTTTATAACATATTAAAAAACTAAAAAAATTGTATAAAAACATTTTATAATCACTGTCAAATGAAACAGGGAGAAAAATCATGGTGTAATAATTCACACTTACAGGCACAAAGGCCATTTGGCCTTCATCCTTTGTGCCTAACTCCTTCGAGGGTGAATTACTGCAACGTAGTTCACATGTTGTTATATCATATAGCTTAATTAGCACTATGAACTTGGAGCACATGTATTTAGATGATTGTTTGGGCTCAGACAACAGGTTTGCTATGATACAGCATCCAACTTGTCAAGCATCGTGGGCAGTGGTATACAGATTATTCACCAAACACCCCACTTTCCATCTACAATAGCAAGATCAAGTAAACTGTAATCCAAATCAGTGGTGGATAATGCTTTGGTCAAAAACAAAGCTCTGTATTCTACATCAATATAGCACACGTATCTGAAAATCAAATGGAGATGGCAATCCCTTCATCCATTTAATTGCACGCTCATGCCTCAAATGCTTTTCCAACTCGCAGCTACTATCATGGTTTCCTGGTAAGAGAGCTCTGGGGGCTTCATGAAAAATTTGTGTGTCTAACCTACACGACGGATTGCAAGTGAAAGACAGTTATTCTTTTGTCTAGCCTCCCTAATGCATTTGTGCGGGGGAATCCTTTGAGCTGGCATGTTTGCTGAACACTGAAGGGGATAAAAACCCAGAAATTCCCCTGTTTACTCTGTGTGAAATTCACCCCTGTGTAGAGAGCCCTGCACACTGCCCTTTGCACCACTTAATGGCTTAAGTGAGAATTAAGTAGTGCACAGGACCTTTGCAGGGTTGAATTTCACCCTCTGCCAGCTTATAGATCACGCCGCCATCAGCTGGAGAATTTAATACTCCTGAATTTAGTACTGTGCTGCTAATGAAAACACTGTGGTATACACTATGGTCAGCCGTTTCACCAGCAAAAGCTTTTCTTTCATCACCTCTTCTCCTACAAAAACAGCGGCTTCACTGCAGTAGTACCAACTGCCTAGTCTCGCAAATATTATAAATGTTTCAAGGATGATTAATCTTTTAAAACAATGAAGTTAGGCAGAAGCCTGGATGTCAACTTGGCTATTTCATAACTAATAAAACATGTCTCTTGTATTTCATTTTGACTATATAAAGAGTAGCATAGAAAAAGGCAATTACCCACTGTTCACTAGCTAACATAACACATGTACAAGAAGCAAAGAAACATAGTGTGTGTCTTAAAAGCTGACGCTGCTTGCACTGCCCTCCAGAAGTAAGAAGGCAATGTTCAGCTCACATTAAGCAGCTCTCTATCACCAAGCACCAATTTGCTAGCATCATATATTCCCCTTAGGAAGATAACGCTGATTGCTTTAACTAAATCCTTGTCACCAGGCAACTTCCAGTGCTGTTGAGAGTAAGCGTTTCCCAGGGTCCCACAAAGAACACAGAAACTAGACCTAGACCCTGAACTGTTAATGCAGTGAAAAATCAGTACCATGAGAACTATTTCATACAAAGAAGAGACACCGCCCCACCAATAGCCACCGGTCTGATCTCCAGCCACAGCTGTGCACTGAAAATGGTGCTAACCCATTAAGAAGAATGGGAACAAAATAGCAGGTGAGACTCTCTCCTCCCAGCTGCTGCAAAGCACAATCTGGCAGGGGGCCGTGCAAACAAGTTACAGTACTTCAGCCCCACCTCAGACAAGTAGCACCTGTCCTAACTGTACCAAGGTCACCTTGTAATTACATGACAAGATACTGAGTTCATGAACATCTTGGGGCTGCAGAGGTTTACACTGCTGTTTCAGCATCATGAAGAGGTTCCAAGTAAGACACTGTTGTTTGGGAGATCTGGGTAATTTTAGACCACACACGCCCGGATTGCACCTCTCGTGTCCTCCTGGTTAGTGGTGTATAAGTCTGAATTTTGTTTGTACGAAATAACCTGGAAAGCTTTACATACAAACACACCGCTTTAGCAATACATCTGTATAAAAATGAGATGCCAGGGTAGCTGTGTGCTTCTGTACCTAGGGACTCCCTGCCATCACCAGTGTCTGAGTGCTTTCTACATTAGACCAAATGGACTTCACGGAGCCTCTCTCTGTCCACTCATCTGAAGACAAAGAAATCTACATGGTGAGGCGAGGATGGGTTACTTGCTGGAGCTGTGGAGGTGGGGTTGTCACTACTAACAAGGACATTCTCTATCTAAAATGATTTTTTCCAGAACAGGCTAAGAGACAGTTTGCAGGTGGCTTGTTTGGGTTCACACAGGAACATGACAGAGAAAATATTGGCCTCGGAAGGCCTGTTCAGAGATCAGACGCAAGTCTGGACCTTGTGCTTGCTGGGCAACCAAGGGATTCACTGTACCAGGGGTGAGTGCAGGGCCATGGTCTTAAACACCCTTCTCCACTGGCCTTCTTCCAAAGAGGGGCAGATCCACCTGCTACAGTGTGCAGAGCTCCCAAGAGGAACTGCAGCTGAGCTCTAAAAGCAGTGCAGAGCAATGGCTCTGGGCATCCATCACAACTACTGCCTGGCTCCAGTGAACCCTAGTGCTCTCAAACCAAATCCTCCTCATTTCAGAGCCTTCCAATTTTTGTCTTTTACTTCACATTGTTTCTTCTCCACTTCAGCTAGCTCTAGAACTGAGTGTGCCACTCACAAAGTGAACCCACCAAAGGGTCAGCTCTTGAGTTTCCAGGCATCAGCAAGGCTGTAACATCAATTTTTAAAACTCTCTACAGTGGGGGTTGAGTCCCTCCTGGGTAAATGACTCTGTTATGGTCTCACATAGAGGTAGAGAGGACCAACACCAGTCTTGTGCATCACTTACATCCCACTATAGCCTACAGCAGTACATAGGCCTATGCCTGAGAAGAATTTCACCAGTAAGTCAGGCATGAAACAGTATTGAACAAAATTGGAGGGCTGTGTCTAGTCGTTGATGATGCAGCAACCATGACAACATCACCAAGGAAATGCAGCAATTCAGGGTTTTAACATGCATCATTTCTGCTGAATGGATTTGTGAAGGCATCCCAGCATCTGACGAAGTGGGATTTTCTCCCACAAAAGCTCATGCAAAAAATAAATCTGTTAGTCTGTAAGTGCCACACGACTCCTTGGTTTTTTTCTTGTTTTGTTTTGGGTTGTTTGTTTGTTTGTTTGTTTTCCTGGACTAGACTAACACAGCTATCCCTTTGGAAATTGGCAGGATATCAGAGGGCTATTTTATCTCACACATCAGTGTAGTCATGCATTCTCTGACCCACCCCTGACATCAAAACCCAGGACACACAATATACACCCAGCAATGAAACACTTGGCCTGTCTTCTTAAACACTTGTATCTCTTTTCACCTGACACACTTGTCAGAGGTAGGAAAACATAACCTCAAAAACAAATATGTGTAACACTGTATGTGCCTAGATTTTTAAGAAAAGCACTGATCCTTCCGTTGTCTTTTTTCCAATGTACAAGAATGAATTGTAATTTAGAAGCTGCAGCTGGGAGAAAGGGCGATCACCATATCCTAAAAGCCAGGCTCCAAACCCAAAACCCACCAGCTAATAAACATCCCTGCAATTATCCTGCTTGACAGATCTGTTCAGTGAAACCCACAACATTAAATCTTGATATTATCTTAGAACAGTGTCCTCAAACCATGGGTCAGGACCCCGTACTGGGTCACAGAGTCTCAGGTACTGGGTCCCACTGCCCCCTGGTGTTGTGGCTGAAAGACTGGAAAGAATTGCTGAAGGATGTAATTGTTGGGTCATGGGCATAAATATTTTTTTTCAACCAAGTCCCTAGAAAAAAGTTTGAAAACCACTGTCTTAGAAAACAACATCGAAGGCACATCTTCTATACATATTAAAAGACAAGAATGAGAAGGCCTTAACCGGCCTAGTTTTGTATTTAAATGAGAACTGAATCTTGGCTGTTCTGTGCACTGACACAGATCCTCAAGAATGACCCTCAGACTGAAGCACAGAAATTTTCACACTGAATCAGCTTCTCTCCCATGCTCATGGAGACACTTGTGCAAATGGTCTGGGATAGGGCCATAAAGGGAAGCAGGCTTTGGGCCTTGTAGATTTTAAAACCCAAAGAGAACACATCCTCATCTGACCTTTCATGTAGCTCCTGCTTTAGTGGCTGCATCCTGTCCTCTCCACTAGGCTAACCAGATGCTCAAAGTACTCCTATTATCCTCCTCCTAGCAGAAACCAGGACTGCATGAGGGTAGTGCTATAGTGGGGTGGCTTCCATCATGGGGCTTGAACCAGGTCCCTCCAGAGCTCATACAGTGAATCTCTACCACCTGAGCTAAAAAGTAAGGTGCTCTTTACTGGAACAGACTCAGAACCTCCATACTGTGACCAGTGTGTTACACAGGGTCACATCTAACAGCTATGGACCTGATTTCCCACTATGCTGCTCCTTGTGCAATCACCTACCTCGCAGGACTTTCCAGACTGGAGGAAAGTGAATTACTCTTCAAGGAACAAATCAGTGGGGAAGGCAGGCCCTTAGCTTTGCATCTTTGGTGTCATGTCATTGGTTGGGCAACTTTGCTTCTAGTCTTCTTCTGGCATTTTCATTCATCAAAAGTATCATGCGAGCTCTCAGACTACAGTGCCATTGAAACTAAAACCTAATCTGCCAGAGGGGAATTTAAATGTTAATTACTTTAACTATTAATATTGTTTAATTATAAATATTTTGCAAAACAACATTTACCATTTAATGTCCTCTGAGAAGAATGACAGCTCCTTCCATAATAGCTGGGAGTGGGGGGTTGTTTTTCATGCCAATTTGTTGACACCATTAATTATAAAATTACAATTTTGAAGTCAGTGGGGATTTTTGCTTAAAAATTAAGAACGAGTGCTTGAGGGCAGTAAGGTGTTAAAAGTGATACCAAAAGACCTGATGCACTATCTTTTGCTGTTGTGGTAGTTCTTTCTCCACTTTTACTGGGAAAGCTAACTCCAAAGCCTCAGCTTCTGGAAGTTACCCCATGCACAGAGTGGAAGTGGAATTCTCATCCAGATTTTTCAGAAACAGGAGCCTAAGGCCCACAAGTAAACAAATGGCATGGGTTTTCAAGAGTGCTCCCAATGACCCAAAACTAAGCCTGAATTTCAGAAGAGCTCAGCTCCTATTAAAACACCTACATGGAGCTGCCACATTTTCAAAAATGCCGAACCCCCAGCAGCAGCCAATAACAACAATAGCAGCTTCTTCGACATACTCAGGGACTTAGAAATCAGACCATTACTTTAGGAACTCAACTTCAGATTCCCATTGTTAAAAACATGGCCTCATGAGCCCTGTCCACATAGTGAGACGGATCCAATTTCTCTTTTTCTTAATCTGTGATGAAGACTAGATTACAGTTGCTTGCTTAAGACAATACAAAATATGGTGGCCACCGCAGCACATGAATGTGTGCGCTAACAGCATCACTGATGGTAATTTAGTGAGATCCATTCCTGTCTGTAGCTGTGGTTAAAGTAGGTTATGCTCTACAATGTGCTGTAGCTTGGGGATATTCTATTCACTGAGAGTGAAATTCAATCTCCATGCATAGGGCCAGTACAAGGCGTGCCTGAACTGGTGTGTAACATGGGCGCTGGTCCTGAAAAGGGGGAGAAGCACAGCTGTAATATACTGGATGGACTGCCTAATATAAATCTCCAAAGTGACCTCATATGCATCAAGTAGTTCAAAAACAGGTTCTTATTTAACGCCAGATAATATTCTTTATTCTAGATTGACTTTGCAATAGCACAGACTGGGAATTTCAAAGGAGGAATTAGGCATCTATCTCTACTGAATTTTAAAAGGACTTTGGCTCCTCACCGCCTTAGGTTCCCTTTGACCTGGAAAAAAACAATCTGACACAGACAGTACAGACAAAAAATCTAACAACCCCACAAACTCCCTCCACATCTCTCTTACCATGAACTACTGGCGCTAAGAGCATTGTGAAGAACAGCAACTGTGATGACCACATGACTGTGGAATATAAATTGAAGGTATTGCGGCAATGAGCGTTTCCAAAGAAAACAAAGTAAGTGTCTTCCTGTTCCTTTGGCCAGCCCTGGTCTGGTTGGTCTTCAATTCACATCCAAAAGGGAAGGACAAAAAAGCCAGTCAAAAATAACAATAAAAAAAAAAATTAAAAAAAAATCCCACAATCAATATCCAGAAGGGAGACCTACAAAGAAAGAGAAAGAGTAAGGTCAGTGGCAATAGATGATAAGTGTTTGTCACTCAGAAGAGCCGCTGTAAATACAAATATGGGTTCACATTAGCAGGCCTTTATTAGCCGTTCAGTGGGACCATGCAATGCATCCTTGTGTGATGGCCAGGATTCAACGTGTGCATCAATTATGTCCCACTTACTCTTGCAAAGTGGGGCTTTAGTGGATATAAGTGGTGCCTGGACCCCCTTGGGGGGTCTTCTGTACAGAAGTAAATTTTTAGCCCACTTTTCCTCTCAAACCCCTGGCACAGGCACTGTCTATGTTCAGAAGAGAGTATCCCTGTGGTTCCATGTGTACGTCAAATGACTGCATGGGCAAGAGTCCCACCAGCACCTGCTCCATCCCAGGAGCAGCCCCGAGAAGCGCTGGTACTCAGACACTTCTCTGTGATACAATGCCTCTCTGCTTCCTGCTTTGTTCCAGGAGGATCACAACATCCTGCTGGCCCATAGCAGTGGCAGAACGCAACACACCCACTGCCAGCTCAGCTTTGCAGGACAGTGGTATAGAACCAAGATGCAAAGCCGTGCCAGGGCGTCCATACACCCCCTTACTCTCCTGTGTCAACACACAGCCCCAGGCCCAGGTTAGCACTTAACCACCCAAGCATACATCGCCCAAGTGGCACACAGGGGTATCTTTTTTGTCCTGGGGGTCCCTGACTTCAAACCAGGTATATTTTGACCCAGCAATCATGGAGCAAAAGGCTCCCTATTCCACTTTCAACCCCCTACTGCACTGCCATCCAGCACCACTTTCACTGTTTTAGTTCACCCCTGCAAAATTACTTATTTGGGGACCTGATAATGTGGTCTTATTGCTCCTGTGCTTTTACGGGGAAGGATAGGAAATTGGAATCAGCATAACAAAGAAGGAGTCTGGCGGAACTTTTACAGGCTAACAAATTTATTTATAGCATGAGCTTTTCTGGGAGAAAATCCCACTTCATCCCCATCTTAAAGCATCTGATGAAGTGGAATTTTCTCCCATCAAAGTTCATGCAATAAATAAAAGTTTGTCTTTAGAAGTGTCACCAGGCTCCTTGTCTGTTTTGATGAACTAGACTAACACGGCTACCCCTTTGGAACGTCAAATCAATACGTCTGAATGGAAACAGTCGCTTGCTTAATCTCAAGAAAGAATCCAGCTAGCTGACATTTTTGTCCTCATAAAGGGGGACTGAACAATATACTAAACCAAATCTGAAAATAAACAACAGCCATAGAGTTAAATAATACTGTTAGTTTTAAGGTTCACTTCCCTGGTAACTTCTGTGGCAATTTCTGTTTAAACACAAGTGGTAAAATATGACCCACTGTGTAAAATATTTTACAGCTTTGTTTTGAAGTACTAAGGCTTCGTAGCCTTCACGGCACTGGCCTAATTAAAAATCTCTCCAAAATCTGCAATCAACATAATCTATTCTTCTCTGAGCAATGCGTGCTGTTTTTGCCAATTTTGGCTCTTACACAAAACCCAGTTTGAGCCAAAAAACACATGAAAAGGTTTGTTGCATGCCATAGCTATGGGAGTATATTTCTGAGTATTGGGCACAACATTTCCTTTGTTCTGCTCTTCAGTCCCACCTAAATCAAACCTCACATTGTTCAGATTTATACTCGGTAATGAGGTATCATTTCTTCCAACCAAAAACATCTTTTTGTATCACCGTTTAGTCTGAGCTGTCTCCTCCCTCCAACCTTCGCAATAATTTGTTCAGTCAACTCAATGGTGGCATTAGTTTTTCAAAGCTTTTAGCCAGCTTCCCAGATGGGATAAGTAGACGCCTGAGATTAGTAGCTAGTCAAGCAACTAGTTTATGCTAACGCTGCTAGTTAGGATCTCTGACCCAAATATGAGCAAGCATCAAGAAAGTTGCCAGAGCTTTGCTATTCTAACCACTACTCATCACAGCTACTTATAACATTTCATGCCTAATTTCCAAAATGGAACAAAATTATTGACTATTTTAAAGGACCTATCCTAAATACACAGACCATCTATGCAGCGGTCTGAAACTCAAATCACCACAAGGGCCATATGAGGACTACTAAATTAACCCAAGGGCCACACCACTGAACCTTTTTTATAACGATACAGAGTATAGTCAAAATGAAGAGTAACACATATATGCCAAGAATTAGTAAGTAAGAATTACTTCTGATCAAGATGGAGTTATCATCAGAAAGATGAAGAGTAAGTGAGTAAATACACTTTATGTTTTGCATTATCAAATATTTGAGAAATTCTAAGTGTTGTTGCAGGCCGCAGGAAATAACTTTGGCTATGTCTACACTAGCCAATTAGCCCTGATTAAGCAAGCTTAGTCCTGACTAATTTAGTCCATGTCTACACTAGGCTTCACCTAGTTCGAACTCAAAAATTTCTTAGTTTGGACTAAGCAAAGCTTAGTCCGAATTAATAAGCTTGATGGGTCAGTCCGCACTAAGCGCTTACTTCAAACTTTAAGTTCAAACTAGCATGATGTAGATATGGACTAATGGCTTAGTTCAAACTTTTTTAGTTCAAACTAAGCCATTAGTTCGAACTAGCCATGCTTACTAGTTGAAACTAAAAGTTAGTTCGAACTAGGATGTGCGGCCAATTCAAACTAAAAAGTCACAGGCTAGTTTGGACTAACCTCAGGCTTTTTTAGTTCAGACTAGCAAGTCCAGACTAAAAAAGCAGATGTAGACATAGCCTTTAGGACCACGTGCAGCCTGTGGGCCATGAGTTTGAGACTGATGATCTATAGGGTGAATATGCAACTGTTACAGCGCCCACCTTTTGGTGCAGCAAGGGTTAAAGGAACACACTCAAAAAAGCATTACAAGAAGCAGAAATAAAATCAACTCCATCTTCTGCACATCTAGGCATTGACTAGATCTCGGTCAAATTCCTCATTTCTTTTTCCTGCCTCAGACTAATGCCGTTAAACTTTGTGTGCTGGTTTACATTTTTTTACCAGCAGATCAAGGGATGTGATCATTCCCCTCTATTCTGCACTAGTGAGGCCACATCTGGAATACTGTGTCCAGTTTTGGTCTCCCCACTACAAAAAGGACATGGACAAATTAGAGAGAGTCCAGAGGAGGGCAACCAAAATGATCAAAGGGCTGGAGCACAAGCCCTATGAAGAAAGACTGAAGGAACTAGGCTTATTTAGCCTGCAGAAGAGAAGACTGAGGGGGGATTTGATAGCAACCTTCAACTACTTGAAGGGTTGCTCCAAGGAGGAGGGAGCACGACTGTTCTCGGTAGTAACAGAGGGCAGAACGAGAAGCAATGGTTTCAAGTTACAGCTGGGGCGGTCCAGGCTGGACATTAGGAAAAACTTCCTTACTAGGCGAGTGGTGAAGCAGTGGAATAAGTTGCCTAGGGAGGTGGTGGAATCTCCATCTCTGGAGGTGTTCAAGTCCCAGCTGGACAAAACACTGACTGGGATGATCTAATGGGAGTGGTCCTGCTTTTTTTGGCAGGGGGTTAGACTAGATGACCTCGTGGGGTCCCTTCCAACCCTATGGTTCTATGATTCTATGACTGCATTTATATACAATATATGACACCAACTGAACGCTCCAGCCTTTGTATTTGCATCTAACTATCCTTCCATGTTATGTTTCAGCATAACTTTAAAATGGGAAGGCAGATGTAATTCCAGTAGTCCCTGAATCCATGCAAATATATGATAATTTATGCAAAATGCAATTTGCAGGAGGAGGATTGTCAGAAAATGATAGAAAGGGTGAAAATGTTTATATTAAATCACCATGTTTAGATCCAGCTGGACTGGCAAAAACTAAGCAAAGGGGACTGAATTGTCAGGAAATAAATTCAAAGTTATTAAAGAAATCAGACACTGTCAGCCAATTAAAGTTTAGGGAAATATGCAATTGGCAAAAAAGGGTGGAGCTCTGGGCCAAAAGAGGTACAATACCTCAGAACTTGAGCTGTCTGAAACAATCCCATTTCAACATCGTATGGAACTGTTCTCAAAATCATGTTCTATATTAGGTTATGTTTGGGTTTGAAGACGTATCAATGATTATAAGACCTTTCCAGCTGTATGTTCTCTGCTTTGTGAAGAGGAAATGCCACAGCTATTTAACATACTACCAGTGTTGCCAGATCTCATGACTGTACTGCAAGTCTCAGGACACTGGGTATTTTCCTGGAATAATGGGAATCTCAGCTCCCCCCCCCCCTTTTCTTTCCTTTTTTAAAGGAGGTTTCTAGCCTTCATGTTCACAAGGAAAAGCAAGAAAATGGGACCCAAATGTAATCCAGCGGGGCTAGAAAGACATAAGGCAAGTAATATATAGCCCCAAATATAGGTTTGTTTTTAAATCTCATGGCATTTCAACCAATCTCATGATTCCTTGGGGCCTGGCTCCTAACATTTAGACATAATTTTGCCACTGCAGCTTGTCAACACTTCTGTGTAGAGCACCCCTTACAAATAGTTTGTGACAAATTAAATGTACCTGTGTGCATCACACACACCTGCATTTCTACAGAGATATTTGCACATAAAGTTAAATTTTATCTTCCTTTTGCTAGCATTCTCTCTCTCTTGGGTCCGGTTTGTTCTCCCTGAACTCAAATGTCCTGTTAGAGATATAATTGTGATGACAAAATTCTGCATTTTGTTTCACTTTCAGTTCAGAATTAAACAGAAAGACTCTGTGGGAGTAAGCCAGTGTGCTAAGGAAAGTTACAGAGAACAAATGAAGGATGAAGCGGCTGCCTCTAAGTTTGATATTTAGCAAAGTGTTTTCAACTAAACGCCTCCAGAGTTACTGATTCAACAATAGATTTTACGCTGTTTAAATCTTTCCTTAACATCATTTCCTCTCCCTCTGTCTCCTTTTCCTTCTTGTCTTCCCTCTTGGCTCCATCTCCCTTTACCTCTCCCTGATTAGAAAGATGTCCCATAGTCCATGTGGATCAAAGGCTGCTGCTGATGTTGACCACTATTGATGGTTCTCAGCTTCATTTCCACAGCTAGCCCCAAGTTCTACATGTACAGAACCAGAGGACACTAGAGGCCTTGAACTCGAAATGAAGATTGACTAAGTGGCAGAGCACATCTACACTGCAGCAAGATCAAAGCCTGCTGTGCGTAGGTGCGTCCATATATACTGTGCCATTCACCAGCTGGTACAGATTGCTCCCCTGGCCCAGCTCTGCCAGCCAGATGGACCTTTCCTCCCTACACCCTTCTGAATTATCTGTTCTCCAAAGGGAAGAAGCACCAAGTAGAACCTACTCACAGGAAAATATTGTGATCAACCATTTCATGCATCATGCCAGGGGAGAAGGGGTACTTTCACTCATCCAGTCCCCTGCCCAGCACAACAAGCAGGGCCAGACACAGTTTATTGTTAGTAGATCACAAGTTTGTACTTACAGTACATTCCTGAGCTTGCTGGCTGTGGGGCTCTTATCTAGCTCTTTCACATATGTTCTCAAAAACCAGCCCTTAATAAGTGAAAAATACTGAGTTATAGAAAGCAAGTTAGTACACTGTAAGGAAGTAACTCAGCTAACCAACAGACTTAAATTGCTGGAACAGCAGATGAGATTGGAGACTCATTAAGCAGTAGAATACATTGCAGTGTGAGACAGAAGAATCTCCATCACTGGAGATTTTTTAAGAACAGATTAGAAATACACCTCTCAGAGATGGTCTATAATACCCAGCCCTGCCACGCAAAAATAATTTGGCTGTCAGTCGGTGGGCCTGCAGCACCTGCAGAGGACAGCATGAGTGCCATCAGCCTTCACAGTGTCCCACACGGGAAGGGGCAGTCTTCCAGGCACTAGCACTGTCCCACCCTCTTGGCTGGTGCGTCTGCAGGCCCCAGCACTGACCCTGAACCACCATCCTACCCCATCCCACCCCACCCCAGGCTCGCCAGTCTGCAGGTCCCAGGCTTCCCCAGTGCCGTGAGACCCAACGCTGAGTGCTGGCCCACGCTGCCCCCAAGGCTGACTGATCTGTGGGCCCCAGACCCTCTCTCCCCCCAGCATTAGCCCAGCCCCAGTGCTGAGTGCTGCCCTGCCCCATGTGGCTGGTGGGTCTTCCAGGCTTCCATGCCTGAGCACTGCCCTGCCCCCAACCTGAGCACTGATGTAATGAGTGGGGGAGGACCACAAAGATGGACAGCTCTGGGTCCCCAGGAGCTTCAATCCAGCCCTACCCAAGACAAACAAGGGGAATCAAACTGTGAAACACCAATCAGCTAGCCCCAAAAGAGAGGCCAACGGGATGGTGAGGTACTGGACTGGGAGACTCCATCAGTGGAAATTTTTAAGAGCAGTTTAGACAAGCATCTGTCAGGAATGGTTTAAGAGAATTCTTGGTCCTGCCGTGAGTACAGGAGACTGGCCTTAATGACTTTACACGGCCCCTTCCCAGTTCTACAACTCCATGAGTTCAGGGGACTGGACTTAATGGCTTCTCAACGTCCCTTCCAGTCCTACACGTCTATGCTTCTATATTAATGTTAGAAGTCAAAAATCAAATAAATAAATAGCTGAGGATACAAAGCCATCTGCCCCCCCCCGTGTGAGCACAAATAGTGCAATGTATATGATCACTGGGTCCAGAGGGCCCATTGCTCTGGTGCTCTGACAGCCAGTAACAGGTGAATTACAATACATAGGGTATAATGGCATTAGCCAGGCTTCAAAGATTACCTTGAAATCTAGATTTCCTTAGCTCATTGTGATCTAAGTTCACATCTGCATAATTATTTTGTATCTCCATTCATTTCCTTCATTAATATTTTTCTCTCTGTTTTTCATTAACAGAATATAGCTGATCAGCTGCACCCACCTTTTGTATACACACAAGCCACTGGACACATCAGTGCATTTTTTAGCTCAGTGCATGGTAACTAGTTCCTTCTCAAAATAACTAAGACACTGCTTTTGCTGAACCAAGAAAATATAAATGTGTCCCTTTTCTTTATGCTTCAGAATTAAGAAATAATTTAGCCAGGATTAATTGCTTTTGGTTTTTGGTTTTTTGTTTTTGTTTTTTTTTAATGATACAACAATGCTAAACTAGTGGAAAAGTGTGTGTGTGTATGTGTGCGCAAGCACGCATGTGTGTTTACTATTATCAACATACAGGCTTTACAGGCAAATGATATAGCAACAAGCTCCGGCCAGGTAACCATTTTTAAGGATAAAGTTCTATATAACAAAATAAGTTTAATTGCCTTTCCAGTCTGTTATGATATAATAAATGTCTATTAATGTTTAGTAGCAAATTGGGTTTTAATGATCATTGCTATTTTTGGCTGGAAGGTGACATGTAGTTTAAGTCTAAAACAGATTTATGCTTTACACCAGGATGATTTTCTTGCAAACTCTCCTTGAGTTAACCTCTTCACACCCCACAAGACATTTAATATAATTTTATTTCTAATAGACTGCAAGCCAATAAGACCACATTTGCCATCACTATGTTTTCAGCAAGAAATAAAATCAATGAGGTCTATGCTGAAGATAAGTGTAAGTGATTACTTAAGTGTAACTGGCTTGGAAAATATTAGGAGGGCTATATTATTCAACCAAGTGATACAAATTAAGTAGCAGTATTAACAGAAATAAAACTCAAAACATTCCTGACCTTACATACATGAGAGCACCTGATCTAGCTCTTTCATGGATTGTCTGAAAAAACAGGGATTAAAAAATTAGAAATACAGAATTTTAGAAATTGGAGTTAACTTCTGAACACAAGTGGCCAGGATGAATGTCCCCCTATTAGAAGGATCACTCATCTCATGTTCTTGACGCACAGTCCATAAAGGCAGAGGGCCAGCCCAAAAGGAGAACGCGTGGGAGGAAAAGCAACTAGAGGGAACATCATAAAAAGCATTCTGATGGAATCTGAGAGCAGGTCTTCACTGACAGTGGCAAATTTGCTGCTGTCAGATTGATTTTCCTAATCAACTGATTGGGCCTGTGAAGCCCCACTCAGTCGATCAGGAAGTCGATCTTGGAAGACAACAAGGAGTAGTGCTGAGCAAGAGGGAGGACATTTCCCTCTGAATCAGTGCACCGAAAACAGCGTGGTAAGTAGGCAGTAGGCAGTCAAAGGGAGATATGCAAGGCATTTTAAGTACATTAAATACAATCTCCTTCCAAATGCTGCCAAAATCACACAGCACAGTAGCTCATGGCTGACTTAGACTTTAAGGCTATGTCTATACTGATGGCAGCAAAATTAACACCGTCAGCCTGGTATTCCAGGAGCGCTTAGCGGTGGGTATGAACTCATTGCTGTACTCCTCGAAGTCAGCACCAGAAGTTCTGGCCCCCAAGAGACGTAGGGGATAGCCAACCACAGGGGATTTGCAATCAGCTTTCCTGAGCGTATCCCAGCAGCTTAGAAAGTCACCGGCACTTACGCAACACATTTTTGTGTCTTGAGTAAATGCCAGTCAACTGCTGTGGAAAAGAGCCCTAAGTGTAGACTAAAAGGCTATGTCCACACGTACATCGTTATTTCGAAATAAGTTATTTCAAAATGAGTTATTTTGAAATAAAGTCCTTATTTCAAAATAAGTTAACTTGAATTAAGAAAATGTTAATTCAAATTAAGGGAAAAGCTCAAAGTGAAATAGCATGTCCAGACACAGGACTTGCTATTTCACTTTACGAGAGGGAGACCATGGGAGGTGTGGCAACATGGCCCCCTTCCTGGGTCATGCTCCCACCCAATATAGGCTAAAATGAAGGCACCCTGGGAAGGAGAAGGGCAAAAGTGTTATTTTGAAATAATGGTTATTTTGAAATAACACGTCCAAACAGTGTTATTTCAAAATAACCATTTTGAAATAACAGCCGTTTTGATTTAAAGAAGGTTTAAGCTATTTTGAAATGATGGCTCTCATTTTGAAATGATGGAGCCCCTCATTTTGAAATAAGAATACATCGTGTGGACCTAATCGCTGTTATTTCAAAATAACCAGTGTTATTTCAAAATAAAAGAGATGCGTGGAGATGCCCAAGTTATTCGTAGAGGAACAGCTCAATAAAGCAATGTCACTACAGAGTTAAACAAAAAGCTAAAGGCACTAATGCAGAAGGAAATTTCTCAATCAGGAACAAAAGCATGTATATATCTGGAGACCAAAAAGTATTCAATCTGACTATCAGATATGATATTTCCATAGCATTAAACAGACAGTAGTAATAGGAATAATAAATAGGGCAAAAGTGGCTACCCTCCACACGAACAGAAACTGGTGTGGCACCAACAGAAAGGTTATTGACATTTAAAAATACCATTTCCCTCATGACAGAATAAAAATTAAGTATGGTTCCTTTGATTGGGGGGTGGGGGGAATAACTTTTGCATTTTTTTTCCTGTACAAGGATAGGATTCAGGGAGACTTAGACAAACTGGAACATTGGGCCAAACAAAATCTCATGAGGTTCAACAAGGACAAGTGCAAAGTCCGGCACTTAGGACAGTGTTTCCCAACCTGTGTGCTATGGCACACAGGTGTGCTGTCAGGTTTGAGCAGGTGTGCCATAAATTTTTTTGAAAAACTACTCAAAGAGCTCTGGATTGGCTCATTGGCTCATGCATATTCATCAGTTTATCTCGAAACTATATGGTGGTGTGCCTCAGATTAATTAAAGATAGCAAGGTGTGCCATGGCAGAGAAAATGTTGGGAACCACAGACTTAGGATGGAAAAATCCCATGTACTACTACAGGCTGGGGACCAATTGGCTAAGTAGCAGCACTGTAGAAAAGGATCTGGATGTTATGGTGGATGGGAAGCTGCATATGAGTCAACAATGTGCTCTTGTTGCTAAAAAGGACAGTGACATATTGGGCCGCATCAGGAGAAGCATTATCAGCAGATCGAGAGATGTGATTATTCCCTTCTATTTGGCACTGGTGACGCCACATCTGGAATAAATACTGTGTCTAGCTTGGGCCTCTGCTCTACAGAAAGGATGTTGACAGATTAGAAAGAGTCCAGGGAAGGGCAACAAAAATCATTAGGGGGTGGGGCACATGATTTATGAGGAGAGACTGAAGGAACTATTCTTATTTAGTCTGCAGAAGAGAAGACTGAAGGGGGATTTGACAGCAACCTTCAACTACTTGAAGGGGTGCTCCAGACAAGAGGGAGCTAGGCTGTTCTCAGTACTAACAGAGGACAGAACAAGGAGCAATGGTTTCAAGTTGCAACTGGGGTGGTTGAGACTGGATATTAGGAAAAAACTTTCTTACTAGGAGAGTGGTGAAGCACTGAAATGGGTTAACTAGGGAGATAGTGGGATCTCCATCTTTGGAAACGTTTAAGGCCCAGCTAGACAAAACCCTGGCTAGGATGATTTAGTGGGAGTGGTCCTGCTTTTAGCAGGGGGTTGGACTAGATGATCTCATGAAGTCCCTTCCAATTCTATGATTCTATTATTATTTGTATCCCAGTAGTGCCTGGAAGCCAAAGGTCCATGGTACTAGGTGCTGTACATATCCATACTAGAAAGAGCTCCTGTCTCAAAAAAGCTTGCAATTTAATTGGACAAGCTGGGCAAAGGATCTGTAAAGGATGATGTTACTCTTATTTTGCAGAAGAGGAATAGAGGTTCAAGGAGATTAGGGCTATGATTTTTAAACATGGATATCTAAAATTAAATCCCAAATTTGCAGTACACTTGAGAATCTGTTTTAGCTGGCATCAGTGTCAAAGGCTGGATGGTTCAGAGCTGTTGAAAATCAGCACCCTTATTTTCAGTACCTAAATATGAGCTAAAAAAGCTCTACTTCAGGGACCCTTGTCCTTTAGTGACTTCTTTAAAGTCACAGAGGAAAAACAGTCTGTACCAGGGACAAGAACTGAATCTCCCATTCATTACCTTACATGACAGAATGCCCACCTCCAACACCCAAAAATTTTCCACAATTACCACCAAAGAGTTGAATTCCATAGCAGGTCAACTTTGATGCCATTGACTCCGATGGATGCAAGATGGATTCCTCCATCCTTAGACAGCCAAATTCCCATTGCCTTCAGGACACAAGATAATTTGGCCAAGACTGCACAATGACCTTTTGGATAATATGACCAAAGAACAAACTTGGGGTCAGTTTATGAACTGTTACCCTGGTCTCAGCCCACGATAAGTCCAGCCGCTCAAGATCAAAATGTAGCTCACCGACTACACCTTCTTTGCATTTAATAAAGAACACTTTATGTTTATATGGTATCTTTCATTTAGGAAGGATCCTGCAGCACATGACAATCACAGGAACCACCGCTTCACAACTAAATAGCTGCCATTCTCTGAATGTAACAAACCAAAATGCTACACTTAAAAAAAAAAAAAAGTCCAGTATTTCCACCTGAAATTGCAAAGGGGAATTCAGATACATTGAACACATTAACCGACTGGAATTCTGCCAGAAACTCTAGGTTAAAAATCCCTATTCTTGCAAAACATGACATGGCATTTTTAACAAAAGAAATGGTTCAGAGTTTAGGTGAATAATTAAGCCTTTGAAATCTGATTTTTAAATAAATAGTATCTTTTCTTTTGTTAAAACAACTAATACTTGTAAGCAAGTGTCCATTTTAAAGGTTACTATATCACTGCTAAACAATAAAAAGTTTGGGCGGGTGAAAGGCTAAAATATAATTAATTCATTGGGTGTGCTCTTACAGAATTTAATTGCTAGGACAATAAGGACAAGCATGCTTTTCAAGAAGGGAACTGATCTTGGGTGACTAAATAAGAAATGTGATGTACTTTCCCTATTTTTCATGCCTCATAGCCGGCGTATGGGCAATAAGCAGCCAAAAGGAAAAAGACACCTATTTTGAAATTAGCCAATCTAAGATGTGCTTGCGTGTATAAGCCTCAAATTAAAAACGTTCCTTAATGGCCTATTATAGAGTATCAGTCACTAAAAGATCCAAGGGGAATTGAAGGCTGTTCCTACCAAGGGAGGTTATTTAAGGTTCCAGGCAGGCATATGATGCAATATTTCTGCTCTAACATTTTAAAGACTTTAACAAAAACAAAACTGGTCTATTTTTCTAACATATTATTTATTTATTGATATCCCCTGTGTATACATTATTGATAGTTTTGCCAAATACATACATGTAGAGACCTGGATTTCCTGGATACCACAAACCTTGAGACGAAAAAGTATTTTCTTCTCTATTTCAGTCTGTTCTCTAAGCCTATTTGGAATGTTTTAAACTGACCCCTTTACCATACTGAATTTTCAAAAATGTACACTAAGAGGTATGTGTTTATAAAAACAGCAAATATTTTAATATGCTACTCTCTCCTTCCTTTATATCATCTGTACGGTATGCTCCTGCAAAACATTAAGTGTAAGCATAGATTTATGCACTGTAAATTGTCCCACTGAACTCAACGGGATGAACCATAAGCTTGAATTTTCAATGTAACATAAATGATTTAGCCATCCAACTCCCACTGAAATTCATAGTGCATGAAATTAAGCAGGTACATCCTTGCCAGACGGGGGCCATCGTGAGTGATTTTATTCACACTGAGAGTCTATAATGTAGTTTACAAAATTGAAGACGTTTACAAAAAAAGTTTTAAAAAATAATGATATTTTGCAACTAAAAAAAATTAGACTAACAGTACATGAACACAAAAAGAAATGTGTTATGTATAAAAACCCATTTCCAAAGTAGCCCATAGTAAGGATGTAATGTCAAAATACAATTTAGTTAGCATCTTCTAACACAAAGTATGAGAATGAAAGTTAATGGATGTATCATTGGGACTCCAAGAAAGAATTTCCTTGTATTGCACAGTTTCTTATTATTTTAAGGCATAGATAGAATGGCTCTTCAGATGGCTGCTGGGACGTTTTGCCCTTTCACTAGCAGGACAATTTATCTTCTGCCTTAATGCATTCGTGGAATTATTAGATTATGTGGATTATTACAAAGAAAACCAAGCTTCCGGTTTTGTTTACAATCCAGTGGCATAATCAAACAGATGTAAAATCCCATGCTGGTCTGGGAAAAAAACAGTTACGCTTAGATACATTTGATTCTAGTGAAGTTATTAAGCGCCTTTGTCACCTTTAAAGCAATATAATTTGTCTGGTGTCTGCTGTTGTGGTTTGCAGAAGAGCACTATAGCTAACCAAAGTCAGTTCCACATGACTGTTGGGCAAGATCAACGGGAAGAAGGAAGAATCCCCTTTTACATAGAACCACAGAGAACGTTCATATTTGACACATGGGAATTTCAAAAGGGCTCACACTCAGTATTGGCCTAACCTTGCCCCACTCGCATCAACGGTAAATTGTATCAATGCGCTGAGCTAGGACAAATAAGCAGTTCTTCTGAAAATGTCTCACTCTAAATACAGTGGGCATGATGCTAAATCTCTGTACTTTGTGATCAGAGCTGCAAAACGAATGGGTATAAAAGTAATATTTTACCTGACTTGAGAAGTCACTCAGTATAGACAACAAATGATAAATGTCACAAGTACCATGAGGCTTGTCTACTTTTAAAAGAACAAAAAAATAAAGAATTCTAATGTTTTGTTAAAGCAATCACTCCTTTGTCTGAACTATTCTTTTTAGAAGAGAGATTTACAAGGACAAACCAAAGAACACCAGGCTTCAACAGTAACCACAATCGGCAAATTGTGCAGAAAGATACATAGTGTCATTGTTTAGCACTTGGCTCCAGCCAGGAACTGAGCAAGAGAAAATACAAATAGACTGTGATGGGAAATCTATCAGATGTAACAGAACCAGCTGAAAGCTAAAAATCTGACATCAAAGTACTTTCAGCCAATGCTTGCCTTACATATATGGCAGTCTGTCTCTCTGAGAAGAGACATGAAGAGACCCAAAACAAGGAATAAATTAATTGAAAATGAAGACTCTGTTTCAACTAAAGGGAGGCTGAGCTCCCTAGCTGACTTCCGCTTGCTAATAACAACAAAAGAAAAGGAGATCCTTTGTCCATCATTACCTTCCAAACACACTGCCCCCTCTCTGTCAGCCTTTGTTTCCACTGTGAGCACAGGATAAATTTAATACAGTTTGGGTTACTCTGATTCATGGGTTACATGGTACATGAGTCAGAATTGTAAAAACCCAGCCACAGATTGCCACCTTATTAGACAAAAACAGCAGCAAGCCTTTATAAATTGGATTCAAACACTGGGAGCAGCCAGTCCGTTTGCTGACAAATGTTAATAAAAAATTAAAGCTGAAAGCCAGTGCATTAAATCTTGGTGGGGGGCAGGGAGTAGACCTCAAGGTGGATCTTGAATGTGGAGCAGGAGAGGACGTGGAGGGTCCGCAGCACATTGCCTATATTTTAACAAAAAGATCCCTTAGACATTTGTCTCTTGACTCTCTGATTAAAGACCAGCTTATGCCAAGGGGGTTCATGGGCCATGGAGCAGACGAGTGAGGGATGGAGATAATACAAGCACAGCACAAATGCTTTCTCCTGGCCATAACCAAGTAGGAAGTCAGATAGCTCTGCCTGGCAAGCAGTCCTTTGCTAAGGGCAAGTATTTATTGTTCCTCCATGAGATCCATTCTGAGAGCATCAGGCAGTGAAGTCTGTGTATTTGACAAGGAACGGGGCTGAGAACTTTTTAGGCATTTCCTCCCATTGTCTTTCTTTTTTTCTTTCTTTCCTGAAAATGCCTCTTCATTTGGCACAATCTCGATGCATTCAACAGAAAATTATTAGGTCTTTAGATGTGTTTGTATGAGCCTGAGGGATAAAGCCAAGTCATCGCCGGCAGAAAGGTGGGGGGGGAGTGAGGTGTAGGGCAGAGGCCTGGAACTCATCCCGTCTTTCCTTTCAGTGGCACATGCTGAAGGAATTCCAGGAGCCCTCTCAAGGTGGTCTTGATGTCTACAGAGCCAGCTTCTCAATTCCCCCGGTGCCCCTTGCAAAAAGTCAGTAATTAGTCCCTAAATGACACCCTCCAGAATGTTCCCCCATTGGCAAACCTGCTGAAGCGGGAGGGAAGACGCACTGAGACCCCCACTTCTGTAGCTGGAAGTTGAGAGAGGAACCCAAATAATCCTCACCTCACTGCCCCCAGCCCCATATTTAGTATGCATGTTCAGTTTGTAGTGTGTCCAAGAGAATCCTACCACTGACCTTCCCTATGACCTCTAGGCTGGACACAGGGTGATCACAGTGAGAAGGAGAGAGGTGGAGGAAAATATAAACATTTGACAGTCCTGACCAAAAACAAACTTCTGACCTTTGGGGAGAGTGATGATGCTCCACACAAATATCAGCCTGTTATTTGGCAGGTGCTTCTTAGGATCTGAGAGGATGGAAGTGGATGGACTGAGAAGCAGACTTCACTCCCCTAATGCTGCCCACCCTTTTCCACACATTACTACTGCAAAGGGCCTCTTTGGGGATGATACAGACAGGTTCTTCTGCTGCACTGCCCACCCGCTTCTCCTCCTTCTCTCAAGAGTGCCTTCCCTGGAACTGAGCTCCAGGCAAGGAGAAGGAACCATTCGGTCCTCTGCCACGAGCTCCCATCTCACAGCAGCTTCCAGAGCCAATGCCCACTGGCAGAACATCCACTTCCAGCACCCTTTTCTACCATAGACGGCTTTGTCACTAAGTACCCCTCACTCAGAGTGCCCTCTGCCCCAGCCTTTCCACGGCACCATCCCCTTCACCCCCCAAAGCTCACACCCACTTCTCAGTGCCATCACTCCAACCTGCATCGCTACTTCTTCCCATAATCCCAATCCCACAAACCCTTGTAGGCAACAAAGGATTGCCATCACAAACAGAAGCAGCAGGTGGTTTGATGGTGTTGGGTAGTGAAAGTTGGAGGAGCCCACGGTCAAGCCCCACAGTACACATCCCTCTCCGGAACAATCTCACATTTAATAAGTGACTGTGAATTTTCCTGTAAAAGG
The DNA here is from genome assembly GCA_007922195.1 of Podocnemis expansa. Classification (NCBI taxonomy): domain Eukaryota; kingdom Metazoa; phylum Chordata; order Testudines; family Podocnemididae; genus Podocnemis; species Podocnemis expansa. The sequence goes on from ML681966.1 coordinate 90,704,350, forward strand.
ATAAGCAATTCAGTCAGAAGGCCGTTTTGCTGTCTGTTGAAACATCTGCTTCTTGCTGTCACCTCACTTTGGTCTCCCATCTAGCCTGTCAGCTCAGAGGCAAAAAAGGCCCCATATTACAAACAGCCAACAACAGGATGCGGATCACTTTCCAGACGCCCCTTCTAACTTCAGAGCTACTTGAACACAAGGGAAAAAAGTGTAAGACACAGCTCGGTGTCCCAACACACGCCACTATCAAGTGGCACACAATAAGTCTGAGTGCTCTTCTGTGAGAGGCTCTCTGTGATACAATGCTCTCACTATACCTGACTTTCCACCCACGTTGAAACGCGCTCAGCGATGCTTAGCTCTTACGGAGGACAGAGTGAAAATGAAGCGCTCTTTCACTGAGACCCAATTGGAGGCTCCCTATTGCTGCTTTCCAAGTCACTAACACCAAAGAGTCACTTACAACTCACATTGTCCAGACTACCACTCTACCCCATGTTAACAGATCTACAGTTCGAGTAGCCACCATTGCTTTGTCTCTTAAAACAATGACTCCTGAATCATTTGTGATCTGTAGGACCTCCTCATCCCCTGGTCCCCATGGTATTGTACTACCATTACTCAGAAGGGTCCCAGCAACGTTAGTTTAGTTCAGACCGTCAGTCTCCTGGTAGCAGCATGGCTTTAACCAATTTCAGCTGGAATGTCACTCCAGCTGGGTCACTCCAACTCATGAAGCCACTGTCGCATCTATGGTTCCAGTGAATAACCACAATACATTAGAAGATTGTATTGGAATCAAGCCCTCCTTACTGCCATATGCATTTTCTGTGTGTCTCATAGGTGTGATCTAAATTGATGGAGTTTATATAAAATACAGTGGCCACCTTTAAAAGTTATTTTTCCTGTCATTGTAACTAATGTTTAACACAGCATAGGGACAAATAGGGAACATCATAAATACCATAAGCACGTTTTTCAGTTACCAAAGGCAAAATTGAAAAGTCTTTAAGGATGAACAGCGTTGCAAGAGCTCATCTTTACAAATCCAAAAATTCTGTACACAAGTCTTGGCAATTCCAAGGGGAATCCATTTGAAAATCACTGTGGATTGAAGACATATGAATTCTATCTCCTTGGTGTAAAGCACAGCTATGTTGTAGTGCTAGAGAAAAGCAAAATCAATACTGTTCAGCACCAATATTGATAAAGCTCTAACCAAGGGAACTGTGATATAAAAGTCTACACATTCTGTAGCAGCTCTAATACCGCTTTACTCCTACCATGTATCATATTTCCACTTCATTTTCCTCAGCTCCTAAAATAGTCTTTTTTCCCTTTATAAAACAAAATTAAGGTGGAGACAAACACCACTAATTTTAATGCTTTTAATTACACTGAAATCACGTCTCACTTAGAAAACTGCACAGAAACTTCACCAAAGCATTTCTGATTGTCATCTGTGTCAAAATACTGTATGCTGAAAATAAAACAGGTTTTAATTGATTTTTCTACAGCATTATCAGGATGAAAACTTAATTATGACAATCTGAAATCACTGAACAAGATGATGTTTAGCAGCATACAGGTATGCCCTGACTTTGATTGGCAGGTAATTGTTCTTGCTGACAACATAGAAGCCTACACAAAACAAAATAGCAAAACATGTCTTCAATGACATTTAAATCAAGGCACCAATGCATTCATCAAACATCAGTAAGTAACATCAGATTTGCTGAACTCTGATGGACTATACTCCTCTTTACTAATGTACCTTTGCTTACCCAGGCTACAGAAAACCACATCTCCATATTATTTCAGAACAGGTTTTTAATCCAAAAATATCAAATAATTTTGGCCCATGGGCTCTAGGTGCTAACCATAATCTGTATATAAGTGCCCATAAACACATTCAAGGTGTATTTAACAGCTAAAATGGTACACAATGGATAAATAATTACACAACACTGTTATTGACACTATTAAATACTTTAGATGCAAGCAGGGAGATATAAACTAACATTAGCAGATCACGGAAAAGACCCAAGTAAAGGGCCTATATGCTTCCCAGCCATTTTAGTCTTCTTGTCTCCAACGAGCTCAGCCATTTTTGAAGCTGCATTAACCTTGCCCTCCCCACATCTTTGATGGTCACACACATTGATATGAGGATTGCAGTGCGAAAAGAGCTAGGCAATAAGCACATTGTTAAAATAATACATACCTGATACATAACTACCAAGGTCAGAAAAGACTAAGTAAAAATATCAGCACTAAGCTGAAGAATTTATTGGTTGGATTATTCAGGAGGCTAACAGCACAGAACGACAGAATTCATTGGCTGGATTATGCAAAAATCTAATAGAAACGACTAGAGTGTAAAGGACGATTTGTAATTGTGCTCTGATTGTAGCGAGTAATGCCCTGTTTCTCCACTGTCTTGAGCAGTGACTCACAGCTGCGCACAGCAGGTGTGCAATGCCTTATGAGTTGGCAGTGTCTCACAAGGGGATGGTCAAAAAGTTTTCTTTCTTTTTGACAAAAAATGCCTTTTCAAACCATTCA
>ML681966.1:90706915-90759730 GCA_007922195.1 Podocnemis expansa
AGACAGCCCCAGCCCAGCAGTTTCACTGACCAGCTCCAGGCTGGAGCCCCAGTGTGGCTGGAGTGGCTGTGTTAGGCAGCTGGCCTGGGCTGGGGCTGGACTTAGGGGAGGACCCCAGTGTCTGGAGTGGCCAGGTAAAGAGGTCTGGGGGGGCAGCGTCAGCCTGGGGGCAGGGAGGCTAGGGAAGCAGAGACAGGTCCTGGGGGTTGGGGGGTGATATCTGGGAGGCCAGGAAAACTGGCAGCAGGGGTTGGGGGGTGACAGGGAAAGGGCTGGCAGTGGTGTGGAGAAAAGCAGCAGCTTGGCAGCAAAGGGGATCGGATGGCACAGCACAGAACAAGGGGCAAAGCAGCAGCATGGCAGCAAAGGGGAACAGGTGGGTGCGTGGCAGGAAAGGGGAATGGGTGGCACAGCAGGGAACAGGGGAGAAGCAGCAGTGACAGAGGTTTGGGGGTTAGGGAGGGTGTCAGGGACCCCAGGGGAAGCCAGCGGCGCTGGGTGAGGGGGTGGGAGCTTACTGAGCAGATATTTTCATGGAGCTGCTGCAGTGACACCCAGATCTCAACTGCTCAGCCCACCCTACTCAGGGACCCCTCATCAGACCAGTCCAGTACCCTGGGCCAGGCTGGCCTCACAAGCCACAAATGACCTTCCCTCGGTCTCGGGTCTGATACACTTCCCTGATGCTCCCCCCAGTGCTGTACTCCTGTGCCAGGCCAGGCCGGGGGGGCTCAGGGTAACCTTCCAAGCAGCATGGGGAAATGACTAGCTGGCAGGTACAGCAGGCCCACAGACAATGCCAGCATCTGGGATCAGAAACAAGGGGGAGGTCCAGTGTGTTCCTCTCTAGGTCTCATCCTGGACCACTCTCCGTTACCCACATGACACTGCCAACCCTTCCCGTATCTGTCCAGCCAGAGATCAACCTTGGGGAGGGGGGCCCATAGCCGCAGCTAGCACTCAGCCCAGATGGGGGGGGCCCATAGCCGCAGCTAGCACTCAGCCCAGATGTGCGCACAGGACAGTGCAGTGTGAGCCTAGCGCTGGGAGTAAGCCTGGAGCGAGTCCAACAAGGAGCAGAGGGTTCAGTGGCCCTGCAGCACGGAGAGTGCTCTTGACCTGAAAGTGGTCCACAGAGTCCTGGCTCTGAGCAGTCCCCTTTGCCCCATGGACTAAGAACCATGCCAGCCCCCAGCAAGCCAGGCCTGCATCTTGAACCGGGCCAGCAGGCTCAGGCAGAGCTCCCTGACAATGATGCCAGCTCCCCACGCAGCTCGAGCACCTGCAGTCAAAAGGGGCCCTCAGCTTATACATGGGTCACCCATTTTTGCCTCTTTTTTTGGGTTCAGAATTGGGGGGTGGCTTATGCATGGATTGGCTTATACCTGAATATATACAGAAGTTTGTTCAACATTTTCCAATTTTCAAAATGAAAAAAATTCAGTTAGAATCAAATAAAATCAGCACAAAACTTTTGCTTAATTTTGCCTTCCCCTAACTTTTCCCTCCTCCCTTTCTTTTTTCAGGAAAGGGATAAATGAATAAATAAATAAATAAATAGTGGTACTGAAACCAACATTTTGTTTCAAGTGCATCATGACAGAGTGCTGGGCAACAGCCCTTGAGCCAGCACTCTGGTCACTGCAATGCTAATTAATTTCTCTAGACTATATGTGGCTAATGCTTAGTTAATGGATTAGGGTGAGAAGAACTAAGAGGCTAATTTGCCTATTAGAAAGAAGGTAGAAAAGACATAGGAAGGAGTGAAAAGGAACAGACAGACGGTAAGGGGCTTTCAGAGTCCGAGTCTAGAAGGATCTTCCCCCTCCTTAGCTGGAGGAGGTAAGGAGCATGTGATATTGTAAATACAGGGCTGCATGCATCCCTAAAGGTGATGGGGAGGACACTGTGAAATAAACTGCACAAGGTGTTCACTAGAAGAACTCCAAGCTATAACTTAAAAAGGGTCAACAGTAGGATCCCAATCTGTCACATCTGTTTTTGAAGAAAATAAACCCTGTTCTTCATCCTCTCTGCCCGATTATAAATAGCTACAAAAGGTTCTAAATGGGGCCTGATTCTTCTCTCACCACACTGGCTTCACGCTAATGTAACTCCATTAAAATCAGAGTCAGAGAGGAGAATCAGACCCTCCATGCTCTTTTATGTCTAGTTGTGAGAGGTATTAAATACACCTCATAGATAACGTATGTCTTTTATCACAGGAAGCGCAGGATGTGCAGAAGGCTTAAATAATACACAGAAGCCTCACTGACCCAGATTTAATATCTTAGAGTTGGCTGAAACTTACATTCATGAAGAATCCAAAAAGTTTTGTTCATAATTTGGCAAGTATTTTTCACCAGATGAGGAAAACAGAGGTTTGTGTTCTTAATGAACACTTATGGCATACTTTGTGGACAACATTCATCATTCTCTAAAAAAGTGGTTTAAGACTTGCTAACTTTTCTCCCCAAAAAATCACATTTCAATGTATCCTTTACAGAAGCTGTCTTGCCATTAACACTGTTTCTTATATGCATCAGGAAAGATGTAGTGCCACAGAGACTAAATGGGGCTTATGGAAAAGAAGTCATAAATCTTCATCAGCCTCTTAGAAATGAACACTTAACACAACTAGCTTGGAGGACTTCACTTCTCTCTCACTTGAGGTACCGATTATAGTACCGCTGCAATAAATTTTAATCATTGTTGTTAATGGCTCCCCCAATTTATTTCATCCCCTTTCTGCACTAATGATCTGTGCTTAAAATCCCATGATTCAAATAAATTTCTTCATGAGCAGAATACAGAAATCTTTTGGACCATGACCCATAATAAATGCTACAGACCTACTCAATGACATATGGAGGAACACCAGACATTCCTTGGTGTACAGCCACCTCAGTCAGAATTTACAACTCTAGCACAGTTAAAGGACACTTACTTCATTTCCCTTTTCTGCTTTCTAAAGTGTTTTAATTTTTTTCTCACAATGTACATTTTTTCTTTATTGTAAGGATTGTAAAATAAATACATACATTGTTTATCTCCACAAATGTGGTCTTGCCTGATGGGTCAGATAAGATTTAAAGGGCATTTAGCTAGTAGTTTGTTAATTTAACAAGTAATTTTACATTCCTGAAAGGGAGAAAATGATGTATCTCTAGGAAAACCATCACTGCTTCTAGAAAACAATAAGAATGAAATCTATTGATCCCAGGGACCAAAAGGGATCCAATAATTCACGATTGCCATAACATGAGTGAGTTGAAGATGCCTTCCAGCACACAGTTCATCATGAATTCAGGGAATAAACAGTGCTTCTAAAACAACATTAAAAGGACTGATAAACGTATATGGAAGAGTAAATGATACAGAGAGAAGGTAGAAATGGAACTGCTGATTCTTTTGTCATTATAAGAAAAGATCAAAGGGGCATGTAAAGCATTTAAACAGGATAAATTCAAAACTGCTAAAAGGAATGACTGCTCTCAAAACAAAACACAGTTAGACTGTGGAACTCATTGTCACACGCCTTCTTCGAGACCAAGAGCATCCCAGACTTTTAGGGAGGAAACTCAGGTATTGGGCTTCTTTCTCTGATGCAGGTGGTGCTGGTCATTGTTGGAGGCCTCATTTTGGACAAAATGAACCAGTGGCTTGACCCAGTCTGAAAACTGCCATGTTTTTACAAATCGAACAGAAAAGGAAAAAACTATAGTGCAAGATGTAATTAGAAGGACTTGCATATTTGAGTGGCAGAGTGTCACTCTAATATACCAATAAAATGAGCCAACTACACCCTGAGACATTTTTCTCCATCTCGTCTAAAGTTTAAAGTAGAACTGGTCAAAAATGTTCTAATTTCTAGATATTTTAATAAATACAATCTTCTTTTGGGGTGAAACATTTTACTGAAAATGTGCCTCTTTCTAACCAGCTTCAGTTTTTATAATTTCTTCTTGTTGCTGCAGCTAGTTCTGTCCAGTAGAAATTGGGAAAATGCAACCTTAAAAAGTGTCCTGCTTTTGTAGGTGGGTGACATGTCAGTCTTTGGACTCTGGCTGTCTAAACTTAGATCTACAGGGGAAAAACATTGACAGATATTTGCAAAACCATGTGTGCATTCTACCTGTATCCCCAGCTGATTCTAACCATCTGTGTTTTTCTATGGGTGGTAAATTTCCCTACAACTAAGTTGTGCTCACTGACTGCTCCATCCCTTGCACAGACTTGGACCCTGCTGTGATACCAGATACCTTCTGGGCTCTTAGCCTGTGATAGCTTTTGATATGATGAAGTGTTCCATCAATCTAAGGATGAAGAGGCCAATTTCAAGGTTTTATCATGGCAACTATTCGGCAGAGTACGGACCCTTCAAACAAAGCAATACATTTCATGGGGGATTTCCTCTTTGCTTTCAGCATACAAATGATAAGCCAGATGGAGAGTTGGCAGAGGAGAGAGGACAGATGTCTGCAGACATTATAGTTACTCTGCTAACTGCTTGTGGATTTGTTCATCAAGATTTCATTATCTTTTGTTTCATTCAATGTTTATTTCTACTTTCTTTGCAGTCTTTAGAGTGGGAGGGACGTAGCTAATAATTCTTTAATTATAGACCTCTCAAAATGCACAAGCTGCTTTCTTCACAAAGCAAAGTCCTTGGCCAAAAATAGTGAAGATCAGGCATGATAAACAAGAAGGAAAAGAGCAAATAGGTGATGCGGGGAGAGTGAAAAAGAAAATGTAGTTTATGCAATAGGCTCATGTGGTTACTCTGTACGGCTGGGAATCTAGCACAAGGATACGTACAAAATTTAATGACAGGAGGATACAGGAGAAATTATCCCTCTGTTTTTTCGGAGACTAACTAAAGAGCTAAGGGATAGACCTGGTCAGCCCCTGGTTGACACACTGTATACCTGGGGGGATTACTCAGCCCCTGATGTCAGGCATGGGGGGGGAAGCCCATCCATCAGAAGATACCATTACTCCATGGTGTTTCATACAGTCATAGCTCCCTTTTGATTCCCCTTTAATCAGTTCACAACCCACCTGTTAGAGTAGCGTGACAACGTTAAATATTTTGCAGAGTCTGGGAAATATAGGTGGTGGGGAGGATGGTATTTGGCATCTTTTGAGGTGCTCCTTGTAAACTCTGGTTGGTGCCACATGTGTGGTTTTGCCTAAGTCTGACTATGCCCTTCCCAAGAGTCAGACGGCCCAAGCAATGTGGATATACAGCCTCAGAACTGTGCCTGAGGTGAAAAGAGAGTGTCCAAGCAGGAATGCCATTTTCAAACGTTGATGGAAAGGCAATTTCCAAAGGGATAGCCATGTTAGTCTTAAAGTGCCACACAACTCCTTGGGGTTTTTTTGATGGAAAGGCATCATCCCTAGCCAACTCTTCAATTAACCTGAAATGCAAAGGAGGCCCAGACAGGTGCCACTTTATCTTGACGAAGATAAATACTTCAAGACTCAGACAGAGGTGGCATTACTGAGGTCTAGGATGAGCTATAAGATACTTTTTTCTCGGGCCAAAAGTCATTTCATCCTGGGTTTGGATGGAAGCTCTCAATGCCTTTTACAACTGAGAGATCTCAAAAAGGGGTCAGAGAGATGTGGCTGATGATACAAACAAGGAGTCTGGTGGCACTTTTAAAGACTAACAAATTTATGGGTAGATCCTCTGCAGGATGGGACCATCACCTATCATTGCTCACTTGGAACACATCTAACAAACATCTTCCTCCTGCTCATGTTTTGAGAACAAGAGGTCTCTCTGCAGCCTGGGCAGGCTGATAAGGAAAGAACATGACCAGCTGAGTCTTTTTTTTTTTTTTTTACAACAGATAGTCTTTAACCGCTCAGGAGAAATGTTAATTTTCCCTTCAGTGCCGATGGAGTGTTTTGAATGGGGCAAATCACAAAAGAAGGCAGAGTCCGTACTCCACAGAGTTCATCATCAGGAAAGATAGGTAATCAGGGCAGTGCCAACTGCAAATTGTGTACAGGATTAGGAGAATCAGAGGCTGTATAGATCTCAGAATATAACACAGATTAGCTGCCTGCCATTTCATTGTTTTGGTGTCTGATGAAACTACTGCCCTGCTCTCCATGAGAACACACATCCCCACTTCTCTTTCAAAATGTCATGGCAGCCCTGACAATATCAACAGATACTTCACTGCAAGTTAACTGTCAAACACCATTGCTATGCAGACCAAGCACATGAACCTTGTTTTGGCACAAAACCTCTGTTCATTCCACCATGATGCAACACCCAGTAGTCAAGGAAGAGAAGCGCAATAAGTGAGTGAATAATCCTCTCTCATTTCTCTGTAACTAGCCTAATGCTCTAAAGGGAAAGTGTTGAGAGGGTGACCCATGTTTGTACAGCAGAAGATAATCTTCCTTTAACATGGAAACCCAACTCTATAAATAGTAAAACAAATATGCCCATTGAAGTGTGGGCTAACTCTGTAAAACAGTCACACGTTGCCTGCCAAGCCAGTAAACAATCACATGGATAGTCCCAACTTCTTGACACTGGAGTGTTTTAAAATAGTTGCTTCTCAGAGGCTAAGACAACATTAAAAGCAAAACAGATGAGTTGATAATTAGCTGCTCACAAGAGCTTTATCTCCACAAGGAATAGATCTGTTGGTTTTAAAGTCTCTTCCAAAAGATAATGATGAAACTTCTCACCCCTTGGGTGGACTGACCAACAGTAAACAGTGCTGTAGATTTTTTTTTTAAAGTTATATTACTTCTAATGGAACCCTACAAAGCCACCAACATATTTAATGAACAGCCGAACTGAACCATATCCTGTCTTAATTAAGATGCCACCCTTAAAGTCATGAATAGCAGACTGAGTTTAACAACTAGCTTCCCTGATGATTTTTGAAAGTTGTTATATCTCATAAGACAATCATTTATTTGATTTAAATTTCTCAGAATGGAATAGAAGACGCATGCAAATCTGAAATACACAAAGTTTGGAATAACTCAGTGCCTAGTTCTTGGGCTCAGTCTTTTACACCTGATACATATCAGGATAGAGTTAGAGCAAAGGTAGCTTTATGCTAGTTTCAGAAGTGGAGATTCCCAGGTAATCACTTAATTCCAAAAGCTAGGGTTTTAAGGAAAACACCAAATATCACAAGACTCCTGATAAAATTGCAAAAGCAGACACTTCAGTCGACTTTGCACTGAGCCTCCAAGGAGTTGCTCCACCATCTAACCATGCAACTGTGCTGTCAGCCATAGCTGCAGAATCTGCCCTAGGAAATACCAGTGCTCCTTCACCATAGGATTCCTGCTCCAGAGATATCCTCTTATGATTTTTTAAAGTGGGCTTAAGGTGCATTTGCACTGCTGAAGCAGCACAAAGCAGCCGGAGAGGGTCTCTCTACCAGCAGGATACATTCATGCGAGCTAGCACACTAAAAACAGCAGTGTGGATGTTTTGGCTCCAAGAGACACTCAGGCTAAGATCAATCCAAGTGGGAAAGGTGGGACATGAGAGCCTGATCTTCAGCCTGAGCCGCAGCCGCCACTCTATCAAACAGGGCTAGCACAAGCCTGTGCATCAATGCTGGGAGCTCCCACAGTCCTATCGACAAGGGCTAACAGTTAAGCTCTAACAGAGCACATAGAAAAATGGATAGCGACCACACAACACACATCCAGGCCATCTGCACGGAACTTTAAAATTTCAGTGTGCCCTAGGAGAGCCTGATCCAGAGCTCCCTGAAATTAGTGGCAAGTCCAGGTTCCTAGTTCTATCCTAGCCAATGGCAGAAATTCAAATGATTTTGAGGCAAGCAAGTTGTGGCCCTAATTCTACTAAAAAGAAAGATCTTACAACCTAAGTAATGGGGTAGATTACCAAGTGCTAGGAGATCACTAAGTATTTAATTATGCCAAAGTAGCATAAAGGGGCAGAGCTATTTTCATCACAGAATAAAAATATCAATATGCAATCAGTATATGTGGATGCAATCCCTAGTGGTGCAAATTAGAAACATTAATTGTATACCTAATAAAGCAAAGAGCTTTTAATCATGAAGCTAAATTTTAAACAATGCACAAACTGTTTTTCAGAACTGCTGAACTCTTCAGTGCCTCTGGAGATTACGGGCCTATAGATAGCCTGCAGATGCTTTTAAATATCTGTCTTTCCCCGATCCTTTTCTAAATTTAAAAATCAAAAGAAACTCCATTAAAAAAAATAGTTCTCCAGGCTAGACATATATTTAATTTTAATTGAGGAAGCAATTGCCTTCCTAGGTCTTGCCCTCCTCCTTAGCCTGCAGCACGCACAATTAAATGCAAATACCTTACAAACATAAATGAAAAGGACTGGACAATAATAGGATTTTGGGCAAACATCAACTCAGAACGAGACATATGCTAGTGTCCAAAATACATCTCCTCTCTGGGCAGTCACTCTCCCCATATTTTGCTGGTACTATGGCACCAACATGAGTTTGTCCACCAGTGGTCAGGCACTTTTAAAATAAAGGTACTATATCCTGATAGGTTACAGTGAGCTTCATGGCACATGTCTGATTTCACACACCACTCACTCAACAGGGGACCAGCATGCATTCAACTCAAGATAGACCCTGGAGTGGCTTTTTCTGGCAGCAGACTTTTCTTTGGTTACCACAAACTCCTGCTTTAGAAGCAGGAGAGGCTGTCTCAAGACAGTACACAAAGATCCTAGGTTTCAGTGTTGACTACACTGTTCTGCTGCACAGGCTCTTTTTGCTCATCTGTGTTCACTCTGAGTGAGGAATAGGGCTTGTAAGAGGCAAAGTGGTGAAGAGGAAAAGACAGGAAACAATTACATTTAATACAGCTGGTGAGGAGTTCACATTGTCTTGATTTTCTAGAATGACTTAGGATGCAGGGTCAAGTGAGTCAAATATATATATCTAACAGCTCAAGGACACTGCACTTGTACTTTCCATGCAGGTCCACCACCAGCAGCCACTCTAGGCTCCTGGCTCCTCAGCCATCATCTTTCAACCTTGTATTTAGCAGTGAGACACTCAGTAACTTTCCCAGGCTGAAGAAGAGTTCTGTGTAGTTCAAAAGCAACAGAAGTTGGTCCAATAATAGATATTGCCTCCCACACCTTGTCTCTCCAATCACGTCTCTCCAGCAGTCATCTACACTCCCCCCGCAGCCAGAGTGCCTAAAACAGGTCAGCATCTCTACTCTGCTCCCTATTTCTACACTCAGCTGTAACTGCCAGCAGTTACAGGTTATCGCCCAACTCTTTATAACCAAGAGGGGAAAGCATCACAGAGAACTAGTGCTAAAAATAATAAATGAACCTACAAACAGTCTAAATAGCTCACCAGAGATCAACCCCAACTCCAGCAAGGGTCTGGAAGGAATCGGTCCTTCAAATCTCAAAGGCTTTTCTCCATGGTTACAAGGTCATAACAGTCTTAGCTCAGAACAAGCAGCACCATGCCTCTTAGTTTTAACATTGCACAGCACAGGGGTTTAGATCTTCAGCTTCAGGAAACAAGTAAACAGTTGACAATGGTTCCATCCTTAAGAGGTAGCTCTAAGAGGCTGAGCTTTTGCTTAACCCAAACTGATTATTTCACCTCCCCTAGAGATGTGCCAGGCAAACTCACTTTGCACCATCTGTCCAAAAGGCTCTTCTTGTCAGCCCATCATTCAATACAGTTCTTTGATGCTCACAACATCCCAGAGAGCACATAACAACACATATCCTTTACTTTTAATAAAGCAGACTCCAAAGATACTTAAAACGATGAGGTTTTCTAAGGACACTGAAATTGCCAGTTATCCCCCTCATAGTGCATGACTCCACCAGCAATATCAGGTTTTGGGATCCTTGCCATGCACAAAGTTAACTGGGGAAGTGGATGACAGAGACCGGGGAGTCTGACTAGTTGTGAAAGCTAGCGTAACATTTTATATTAGGGTCACAGACAGGAGGTTTTTCTGCTTATGACAAACTTGGATGTTATACTGCACAATATTAAAAGAGTTGTTTTCTGAGGCAGCAATATGTTAAAGGCAGAGATTGAGGAAACAGGTTTAAATCATTGGCCAGTTATGACCACAACTAATTACACTTGCTGTTACATTGTACAACCTCTAATAGTTGTATCCACTTAATGTCTACTTCATATACTTACAATCTAAACTTTTTGTGGGAAGGATCATCTTTCTCTATAAATATAAACAGAACCTGGCACAATGAGGATCTAATTCCTAACTGGGGAACCTCAGATGCTACCACAACACAAACGTAAACTAATAAGTCTTCTGAGATAATCACTGAGTCCTAGGAGTGGTTATAATAACAATAAAAATAATGACAATAAAATACTTAGCGCTTCTGTTTTACATCTTTCATACATAAGTTACTGGGCTCAAAAAGTGCAGCTGATGCAATTCCATCCAGGAGGCCAGACTAGATGATCTAATGGTCCTGTCTAGCCTTAGAGTCTCTGAATATCTGCAAAACTGTACAAAAATTTATCAGTCGATTAACTCTCACAACTCCCCTGTAAGGTATTTCTTTATCATCGTAAAGGTGGGAAAACAGACATAAAGAAGATAAGTAATATCCACACAGCTGACAAAGAAATCAGTGTGAGTGCTTGGATCTGAATTCAGGAGTTACCAGCTCTCAGTTAATCTACTGGTTTACAGCTGATTCTTCCAGCAGCCATCTTCCTTTCAGGTTTGGCACAATGAGACTTATCTTTCATTAATCCTATCATGTATCTAAGGAATCTTAGGGCTATATTCTGCCACCACCTAACATCTTCCATGCAAGCAAGCCCTACTCATTACAATGAAACCTCTCAGTGGAACCAAGCTGCTACTCAGCAAAGAGTGAGGCTGGTAGAATTCGGAGTTAAAGTAGGAGGAGACTAGGACACCAAAGGTGTTAGAAGACTCAAAAGGAAAAGAAGAGAAAAAAGCATTAACTCCCATTGATTCCTCCTTTTTCTTCAGTTGTTATAAGTGTGGCTATATCTGTGCAACATCATAAAGATCCCTCAGAGGGAGAGAAAGACAGGTCAACAGGATCATTTAATTTGGATTGGCCACTTATGAAAAAAGAGTGGCCCTGCTGATATTGACTCATTCTTGGAAGTTGAGTTAAGGTCACTACTTACTCCAACCCTCCTGAGAGGTAGACAGGCCAGAGTGCAAATTAAAGAATTCTAAATAGTTGTGTGTATCTTTATTACAAACTCTGAAACAGCACAAAACTGACCTGTTTTCACCCAACTCAACTTTAATCTGCTGAAAGTCTGTCTGAATCTGACAGTCGATAGCAGGGGTGGCCAAACTTATGGAACTCAAGAGCCACACAAGTTGATTATTAAAACTTTGAGACCCGCACTGAGGCAAATAGCCTACATTTACCTACTCCAAAATCACTAAGTTTAAAATTCATTGCACACTTTAATTTTATTATAGAAAGAGAACAAATATTGATCCTGCTAATGTCAGACTCTAATAATTACTTAAGGCTACCATGAAAATTAGCCCTATACAGTAATAACTTAGCTACTGCTCAGTGTAGAAGACTGCAAACTAGTGGTGAGTTTTTTAAAATCCCAACCATGCCGCACTTCTCCCCGCCATCCCTGACCATGCTGCACTTCACTCCATGGTACCGACCTCCTCCTGAACTCCTAGTCTGGAGCTGCTTTCCTAAATTGATTTGCTGATGTTCTTCCAGGAGCCACAATTTTTCATTCAAGAGCCGCATGTGCCTCCCGAGCTACAGTTTGACCACGCCTTGTCTATACCCTTATATTCACCCCTTTTAGGAGAGTGTGATAACTTTTTAAATAAAGTATGCTATGTGAGCAATGTTCCTTTTGATTTTCTTAGGCTGTAAGTACAAAAAAATTCTTTTGTGCAAATTTTTGGAATCGAGTCCAAATTTGTGGGCAGTTGAATTTTTTTTGTGTGCACTTTATTTTGTTGTGTGTCTGACTTTAAGTACCTCTGTGCACAAACACACCTTAGACAGAACATGGCTTGTGAGGCACCATTTGAAAACTCATAATTTACTGTTCATTATTATCCTGGTGACATGGGATGCACATCTGTGCACCCTGGGTTATGAGCTATATGATTTTGTATACTTGTGTACTTGTATACTGTGATTGTATGATTTGTTGCCAATTATACCATGAAGTATTTCTTTATGGATGCTCATAACCTGTTCTACATGATTAGTATGATATCATGTTTCCTCCAGCCTCATGTGTGTGCACAGAGATGTAACATGTTTTCTATTGCTCAGGGGAGTGGGATACAGATAGAGCTTTCTCCCAGCAGCAAGCAAATAAGTACCTGGAGGAGGCAACAAAGATATGCTAACTGAGGTGGATGAGACCAGACAAAGAGATCTCCCCTACCCAGAAAGAGGAGGGGGGAGCAGGCCCACCCTGGGTGGGTGGGCTGTACAGAGACAACCTGGCCCAGGCCCTACCGGGGGGGGGGGGATACCCTCACATCAAATCTGCCCCAGGCCCCCTAAATCCTCTGGGAGACCTGAGGGTGAGGGGGAATGAAAACAAAGAAGACACTTGGAAAGATTTGGGGATTTTGGCTGGGGACTCTCCATCTTGAAAAAACTTCAAGCAAGATCTGGGCCCCATCTGGTTACAGGCAGAGACTGGCTCTACAAACATCTTACAGTCAAACACCTGAACAAGAACTTGGTCTATGAGGTCAGTTTGGGGAGAGATATTAGGTTAGTATGCGTGTTTTACCATTTATATCCTTTTGGTCAGTCCCGACTCATATATATTGTGATTCTGCCATGACTGGCCATATTCTCACTTAGAATTATAATCTGATCAATAAACTAGTAGTTGTTTTATCTAAAGCTCTGTGATCTTTAGAGGGTGTGAGTGACAAAAGCTGGGCATGATCCATTTCTTGGTTAAACAGATGGACTTGATTGTATGGTGATTGGGAGTGGATCCCAATCTCTGTAGACAGTGGCTCCTGGTGTGGTAAGTGGGGATGGAGATGCCTGCTTGGAGACCATCCCTCAAGTAGCCAGAGGGCAACTCCCACTGCTTGGGATCGATTATACACACTAGAGGCTCGAGTGGACTGAAACAGAAGTGAGTGATCACTTGGCAAAGCGGGGTGAATCAGGGTTCAGGAGTGGGAATTGGGGGAGTCTCAGCGGCACACCGGACTGGATCTGGGGAGCAGCCTGTCACAACACCTGGTAAACTATGTGTGGAATATTACATGTAAAATTACGGGATTCTACAGTGTGATATTACTAAAGACATGATCAGGAAGGGTCACACACCAGTTCCCCAGAGGTAAAAGGCTAGTTGACACCTCAGCCAGCTGTCATCAAAATTAAATAGACCATCACCTGGTTAAGTGGCCATTCTTTGGTAGGGAACAGAGTGTGAAAATCTCCATGTTGACTAAGAAACAGTTGGGGATTCCAGGTCACACAGACATTGTCTTCTGAATCTCAGTTGGAGATGATTCTCAAAGAGGAGAAAGAACTGTAAAAGAAGAAAGGAGGAGCCCCAAGGTTCTCCTCCATTTCTCTCCACAAGCTTTGCAAAAAAAAAAAAAGCAATAAGCTTTGGATTGAGTGAGGGATCCTGACTGCTATAATGTGTTGCTTTGAATTCAGGCGAGCTTGTTCAGTTAGGCATTAGTTGCAATTTACTTTTGGTTTGTTGTAACCAATTCTCACTTTTATGCCTCATTACTTGTAGTCACTTAAAATCTATCTTTCCATGGTTATTAAACTTGTTCTATTGTTTTAACTAGACTAGTGTGTTTGGACTGAACTGTTTGGGAAACTCCATTTGGGGTAAAAGGATCTGTGCATATTATTTTCTATTAACAATATGATGGACTAGGTATGAGCTTGTATTGCACAGGAGGCTGCTGGGCAGTACAAAACACACATTGCTGCAGGAGTCTGGGACTGGGAGATTGCTAGTGTTGCTCTCAAGAGCGGCAGGCTACAGTACTCTTGCAATATAGCTTGAAGACATTTATAAGCTGCATGAGAGCAGACCAAGGATGGTGGCTCTCACAGCAATGCAGTGTAAAAGCTGTTCATCAGTCCTGATTGTACCCTGGGGACTGTCACGCTGAGGTTCTCACATCTCTCAAGCAAGGGCCATAAACTCAAACAACTTTTGCTTCCTTATCAGTGTCAAAGAGGGAGCAGAGACTCATAGAAATGTAGGGTTGGATAGGATTTCAACAAGTCATCTAATAGACCATTCCCCACTCTGTCTCCCTGCCCTGCTGAGACGGGATTAAGTCTAGACCATCCCTAGAAGCTCTTTGTCTAAGCCATTCTAAAAAACCTCCTATGACAGACAAGCCACAACCTCCATAGTAAACTGTTCTAGCGCTGAACTATCATGGTAGATAGAATGTTTTCCATGACATTTGAACTAAATTTTCCTTGCTGAGAACTTTGTGCTCTACCATTGGTGGACATGGAAAACAGGTGAACCCAGTGCTCTTTATAACAGCCCTTTGCACATATGAAACCTTGTTAGACCCCACCTCAGCCTTCTCTTCTCTAGACTAAACATGTCCACTTCTTTCAACCTTCATAGTGCAGGCCTTCTAGACCACTGATCACTCTGGATTCTCTCTAATTTGTTCACATCAGTCTAAAAGTGTGGTGCTCAGAACTGGACACAGTACTCCAGCTGAAGTTTCACCAGTGCTGACTAAAGCAGGCCAAGTAACTCATATTATATATGACACTCCCATTAATATACTCCAGAATGATATTAGCATGCTTTGTATCTGCACTGCATTGTTGACTTTATCTGATCTACTATAATACCCAGATCCTTTGCAGCAGTACTACTGCCTAGCCAGTTATTCCCCCATTTTGTAGTTGTGCATTTGATTTTTCTCCCTCCTATCTGTCGTACTTTGCGCTTGTCTTTAATGAATTTCACCATCTTGATTTCAGAGCAAATCTCCAATTTGTCAAAGTTGTTTTGAACACTAATCTGGTCCTTCAAAGAACTTGCAACCTTCCCAGCTTGGAGTCATCTACACATTATATAAGCATACTCAATGCTCCTTTATCCAAGTCATTAATGACAATACTGACTAGTACTCGACCCAGGACTGGCCCTTGCAGGATTCCACTAGACACATCCTCCCACTCTGACAACAAACTAAAGATAACTATTCTTAGAGTATGGTCTTTCAAGCAGTTTTTTTTATACATCTTGTAATCATTTCATCTAGACCATATTCCCCCTCTTTGCCTATCAGAATGCCATGTGGAACTGTAACAAAAGTCTTACTAAAATCACATCTACTGCTGTATAGGCATAACACATCTACTATGCATGCAATCCCATCAAGCAAACAAACAAAAAATTAGGTTGGTTTGGCATAATTTGTTCTGCACAACAGCACCACACTAATGATGCTTTCAGTTTGTGATCCAGGATAACCCTCAGAACCTTTTCTGGGTTTACGGCTTGAGCTTGAAACCACATGTACATTGGCAGTTTTGCATGTGGCCAAGCTGAAACTTGAGTGTCACTTTGCATTTTCACTATCTTCCTCCAATACAAATTGACTATATCCCAAATCCTCTTTGTTGTTAAATTCCCTGGAGGAGCAAGGATTCTTCCTGCCTCTTGCATTACTTTGTTGTATGCTACTGTTGGAGAGTGGTCTAATGGGTTGGGCACTGGCCTTGGACTCATGGGACCTGAATTTAATTTCTGGTTCCGCCACTAGCCTGCCAGTTTGACATTGGACACACCATTTATGCTCTCTTTACTTTTATTCCCCTTCCACTTTGTATCTGTCCTATATAGACTAAGTTACTAGGGATTAGAGACAGTCTCTCACCACAAGCACGTACAGCACCCAGCACACTGAAGGTGTCTAGAAATTAGTGTAATATAAATAATAGGTGTCATTCACTGTATCTTTGAATTAAAACCCTTTTTAACTAAGATAACTTGTTTATTATTATTCAAAGAAAACTACTAAGTCAACTTTACACTCTAATCCTGATAAACAATCCTGGCAATGGAGGAAAACCCAGCTACACATGTTCAACAAAGGAAAACATTATCACATCTGGCTGTCTGCAAATGCTGTTGCTACATTTCAGTTGAAGTGGCACCCCTCAAAGCACTGAATCAAAATGTTTTCACCATGCTAATCACAGTAGCATCTAGAAGCCACAATGTGGAATTTGGCTCCATATTTTTCTCTGAAGTAGACTGTAGTGTAGACACAGCCTAAGAGAAAAGAGACAGATACAACACAGAGACAAGGAGAGTTCAAGACAATGAGGCAATTCTGTTCAGCATGGCAGAGCAATGATAATAAGCACACTACCATGTTTCTTAAAACCACACAGTCCCTACCCAACTCAATGTGAGGCAAATATGATAATTAGCATGGGTTTGGATTTGTGATAATGAACCTGCTAGTTTCTGGCTCTGACTGGGAGAGTGGGGTGGAAGGGAGAATAGAGACAGAAGCAGAATAAATCATTCCCCCTACAAACCAACAGAAGCACCAGCTAAGCCATGTCAGTTTCAAGGTAAGACATAAGGCTAAATCGACACTTTCATATGCAATTTTCAAAACCAGATGGGAGGGGTCACCACTTTTGATTTTCACCTTCAAATTTTTGCAGAACAGCTGTGAAAGAGACTGGATCGAACAAAAGGATCCTTCACAATTATCAGGAGGCCTTTAGAAAAGTCTAATGTTAAATGCCATGTTTTATACTGTTATCTCCCAAGCCTCAGGAAAGAATGAAGTTGATGTCATACCAGTATTTGTTTCTCCCTCTGTGTAGAGCTATGCTCGGTGCTGAAGACTCATTTCAGAAAGATACATTTGTTGAGAGAGATTATATGAAAAAAGAATGTTTTGAAACTTTTTTTTCTTTTAATTATGAAGTTTTAATACAGCTCACAAAGGACAATGAGGTCAGATTCTGCCACACACATACACACACACAGCACATAGACACAAAGAAGGTTATGGCTGTAAGAGGCCTGGGGAAGTCATTTATTCCAACCCCTTACTCAAAGCCAGACCAACCTCAACTAAATCATCCCATACCAAACCATAGCATCCCATGACATCCAAAGGGCTGTTCAAAGGAGTAAGAGCTTCCTAAGGTGAGTAAGAGAAACAGAATCTGCCCCCAAATGTGTCTGTCACAATAACAGATGTACATCTTTACAGTGCTCAGATTTTTTATTTGAAAATGCATAAACCCCTTTCCAGAAGATTACTGGGGAGGGGAGGAGATTAAATTAATGGAGAGTACTGAAGATGATCTGTTATTCTGGAAGGGACTTTAGGCCTCACAGAGTAAAAACCTTCCATATGTGTTGAGTTTTAGGGTATACTTAAGTCTCACTGACTAAAAGTTACATGTTGTGCTGAATCAGGGCCTTAGCATGAATGTGTCTGGTAGATACAGCCCTGTAAATCCACGGATATCTGCTTTATACCATTTTTTGTTGATCAGATAGTCATGGAGATCAAGATTTTCCAGGCCTTCTGTGACTTCTGCGACAGAATTGAAGCAGCTACAAGCCTTGGGTGGCACTGCAACATCTCATCAGCTGCTAGGTGGCTGGCTGGACAGCTGATTGCTGATTGGGATCCAGCTGCATCTAAAAGAGGATTGAGGGTGGGACAGAAGTTTATGCTAGCACAGGAGTCTCAAACTCAAATCATCACGAGGGCCACATGAGAACTAGTTGAGGGCCTCATCAGGACTAGTACATTAGCCCAAGGGCTGCACAACTGAAAGCTTTTCATACAATGATATTGTAAATATCAGTAACAATACTGTTGCTGCGGACTGCAGGAAACAGCTTTAGTGGCCACATGTGGCCCACAGGCCACATGTTTGAGACCCCTGTTCTAGTGGATGTGGATCCATATATTTGTATTCGTACAGGGCTCAATTTGTAGGCACAGGCTGACACTGTATGTGATGCTGTGCTACCTCATGAGAACTTAGGAAAATGTTACAGCTGCTGGAGCTCTGAGGTATGATGAGATAGAGAAGGTGAACAGCTGGCTGCAACTACGCTCCCGCATGTGCCTGAACCAACTCTGCTGTTACCCTGCTCAACTCTTGAGGTCAGCTGAGTGCAAGGCCTGTGATTGTCACTGGCCCCTCCCCAGGTAGTGGTAGGACCAATGCATACTCTCCACGCAAGAGATGGCTAATGAGAAATAATCAGGGATGAACGTGTTTGGTACACTGCCAGAGTGAATCTCCTTGGAAGGAAACAGGATGCAGAAAAAGCTCCACACAGTCCCTGGGAATGAGGATCGGAAGGGTTCTCCGAGTACACTGAAGTTAATTTAACGCCATCATTTCTGAGGGACCCAGAAGTAGCATGCTGTAGGCATTTCCCTCCTATATCTCTTATGGAGTGAGACGATGACACCTAGGAGAAATGCTTTCTGATACACAAACCAGTGGTATGCAAAGCATGAAATCTGCCATATTTGAGCACACCTAAGACCAGGGGTCTCAAACTCAAATCACCATGAGGGCCGCACGAGGACTAGCAGAGGGCCACATGAGGACTGGTATGTTAGCCCAAGGGCCGCACCACTGGAACCTTTCCATAAAACAATATTGCAAATATCAGTAACAGTAGTGTTGTTGCAGGCCATGGGAAATAGCTTTAGGAGCCACATGTTTGAGACCCCTGCCTAAGACCCATCCGTTTCAGTATCAGATACATCACAGAAAGGTGCAAGAAACCCTGCAGCAAAGACTGTTCCCTCCCATCCTCCATTAGCTAGAGGCTGATTTGTGCCCTAACCCACGAGTGTTTATTCATTTTGGTTCCTTAAACACATATTATAATAGTGCTGGATATTTTTGTTATCCATAAGTGTCTAAGCCTCAGTAAGATCAGTTAGCAAAACACCTCAATGATGATGAAAGCAGTACTTTTCTATGACAAAGTAAGCTGTGATGCATTTCATTTCTGTGTAATTCATTCTCCTTTACATTAATTTACAAAGTAACATGCAAAACTGAGTCCAAATAACATAAAAGGCTCTGCAAGGATGAGGCACACCTGCAGTACTGCCACTGCACCCTGATCTCACTGTGGAGTAAATGCACAGAGGCAGCAGGACTTGGGAGTGAGAAACAAGTTAAGCTAATGGTGCAGAGACTTAAATGAGTATACTGCTTAACAGTGCAAAATGTCATTGCTTCAATGGAGGCACCCAGGTAGCACATGCTGACAGAGCTGCCTGCACTTTTGTGCCAAAGAAAGAATGCCAGATCAGAGAGCATTGAGTTTGTGGCTAAACAAAGGAGTTACATGTGCCTTAGACGCCCATCTTGCCCACTCGATTTGTCCAAATATAGTTAACTGAAGGATACCTAGCTTATTACGTGCTGACTGTAGCCTCACACCATGGGCCAAACTAAACCACAAATCAGTGAGCCTGACATCTACAAAGACATGCACTGGGCACTCAGCTGATGCATATGGCCAGTCGAAGGGACATAATCCAATACATCTATATTTGGTACAGCATCTCTTGCACAAAATGCATCCACAGAATGCTGTGATGAGTGAAGTAACAGAATTATGGAACAAAAGCACTAAACAACAGAGGAAGAAGAAATTAAGTGATACTGGCCAGGGAGAAGAGACAGGAGGATGGGAGAAGCACAGGAACGCTGCCCCAACTGTTCCAGAAATGAAGAGATTCGGTGAAAGGAGAAAAAGGAAGCACACACAAGCCATGGGGAATGGATGAAATGGAGTAAAGTATGCAAAACACCGTGGGTTGGGGCAAGTCCCAAGTGTAGTGTTTAAAATAAGGCAACAATAACTTTATAGCAAAGCAGATGGCACAGAGAACAAAAGCCCTAAAAAAGCAGTTTTCAAACCATGGGTTGAGAACCCAGTACTGGGTTTGCAGTGCCCCTGAATGACTGTAATGCACTGCTCAAAGATGTAATTGTTGGGTCACAGACATAAATGATTATTTTTCAATTGGGTCGCAAGAAAAAAAGTTTGAGAACCACTGCCCTAAAATACATGTGAACAGAAGTCAGGATGACCAAGCCGTAACACCATATTGGCCTTTAATCTGTTGTTGCGCCCTTTTCTGACACCAAACACCAAGGGACTCAGATCTGATCCCACTGAAGTCAGTGGCAATATGCCCATTGATGTCAGCAAATTTAGTATTAGGGCCAGGGGTTGGAATAATACTGTTTCACCAGCCTGTAAAAAAGAATCCATGTGCTTTTTAATTGTTTCATTTTCAAGACTTTAAGTAACATTTTCAAGACCACCCTGGTGACTTAATAGCCAAAATCTCATTGACTTTCACTTGCTTATGAAAAGGGCACATAGGTTCCTATATCACTGTATTTTCTGCATGAACATGACAGGCTGAGGTGTGATTCTACCCCACCCAAGCCTGCCCCACACTAACTTTCTGTGTGGACCCTGCTGATATGCATTAGCTATTCCACAAGGTGCTTTGCTGTGAGTCTCTTTGAAAGGGAAATATGTCAAAGTGGATAGATTAAGTTAACAAGAAACAGCTCTGTCTACGTGAACACTTAGTGCTCAGCAGGCTAGTAAGGGACACATTCACACCCCAGCCTCCCGTGATCTTACTGTTCACAATGACAAGTCCTGACATGCTTTTGAAAATGTTACTCTGGATCTCCCTTCTCTCTAGCTTGCACCAGAAGCACTGCTTCAAGACAACATGATAATGTGACGTTATTTGCTGGTTAAATATTTTCTGCTAGTTCACATATCTGTCTTTAGGGCAGGATTTTCAAACCTGCTCACCACTACTCCCCTGGAACTCAATGGTAAAACCTCCACTGGGGCAGAGTTAAACCCAAAACTTACTGCTTTGGAAAATCCCCTCTGACCTTAATGTCTGCTCACACCTGCAGTGCTGCCACCACATCTTCTGCTGCCCAACCATGCCCTAATCCACCTCATTTCAGAAGCTACTAGTTTTGGGTTGGCAAAGTTTGAAACTCAGCCCAGTGGCAAAGATAAATTGGATAATATCCATTTTGATGTTTAATTATCTTCTGATAATCATTTTAAAATGTAATTTTTGCTCAGCCCGCCCCCCAATCCATCATTGAGTTCCTCTGATTAGTTGATTTTAAGTCTAATACTCATATGGAAGGGAGCAATATGATCATCTAGTCCAGGGGTCTCAAACTCAAATCAGCACAAGGATCATATGAGGACTAGTACGTTAGCCCTAGGGCCACACCACTGAAATCTTTTCATACAATGATATTGCAAATATCGGTAACAATAGTGTCATTGCAAGCCACAGGAAATAGCTATGGGGCTGCATGTGACCCGTAGGCCATGTGTTTGAGACCCCTAATCTAGTCTGACCTCCAGCACACAAAACCTAACTCACCCACTTCTGTAATAAACTTCTAACCTATGACTGAGTTATTAATGACCTCAAATTGTGGTTTAAAGCCTTTAAGTACAGAGAAGTCACCAGCAAGTTTGAGTCACTTTCCTCTGTGTTGCTGGAACTTGGGAAGAGCAGTGAGGCCTGAGAACTGAGACTGTGGCTTAAAATGAAATTCAGAAGCTGAAGCAAGGCTCCAACACTTAAATGCAGGGACAGCCTAGCTGAAGGATCAGTCTGAGGAGCTGGTTGCCTTGGCCCTCTCCAAGGTACCATAATTGGCCAAGGCTGGGAAAAGAGCAAGAACTGCTGCCAACCCTCTAGGCAGCCCAGAGAGGCACAAAAGGCCCCAAAGGCAGCCATGATCCTACCTCCTTGCACCAGCCCAGAGAGTTCAATCGGGAGTATCGTCATACACCCTCTGTGCAGCGCATGGTGGGGCAGTATCCTGTGTCCCTGAACCAGTGCCACACAGCTCTGTGCTGGCCTTACCATAGGGCCGTGTCCAAAGCACAAGTCAACCTGAAATCAGGTGGGACAAAGGCCTCTGCCACAGCAGTGGTAGTGATCAGGCTCATGGCCCCAACAGCACAAGTACATGTTGGTGGTCAGCTACATTTGCAGAAACTGTGTATTTGCAATGAAAACACACTTGGGACAGTATCTTCATCAGAGGGCTGTTGCCCACTTCTCCTGTCCTGAAATAAACTGCTTGGCTCCAAATCAGGAAGCTCTGAACTGCTACTAAGAATGCCAAATGCAAAGAAACGCAGGGAAATCTGGAATAACAACAGAGGCCTCTATTCTGCACCCAGCAATGTGGAGAGGAAAGTACCAAAGCAAGAGCCAAGAAGTCAGGGAATTCTTCAGAACTGAGGTCAAGAAACATGGCCCTTTGTTGCTCTTCCACTGATGCAGGATTGAGGTCCCATAAAAGCTAAAGGCCCAGGCCAGGGGGATGAATGGGAATAGCCTGTCTAAGAAGCCACTCTCTCTTCCAGGGCAGAATGATGTAGGATAAAAATGCTACACTGTAAGGCACTGCTAGAAGTGTCCTCTGGCTTGAACATCACACAGAGGAGAGCTGACAGGCATGTCAACAACAGCACAGTACTATTGTGATAGCACAGAGCCTCAGGTGTATGAGGACCAGCCGTCTGCTGTGGCTGAAAACTGACAGCCAGGCACCCTCAGCCAGAGGTATCACTGGTGAAGAAGATGCAATGGAAAGCAGTCGTTGCTTGTAGACATCAGCACTCTGCAAGATGTCACCTGCAGATCGTTCTAGAGAAAGGGCCAGAGTGGCTCAACCATTTAACCATAATACTTATATTGTAAAGGTTGGCTCTATAAAGCTTAGGTGAAATGTTCAGCTCTGAAATTAGGATGAAACACACTTCAACTCCGCATACTGTCTGCTGCTCTCCAGCAGCCGCTTGGAGAGGATTTTCTCTGTCAAAGCCAATGAACGGTCCATCATTGCTGAGGAGATTTAGTTTTGATATCTTTCAGATGTGCTGGCATGCAGCACTTTCAAAGGCATTCCACACACTCCACCACCTGCATTCTCTGCTCTGGGAATTAAGTGCACATTTTTCATTACAAACGCTGACTGTACCTCACTGATGTCTCATGTTTTCTATTCTTCATTTCATTTATTTTAAGATAGAAAAAAGATGGCTCATTAAGATGTGCTCTTCACAGACTGCTATAAATATAGACCAGCCTACATCCATTTTCATCTGTCTACGTCTTATAACTGTAACATGAGTTGTTTCTTTAGAGGCTAGTAACAAATCAAAAAAAGTAAGCAGTCCCATACAGTAAAGTACGAATCATCATTTATAGCACTTCCGCAATGTTCATTAATTCTAAATTACTGGTACTAAAATAGCCAAAATATAAGAAACTCAGCAACCCACAGCAGGATTTATTTCACTGCTACCTTTGGAAATGAAGTCATTTTTCAGGTATAAAGCATGTGCTATACATCGCCAACCCAACTTAATAATCAAGTTGTTGGCCAGCTGGGGGACTCAGCACAAAGAGTAAAGGGAACACAGTTTAAGAGATTTAGAAGTACAAGTCCCATTGCCATTTAAGGAGCTCAGTGCTCCCACATCGCTTTGGTACATTTCAAAATATTCCTTGTTAAAATGGTATTCTTGTTTTAAAGCTGCTATACCTCTGTATTATTTTGCCAGATAGGAAGGAAGAGGCAGGGGGGTGAAAAATGCACAATGCCTTGCTGTAAAGGTGATAGCACATTAAGAAAGGGTGGGCCAGATTTTAGAAGTATTTAGCCCAGAGAGGCGTCTCACTGAAACTGGGACAAGATTTGATGCATTTTTTATTCAAAATTTATAAGAATTATTTGAAAATGATGAAATGCATCCACCTATTCAGTTTTTTGGCCTTCAGGAAATAAGCTGCCATGCTGTTTAACTCTCTGGGCTTCATTAAGAACTTTGAGAACAGATAGACCCGTGTCTCCTCTTCAGTAGGTTTGCGTATGGCATGCCAACAGCAGGAAGCCTAGATGGGAAGCCGGCTGAACAGGCTACCTGGGGCTTCCCTTTCAAAGGAGGAACAGCATAGCACTTCGACCCCTTCACTCTCGCAGAAAATTCCCTGTCTGTTATCTTGTGCTGTTCTGAGTTTCACCATTTTAGGGCTCAGATAATGTCTCTGAGGCCATAATCCTGTTTCCAGGCATGGCTGAGGGCTCTTTATGTTAGAATATCTAGGTTTCTCAGTGACACAAAGTGAGTTCTGGAAGATCCGTGTTGATCTGCATGCACGTGGTGGCTGAGGGATGCATGCAGCAGTGAGGAGCTGCGTTTATTTGGGGTTATAGTGTATGCTGATTATATAACTGCATGGGTGGTTTTGAAGACCTCTGGCAGCTGAGTCAAGTAATCCACCATATGTGCAGTCTACACCACAAAACCAATGAAATTGTTGTAGGCGAAGTAGCTGCAGAGTGAAGATAGTGAGTGGTAGAGTTACCTCTACTATCACTGTGGTCCAACAATCACAGTAATGCAAAAATCCTGAGCAGAACACTGAGTAATTATATTTCATAAAGTCAAATAGCTAAAAACTTTAAAACTGGATAGTGGCAGACGATGAATCCCCGTGATATTCTGAACAACAAAAAACCACCACAACTTCACAGCCATGTTTGTAGCTGCTGCCACTACTTCACACTGATTCAACGGACATTCAAGGCTTCAGAGTGACACCCAGAGGGCTACTCTAGGGATCTTGTTCTATGCTTTGGATGGCTGGATATATATTCTATTCTATTCTATTGAGATGGTTCACTTTACAGATATGGTGCATAAGGGCTGAGGACACTAAATGGTTGCTGGAGGTATGGTGCCCTATTTCACGCAAGCAGGCATCATATCAGCAACCCCTGGGAAAGTGAGCTCTTTGTTGACCACTAGTGCCCTTTTTCCCCAGGGGCAGAGTGCATACTCCTCCCCATACCAACTCTCTGCAGACAGCTTTTGTGCAGGTTGCCAGGGTTTGGGGCCTCCTATAAGCCACCAGGTGTGAGGTGATGGCATCAGAAGGTCCCCTCCTTTTCAGCTAAAGAGCACAGGCAGCTACAGGACAACAATCTTCTTGGTGGGATACAACAGTACAGGGAAGGAGTTCCAGACAGCTCCTTCCCTCACCTCAATGCAACTGCACAGCACCTGCTATTGTTTACCTCAAACTTTTAAGTTCAGAATCCAAGAGAAGCAAAGCTCTTAGTTTGAATTTGGGAGGATGGATTGCAGAGTTCACATTAGCTTTTATCCCTTTCCACCTCACTGATCCAGGGGGGCAGCCCAAATGCCCTATCCCTTGCATTAATATGAAAGACGACTCAGGAAAAAGGTACTACTTTGTTTCATTGCCTCTGCTGCACATTCAAACATCACTTACATCTAATCTTGGGCTTGCAAGTCCAAATCGTCTAGTGGCCTTGTGATGTAATAGATTAATACTCAGGGGAAACAAACATTTACAGTGAGGTGCATTTCTCTTGCAGAGGAGGAGAGATGTGCTATACTAGAAAGGTTTTACTGCATTGCTGCACTTTTAAAAGGGCAAGTGCAATAGAGAAATACTCTTAAAGACACCAAGGCCAAGTCTCCACTGATGGTGGCAAATCTGATCTTTCCAGGTCTTCACTGACTGCATAATTGGTCTAAAAATGGACACAGTAAGTTCACCCACTCAAAGAGTAGTGCTGAGTCAAACAGAGCATGTCCCTTCAAATCACTACAATGGAAACATTGTGGTAAGCAGGCATTACAAAGTTGAAGGAAGATCTGCATTTTATGTAGCTTGCATATCTTCCTTTGACTGCCACCAAATTCCACAGCCAGCATAGACATGGCCCAACTACTTCCCATTCTCAGTCCCACCCTTTCAAGCTCAGGCATTTCAAACACCATCTCAGGCATCACTCCCGCCAGCCAGCATTCTGGCATCAGTGACATTATATCCCCCATCGTGCGTGCTGCCATTAGTTTAAATCAGTTTTACAGACAGTTCACCAATCAATAAATAAAGAAACATGACTGCAGAAAGGAATTAGCAATTCGTAATCCTGAGATTACATAAATCCCTTGGGGCAATCAGTTATTAAATGTTGTTATATTTATTGGGGTTTATAGCATGCCTGCAAACCTGAGCCATCACAAGAATGCAGGGAGAGATAGTGAAAAAACTATGTGATTAACGTGTTCCTCACAGGAAGTGCTGACAGAATATAAACTTGGCTCTCCTTTAACATAGTGGATCTATTAATGAGTGTGCCAATTAACAACTGAACTAAAGACCTTGAAGGGAAAGCCATCAAGAAGGTGAACTTTCTTGCTTGCTGGAAATGTGTGTGGAGCTTTTGATATGGTACATCTCTATGCTTCTTTCAAATACCACCCCAACTCCTCATCTTTCTACACTTTGTTCACTCCCTGCAGGATAAATAAACACTGGTCAAATACAGATGTTGTGAATTCCAGCATGCAGATGTAAAATAAATGTGTTCCAAAGAATAATAAAACATGCACTTCTCTTCCATCATTACAAAGAACTGAAGGAGGATTTCTTCCCTGTGTCAAATATTCTAATGTGTTAGGAGAATACACAGGGTTGGAAATAATAACTCTATCAGATGGGACTTTCTGACTAAGTACTAGGAACATAGATACCTAACTGCCATTGAACTGGGCAGCTAACACCACTGGGCTCTTTTGAAAATCCCACCTTTATTTCAGTTTATTTTTCCAACAGTCAACAATACTTTTCTTAATGAAAGTTAGAAACAAAACTGTTAGAAAAGATGAGACCAAGGAGAAGTGAACACAACCAAACACAATCCTCTGGTGATGTAAAGAGTGTTTTGAGTTATACTTCGGGTTAAAACTGGTTGGACAATATAATATTAACAGCAGAATAGCGCAACTTGCATCAAGCTGGGTGTTCACTGAGTGTGACATCAGACAGAGAGACTGCCTTATTTGACTTCTTTCTCTTAGCTACTGTTCCTAATACTCTCCATTCTGTCACTTAGGTGTGTAAATTACACTCATGGCACAAACTTAATGAATTCAAGATCAAAGCTACTCCTTCACATGCACTTGTTTCTTCCCTTGCCAAGTCATCCAGTGGATAACAAACACCAGCATTTCCATCACCGAAGACCATGAGTTCCACAGGAAACACACCTGCTTACTCTATGGAGCGTCTAACTTTTATTACAACATTCAAATTCATGGAATCTCATGGCATGAAACTAAACACAGATGTCAATAGAGGTGGCTGACATAATGGCCACCCCCCCCAACGTAGCCCTCTAGACTACGGAGCTCACAAGGAGGAATGTTATGTATCGATCTCCCCTGATGGGTCTCATCTCCAGGCTATCCAGCTCAAGGGGAAGAGTGTTAAGGATTGATCTCCCCTGATGGGCCTCAAGTTCTTGAGTGAGTTTCTACCTCCCTAGCCTTGTGTCATCGGGGGGGGGGTGAGTTTCTATCCCCCTGAACAGTTTCTCCGCACCCCCGTCACCACGAAGGAGGGATCATTGTCCAGGGTCTCAGTTTTATCATTGGTCCTGACCTGCACCTCACTTCCCATTGGCTATTTTATACTCTGGCCATGCAGTACACTATTTAAGCCCCTGCCTCGGTTGGCTCGAGTGTTCTCCCAGCCTCGAATGCTAAAGGACACATCACAAACCGGTCGGACTGATCCCCTAACCGAGACAGGGAGCTCCCGCCCGCGAGACCTTTGGGTGTACTCGAATTGCCAGCCGAACTATTACATACTGGGATGCTGCAGCTGGTCTGCCTCCTCGCTTTGGGTTCCACTACGGTGCTAGGACAGGTATTATAAACTGATACAGTTATTCTACCTCTCTCGATTTGTTTTCTTTCCCTTTTTTTCCCTTTTCTCTATAATACCATTTATGTATTGTTTATAAGTGTAGTCTTTTTTTTAGGCAGTGTTTATAAGTATAGCTTTTCCCATTTATGCATTGTCAAAAGTGTAGTTTTTTCCATTTATGCATTGTTTATAAGTGTGATTTTTCGTTTGTACCCTGTATAGTCCTTTTACTACATAGCTGTTTATTATCCCACTTGTATCTTGCATAGTTCTTTCCACTGTGTAGCTGTTTACTCCCCCCACATAGGCATTTCTGTTGCTATTTCGCTGTATGCCTTTATGAGACCACTATAAAATTTTTTCTATTAAAAATTGGTGTCCGTCTCCCTTGGTGGGTGTCACCGGTCCATCACAGTTACATCGTGAACCCCGGGGTTCAACAACAGAGTTGGACCCCTGCTCTGGATTTTGGCTAGCATGGGAGAGCCCCATCTTCTTTTACCATGCAATGCCAAAATTCTCTGGAGTAACCCTATGAAAATAATCTTCAGCAAACAACTGTTGTTGAAATAAAGCAATGCTCTAATTTCTCTAAGACCACATCCTCTGCTGCAACTAATTATGAGAAACCTATTGCCTAATGAACGTTTGCTTTAAAATGACTTATGTTATTCATAAGTTTGCTTTGAAGAGTAGCCAGGCTATTAAAATTAAATATTAGCACTCTGTTATCTTATCAAACAAACCTGACTATGTCAAATTAATATTTTTAATACTTTTTTTTCCTCTTTCCACTTCTAAGTTTTCTTCTTAATTGACTTGCTTGCTTTTCTTTAATGCCAGAAAACTCAGAAGGTCTAAGTAAAGGAGAGGATTTCACACTTTAATGGGTTAGGAGTGCACACTTTCTCTGGATGATTGATGGATCAAATGTGTGCTAGAGAATGCTGCAATGTTTCTTTCATCATCCCTGTTCCTCATGGGGTATGACAACTGGGCTGCCTCAAACTCCCTCTTTGCTGCCAGCAACAACAGTCAAATTATTACTAATTTTAAATGTATTTACTTTCCTTAAGGGATGTTATTAAATGTGTGTTATTGTGTGAACATTGTCAAAGGCATAAATGAAAGCCTACTGCCTAAATACTGGTGAACATGAGTCCAACAGTACCGTAACACTTCAGCTCTTATGCCTGGTGTACTGTATGCTCATCCTCTGCTACTCGTTATGAGCCTGAAATTGCCTGATGAATGATTTACAGAGCAGATGCACAGACATTAAGGTTTTGGGCACCTTTGAAATGCACTTAATAACTGAGTGAAAGGTAACATTCAGAGATGGATAGCAAAGAAAGGTGGAAGTTAGGCATAAGTCAGGGATTGTGCATCAGACAGACATTAAATGTAGATTGAGGGCACTCATTAAAGAAACATGTAATGATTTTTAAGTGCTTTCCAACTATATTCTATTTATTTTCACTGCTAGCTTGTCAAACGAAGGAGAATAGCTTTACTGGCTTAGAGATCAGTGCTGGAATTAGAAAGGGCTTTTGAAATACATGCATGTATTCCAGAGTGACTAAAAAAACCACTACATATTTTCATGTTTCTTATCAAATTTCCTCAGTTTACATATATTTTTACCTGCCAGGCTTACCAATGGGACACAAAAGTCAGGCAAGTGCCTTCGAGTACTGACGTCAAAATTGATAAGGGTTTCAGATATGAAACTTGTTTAATAATTCTGATGGTGACATGTGAGTCGGAGTAAAACCCAGCTCACTCTCCCACAGAAGCTGTACTGGCTCTGCTATTTTAATAACAGCTAAAAAGGTAGTATGAATTTACCTTAGGCAGTAAAGTGAGCAGGTATGAATCTATTGACACACAGAGAACAAATCTATTAATAAGATACCAGACTGATGCCCAGCACTCACAGTTGGCCATGGATTTTTCAACAGAGCTCAGCTCCCATTTCAGCCCATAACAAAACAAACTCAAAACTGACTTAGTGCGGTTAGGCACTGTATTCTTTGAAAATCCAGCCACGAGTTTCAAACAAACATGCTGTCATTAAAGAGCACAGTGACAGTGCTTGATTTTTTTCATGTGATGCAAATAAGTGAGAGAAAAAATAGTTATAAAATATATTATTTTCATATATGAGCCTTCTAGCTTGAAACTATATTATGTATTATACATGGGTGGATGCTCATGATCTATGAGTCTCTGATTTGTATGATCCTGTCCTGACACATGTGTTTTCATTAACATTTCATGAATGCTTCTACAATTACAATTTTGGAAATACTTAAGGCCTCATCAGATAAAACCCTGGCTGGGATGATTTAGTGGGAGAGGTCCTGCTTTTAGCAAGGGGTTGGATTAAATGACCTCATCAGGTCCCGTCCAACCCTATGACTCTATGATTCTATGAATTAGTCCTCTGTCTAAAAATTAACTAAAAGTCATCCAATGTGGTAGCGGAAAGATGCTCATGAATTACTAATGGAAAACCCAGGAACACCTAGTCAGCATCCCCATAAATCCAAGAAATACCATACTGCAGGGAAAGGAAACAATAGCAGAAGTCATATTTTAAGGTATTGTCATATCTGAAAATAGGAACAATAAATAGGTTCAAGATTTCACTCCATATGTGCTGAATGGAAAAAAGAATAAATCCCTTTGAATGGCAGGGAAGAGAAGCAACCTCCTGACAGATGTCCCAAGCAGCAAGGGTAACAAACAGGACAGTATGAGAAATGCTCCACTGTCTGGTTATACTCAAGGTAGACTATGGGAGAGTTGCAAAACACAGTTGTATTTCCTCTTCCCCTTGCCTTCCAATGTTACTGGTGTTTCTTTTCCCCCTTTTTGAGTTCTGGCACTGAATAGTGACAATGCTTAATCCATGCTGAGGCACTTATTTTCAGACAATTAATTTAGCAACACAGAAGCCCTTAACAGCCCTCACTTTCCAGGCTGGGAGACAGCAGTCTCAGAGGCCAGGCAAGGTAGTAAATTATTACCAAAGGGGATGTTTAAAAACACCCGCCCCCCCTTACAAAACCCATTATTTTGACAGAGGGTAGTTGCTACTCTTCCAGGACACTGGAAAGAATAAAATATGTCAACACAACAACTGGCACGGTGGGTTACTTACCAGTAACCATCCTTCTTTGAGATTGGCTGCTCGGATTCATTCAGAAACAGGTGTCTCCGCGCCAGACTGCCAGATTGGTTGGAATTTTTTGTGCTAGCCTGTCAGAAGAGGGCAGACGTACACTGCCCCTCGTGCTGCCCTGTGGCTATATAGGTGGCTGCTGCCCGGCCCCTCCCCAGTTCCTAGAATTGCCAACTCCAAGTGCAGGGACGGGGGAAGGGCTCTGAATGAATCCAAGCAGCCCATCTTGAAGAAAGACGGTTACTGGTAAGTAACCCACCGTTCTTCTTCCAGCGCAGCTTGGATACATTCAGAGACAGGTGTCTACTAGCCATGCTGATGGATGTTGGCTCTTCCACTTTCAGCAAGGCATAACTCCAACATGGGTATTTGTCCAATGAGCAGGGTCCTGGAGGAGTCTAGGAGATCGACCCAAGGACCATCTCCCCAGCCAGGAGAAGCAAAGTAGGGATTGCAGGACCTAACCCAGTGGAGAAAGTAGGCCCAGTTTGTCTGAGCGCCTATGGTGGCTCTTAAGCAGGAGGGCATGAAGTCACCTTACACATAAATGAGATATGAATGCATCGTAGTTAAAGTCGAGGAATGTGACTGTAACCACTCCGCCTAAAGGCGTATTGGCAAACGTGGAATAAAATGAGAAGATTAGAGTTCTGGCAGTAATACATGTTTACATATCTCCTATAAGGGAACTCAGGAGACAGTAAGGTTGTTGGGCTGGCACTGGTGGGTACCGACACAGCCATAACCGGTGGGCTGGTGGTGATGGTCATCAGTACTGCAAGAAAATCCCGAGGGGACGGGAGTCTCACCCAAAACTGGGTGAAGAAGCAGTGAGCTGCCAGGCGAATGCCTACAGACACGCCAAGTGCAAGATCTTCGAGAGAAGGCATGCATGAGAGTGCCAAGGGGTCATTTGCCACTTTGTCAGGAGACTATAGCTCCAACAGGGGCAGTCACCGATTCATTGTCAGGAAATTTGCTGTATCATAATAGCACAGAACATCCTTGTCACCAGCAAGACCGTCTAGTGTAGAAGGGTTGCTCCTTCCTAGATGAATCAACTCCTAAGAAAAGGAGTTGTGATCCACAGCAACAGACTCCCACAGATGCAGGCAAGGAACAAGGGTGAAATAACTGTCGCCCTTGCCACCTCAACCCAAAAAGAGGAAGGTCAATTGAGTTAAAATACTAATGAAGACTGGGGTAGGGAACACATCGCCCGTTGGCCAAATGGGAGATAGGCAAGAGGCCTTTCCCTATTGGAGTACGGGCAGGAGATGCCATGGGTAGGATAGATAAGGGGTGCCCTAACTGAGGCGTTCCAGCTCCATATGGGAGTTAATGCAGGAAGGAGGATAACAAGGAAGAATTGGGTGTGGACCCCTGCCCCTCCATCCGTTGACACATGGGAATAGAGAGCCTGGAAGGAGGGCCCCAGAAACATTCCTTCAGGGAGGTTGTCATGAACAGAGAGGTGGACATCTCAAAAGGGCCCTTCTTTAGAAGTAACCCTTGAGCAGGTTATAGTAGTAAAAAGGGGAACCATTAGGTACACCCATCCTAGTATCAGGAGAGAAACTAGGAGCAAAGTGATTGAATTCCCCATGTTAGGTCGTCCCTGACCAAAAAAGGGAGGGGGGGTAACCTGAGGCAGGGATGGTGTGAAACCATCGCAGGGTTTGGGGCCGGGGGGGGGGTGCTTACACAACGTCAGAGCTGGGTGCACATTTCTGTCCCCTGCCTCTTTACTCTACTCTCCTGGTACTCGGACTTGCATAGGGGGAGGTGTACTGAATCAAGGGAAGGGGCATCCGGCCATCTCTATAGACGGGTCAGGTCCACCTCAACAGTCGTGCCTCCAAACTCCAGAATTAGAGTGTTTGGAGCGGGATACGTGGCTCGGAATGTATTCTCACCTCTCACTTCAGTGGAGAGGCGGTCCACCTTCATGACATAGCTGGATGACTCATTCTAGTGGCGGGTGCAGGTGTTCGGTCCCGGCTACAACAGGCCAACTATGAGGGATCTTGCATAGATCCTGATGAGGAGAGAAGATGACCTTAGGCAAGACACCCAGGCAAGGTGGCTACACAAGAGACACCACTGGATGAACATCCTAGTGGGCAAAGATTGGTGGCGGAGGAGCAACCATCTGTGAGGACGGTTCTCAGACCAATGTCGGGGAAGATGGGCTGTGATCATGGGCATATTGAAAGGTGGAAGGATGAGCCTTCCTACATACGACTGAGCGGCAAAGGGGAAGTCTAGTTGGTTTTGCAATTCATATCTGGATATTGCCTCCGGGTTTTGGGCCTGAGGGGCTTCCGATTGGAATGTAACAGAAACAGTCCCTTCAGGGATAGGGAGGAGGATATCTTGGGCCCCTTTCATGAGGGCCAAGAACCCATGTACCACCTTGGGGCCTGGGTATGTGCTGCTAGTGGCAATCAAAATCGCAGGTTGGGAGAATTCCAGAGGAGTGGGTCTAACACTCGCTCGCTGAACCTCCTTCCCTCTGTATATTTTGGAGGACAGTAGGAGAATGGGCAGCGGCCCCATTCTACTGCTACTCACAGCTTTAAGTTGAGGTAGATTTGAAGGTTCATACTGCACCAGGGCCATGAGGGAGTTAGCCGCAGCTACATCCAGATGCTAGGTCCCGGCATTTATGTCTGGTACAGAGGGTGCGGGGCGAATTACCTGACCCCTGTGGTTGAGGAGGGTTCCAACTGTGAACGCATGCTTGCAATCTCAATGAGGGTCGATTGGGGACCATGGCTGAGCACCAGCGAGAGAGCAGTAGGAGTGAGAGTGACAGAGACCCCAACCATCCTATGGTCAGGGCGTGGAACCAATAGTAGGGGTTATTTGCCTCCCAGGATGGGTAGACAATGGCAGGTGATGCACTCTCTGATGTTGGGATTGTGTTCTAAGAGTGCCATAGGTGCCCCCTCCAGTAAAAGGGTCACTCTGGAGGAAGGGGAAGCGGAAGGGAATGCAATCATGGTAGCCTCTTGGGCTAGGGCTGGTGGCCATCAATTGCCTGCCTGGGTTTAGACGGCAGGCTTCCATGATGCCCTCCACTGAGGAAGAAGAATTTGAGCAGTAAGGGGCCAGCCCCCCCAAGGCCTAGTAGGGACCAACCCTGTCCTATCAGGAGGGAGGTTGTGTCCCGTGTGAATTGCCCAACCTCACCAGGGAGGGGGTGAGGGAAGGAGAGAAGGGTTAGTTGTCGTTTCAGAGGGGAGAGTCCTGCCACCGGGAGTCGGGCACCCACCGTGGCGTAAGGGGTGCCCACTGTCATCTACTAGGCTCCCAAGGGGGCCTGGCAGCAATCTGGGCAGCTATAACCCAATTGATGACCAGGGTTGAGAGATCTCCCGTAGTTGTCCTGGGGGTCCCCCGGAGGGGTTCGAACTGAAGTTATGGTGGTGAGGACAAGTCCTCACTAGCAACAGTAAAGGGGGAAGAAGGGGTAACACAGCCAATTACTGGCCCTATGGATCCAGAGGGCGTGGAAGTGGCCCTAGTTGGAGGAGACCAAAATATTTTAGCTTTCCCCTGGGGTCACGGGCAGTGCCCATGATGGATGAGATCTCCCCAGGGAAGAGGGCATCTCCCCCAAACGGCAAGTCAAGGGCGACCTGCTATGAGGTCGGGGGGACTCTGGCTTCCCTCAGCCAAGCTGCGTGGTGCAGGGTTACAGCGGAGGCCATAGTTCAGGCTGCCATATCCACAGAGTCCCAGGATGAAAGAAGGAAGTCTTGGGAGGCTATTTTACCCTCCTCCAGGAAAGACTCGTACTCATCCCTCTCCTCCAGTTGGAGTAGGTATCTAAATTTATGGAGTGACTCCCACATGTCCAACGTGTATCAGCTGATAGGGACCTGATTGTTCGTGACCTTCAACTGAAAGGCTGAGGAGAAGTAAACTTTGCGATCTAGTAAGTTGAGCTCCCTAGCGTCCCTTGATGTCGGAAGGGGATCGGGAGGGACCTGCCCCAGCCTAAGGCCACCTCCACCACTGCATGAGGAGGAGCTGGATGGTAGGTAAGTGAGGGGAATTCAGGCCCCAGGACTCTATATATAAGACCAGCCGTATCCGAAACCAGGGAGATGGAACCTGGATTCTGCAAGCAGGAGGAGGGCAAGTTCCAAACGCTGGGGCGGAGGGGCACAGTAACCATTGCCGCTGAGGGAAAGAGTGGCCCAAAAAGAGTGTCCGAGGGCAACTCGGAGGACTGAACCCCATGCCCATGTGGGCCGAGACACGCCACAGGAGGTCGAAGTGCGCTGACAAATCACCAGAATAGGAAGACGGTACCGGGTTCAGTGTTCTCACTGGTGCTGAGGGGGCCAGTGCCGGAGAGGTTCGAGGGACCTCTTGCTGGGATCAATCCTGGGGGTGGTATTGAAAGGGCGACGGCACCGAGGCCACTTGGAGCCCCTTCCCCTGGGCCAGAACAGAGGGAAAACTCTCGGGATTCCCGAGGTGGCACCAGAGATGGGAGGGTGGTATGGTGCCATGGGAATGGCTCCATGGTACCAGTACTCCCAGGGGGCTCTGGTGTTCAGGGCCCCGGGGCCGGCAATGGAGATGGCGCGAGGAGCAGTGGCCACCTGCCCTCTTCTGACAGACTCGAGCAAAAAGTTCCGACCAATCCGGCGCTCTGGCACAGAGACATCTATTTCTGAATGTATCTGAGCAGCACTCGAAGAAGAACAATTGTTAGCAGCATTCCTCTAATACCAACCAGCAATGACTGTGCCCCACATCTATAACTACTACACTCTGCCATGAGAGGGTAGGTAGTATTTTTGTGATGTCCTTATAACAATGTACTGATTTATGCTTCTAACAATTCCTAAAAATCCTCCCTCTCTCAATATTTGTATGGTTCTCATTACCTTAATATCCTACAGCAGGGATGCGCAAACTTTTTGGCCTGAGGGCCACATCTGCTGTATAGTGGGCAGCATGCGGTAGGAGGGGGCAGAGAAGGGGGTGGGCTTGGATGAGATTTGGCCACCCCTCCCAGTTGTGTCCCTCTCACCCTATTACAACTAATGTACACATAAATCAATATAAATAGATACAAAACCTAGTTTCTGTCTACTTTTTTGCAAGTTTCTTTCTTTCCCTTTGGTACCATGGGGAGAAGAAGGGCAGCTGGAAGAGAAAGTTTCTTTTCACTTTTTTCCCCTCACTTCCCCCCCCCACTGTTAACTTTCACCACACTCTTTTTCGGATACCATGGGGGAAGGGGTGGAACTGGGAGGAGGGAGCTGAATATGTTGGGCCCCAACTCCTGAGTGGGGGGAGTGACTGCTGTGCTCCGACCAGCATGCCACTGGGCCCAGGGGATTGCTGCTCTCCAGCAGGGCACTGGTGGGCAGGCAGGAGGAAGGGGTGAAGCTGGGATGGGGAAGCAGCTGCCCCATGCTCCAGTCAGAACACTGGGGGTACCCACTGAGGACAGGGGTAGAGCTGAGAAAAAAAGGAGAGTAGCTACCCTGGGCCCACATGGTGGGAGATGGGATGGGCCACCCAGCTGTTTATGGCGCCTGCACTCTGGGCTAGCAGCCACGGTCAGCTGGTGAGATGAGTGAAAAGCTCAGGTGGGCCATTTCCAGCCTGTGGGCCATAGTTTGCCAACCTCTGCCCTAGGGCCTTCTGACCATCAATGCACTGTATTGTCACCCCACCCTCTGAGGCAGGCAAGTCTTCACTCTATTTAAAGATTGGGAATTGAGGCAGAGGACAATTAAATGACCTGCCCTAGGTCCTATGCACTGTTTATGGCTAAACCATGTCACTTGAACCCTCAGGGGTGCCTTGTCCAGTGGAACAACCTTCTTACTTTTAGCTGGAAGATCAAATAAATAATCAACAATTGTTCTGCCCTAATTCCTCTCTCACTTTAAATATCTCATTACCTTTATGCTCTTCCTAGCCTTACAAACCCCCTCCCATCTTGAAGGAAGCCCTCAGATCAAAGGTAAAATATATTACTTCACTCACTTTGTCTTTCCTAACTTTAATCCCGTCCTCCAGTGATTTAAACACATGTTAAATGTCATGTACAAGCAGCCCCACTGACTATTTCCTTTGCCTATTTAATCCAAACTCCTTTAATTCAATTTAAATAGATGTAGCCCATGGAAAAGACCAGCATGTGGACAGACACGACTGTCTGCAGGTTGTTGTCATGCATGATGCCATCATTCATTCCATTTGCAAAGCCTTTACTAGCATGCTACAACAGCAGTTCTCATCTCCTTGCTCGGGCTCTGCAGTAGTGTTTCCATGAGAATAAGGAAACCAATTTTTTAAAGATCTGAGGCTACAGTTACAGAAAATACCAGCCATCCCATTCACAAAATTTGAATTCTGGCCAGTGCAGGTAGACAAATGACTTGGAGCGAGCCGAAACCCAGATCCTCAAAGATGTTTAGGGTCCTAACTCCTGCTGATTTCACTTGGCGCTAGACACTTAACTGAATGCCCTTAAATGCATCAGTGAAGCCACTGTGAGCGCAGCCCTAAACTGTGATACGCATACCCAATGTGTGCTGCACTAACATCACAAATCCTGCTTTCCAGAAAGTTCTTTAACATACAAGCTTCTCCGTGTTCAAGTTTGTCTGGAGGCAATTTATCCTGCTGGTCAGTCCTACCACTTCGTAACCTTATATCTGTACTACTGTTGTCACTGAGTAATGACTCAGTGTTGGAGCCAGGGTACAGTGGTCACACAGACATGCAGAGCTGGGCCGCTGTCAAATAAGAAAAAAGCAAAGAAATCTGTTATTCTTACTTTCAGCAATTTGGAATAAAAATGTTTTGTTTTGGCCTCTCAGAATGGACAAAACATTGATAAATCTATGTACAAAAAGCTGGAAAGTAAATAAAGAAAAACAGGCCACTTGCTTAGCCTGTTTTCCACTGACGTGAACAAAATACAACAAAAGTCAAACCTGCAGCAAGCCTAATGTTGTAATTTACGACTTATTCCCATTAACTATTCAGCATTATAAATCAAGTTCTCCATGCTCTGATACCTCCTACCAATACATCACAGCTTTCAAACAATAACATCCTAGCTGCATACATTTGCCTTGTCCCCCCCCATAAATCTCTCCCTCAAAGTCAATTTAAACTAAAAAATATTTCTTCTCTGTTGTATGTTATCTGAGCAATGTCCTAGAAAGAGAGTTTATGAGGAATAAAACATGCAAGCAGTCAGGCAGCAGCTTAAGGATGAAAGGGTGCAGCCCCCAGCTGTTATAAGTTGCTTTAGCTCCATTGAATCCCATGGAGATATGTTCATTTACACCAAATGAGGATCTGGCCATACAGCTTTAAAAAGCAGTTATGCCCGAGGGATAAATCCTGAGCTCAGTATACAGCCTAAGTGACAAGTTGTGCTGGACAGACACATGAGAAACAGCAAGAACCTTTATGAGCCCCGCCTTGCACATCCCTTCCCATCCCCAACCCCAGCTATGCTACACCAGAGGAGCCTCCATGACTATGGAGGGCAAGGACAGACCTCACCCTTGTTCCTCAACAGCTGGGCTGGTAAATGAAGTGTGTGGGTAATGCTGAATTTCTTCTCTATCAATTCTCCACTCACCTAACTGGACACACCGTACACTTCAGCAGTGATAGCATCCAGAAAAAGTCACTTTCTATGAGCAGATGTCACTTACTCATCCAACCAAACCCTGATTTATCCACTCCTGTGCTTCTCCAGACAGGCTATTCTATTGTGAAACTTTTAATGACACTGACCACTTTCATTAAGCAGCATCCACAGTCTGCAAATATTCTCCAATGCTTCATTAATACTGAGTAAGGACCTCAGCCATCAAATGTGCAGGTTGTATCAAGAAAACCAACAGGGGTCATTTTTCATTCAAGTCCAAATGCTGTCATGAGTTTGCCATGTAAGTTTTGGAAGACACACAAAACGTCAGAGAAGTCAACACGTCTCTTACATAAAAGGAGCCCAGGCTGCAATGTGACTCTAGACTTCTCTAGAAGTAGTCAAAAGAAGAAAGTGTTCTGATTGCTCCTACTAAAAATCTTAGACGAAGGCTCTTAATCAACTAAGTACTCATTCGTAATAAATACCCTCTCTACCAGCACTGCTATAGTACTGGAATTATGAAAACAAAACTTTTGAAAGTCAGGAAATTCTAACTCAACACTTCCTGTGGCGCTCTAGCCAGCCTTTGTCTCTGGCAGCATTTCCCAAACCAGCATGCCACACCCCATGGGTGTGCCATCAGGAATTTTTTGAAAAAATACTCAAAAAGTTCTGTGTGGGCTCATGAATATTCATGAGTTCACATGGAGACTATATGGTGGTATGCCTCAAAATAATTAAAGGTATTAAGGTGTGTCACGGCAGAGAAAAAGTTGAGAACCACGATCTATGGACAGAACTCTCATGTACTCACAAACCCTTCCTCAGTATATAGCCCATGCTGTGAGTTGGCTTCAGGGTGCGTGTTCTCTCCATTTGCTGTCCCAGCACTGCACAGATAGCCATTGAGATCTGTCGGACTGGCTATGTCTACACTATAGGGCTCGGTTAAGCTGGCTTAATAAAGTCTGCTTAAAGTAGACTTTATTAAGCCAGTTTAGCAGGTCCACACTCAAAATGCCAGGAGACTGCCCACGTCCACACTGGCAGCTACTAAGTTGCCCTAGGAGTGGTGCATTGTGGGTAGCTGGCCCACAGTGCACCACAGAGGTGCCCCTCTCTCCCGGTCACTCCTTTACTACAGGAAGTGAGTGACCACACCAGCCTCCATACTGTGTGTGGCAACAGAGAGCCTGACGTAGCACAGCGATGTGCCAGCGCAGCACTCCACACCCTCCCTGCATTGCCCAGACTCCTCCGCCTCTGGACCAGGTGCCGCAGGGCAACTGCCAGCGCAGGGGCAGGGTGCAGAGTTGTTAAGACAGCACATAGAGGAAGGTGAAGTCAAATCACCTGTTATAAAGGGGGGGGGGAATCCATAGTCAGGATTTAATCCTGCTTTCACACAATCTAATCTAAAAGAAACAACAACTTATTTCTTTCTTCCTTTCTATGTGCTGTTTTCCAGTGTTTGAATCTTAACAACTGCTTTGATTTGCTTTTAGAGCGTGACCTGATCCTATGCCTTACACTCACCTGCACTCATTTTCCTACCATTCTGTAAATTCCCCCATCTTCAAACTGTCTGATGAAGTGAGATTTTTCTCCCATGAAAGCTCACCCAATAAATAATTTTTTTAGTCTTAAACAGTGCCTCTGGACTTCTTGTTTGTTTTACAACAATATCAGGGGGGCCCTTTGAGAAGGGGAGACACACAGGGTTGGGTGGAGGGGGGCAGAGAGAGGCAGGGTCAGGCTGAAAAGGGCAAGAGGAGACTGG
Source organism: Podocnemis expansa (assembly GCA_007922195.1). NCBI lineage: Eukaryota > Metazoa > Chordata > Testudines > Podocnemididae > Podocnemis > Podocnemis expansa. Next base: position 90,747,440 of record ML681966.1, read on the forward strand.
GTTTGGGCAGAGAAGGGGAAGACACTGAGGACTGGGCTGAGAAGGGCAAGGGGGGACATAGGGGTTTGGGCAGAGAAGGAACAAGACAGGCTGAGAATGGGGGCAACGTGCCGGGCGGGCTAAGAACAGGGGAGACATGTGAGGTCAGGCTAAGAACAGGGGAGACATGCGGGGTGGACTAAGAAAGGTGAGACATGCGGGGTGGACTAAGAAAGGTGAGACATGCGGGGTTGGGCTAAGAACAAGGGAGACAGGCAGGATCAGGCTAAGAACGGGGGAAACGTGTGGGGTCAGGCTAAGAACAGGGGAGACATACAGGGTTGGGCTAAGAACGGGGGAGATGCTGGGGTCAGGGTGCGATGCAGGGAGATGCCAAGTCAAGCTGAGGTGCTGGGGTCGACCTCTGATGTGGGGAGATGCCAGGTGGGGCTGTGATGCAGGGAGATGCTGGGGTCAGGCTGAGATGCTGAGGTTGTGCTGCGATGCAGGCAGATGCTGGGATCAGGCTGCGATGAGGGGAGATGCTGGGGTCAGGCTGAGATGCTGAGGTCTGGTTGCAATGCGGGGAGATACTGAGGTCCAGCTGACATGCTGGGGTCTGGCTGAGAAGAGGGGAAATGCCAGGGCAGGCTGTGATGCCTAGTCAGGTTCAGAATGGGGGAGATGCCGGATCAGTCAGGGAAAATGTGGAGTTTGGCTGTGGTCCACACAGCTGGGAATGGTCCCAGCTGTGTTGTACATTACTGCCAGCCCCCATCCCCATGTTTTCTGTGGTTGGGAGGCCAATTAAGTCGACTTAAGGCAACTCCCCCTCCACATTGCCTTAAGTCAACTTAATAAAGGCGACTTCACTGTAAAGTCAACGTTATAAGTGGAAGTAATAAAGTCAACTTTACCTGATGCTAAAGTCGACTTTATTGCCCTGCAATGTAGACAGGGCTTTGTTTAAGTCGACTTAAGGGCCCTTAAGTCACCTTAAACACACAATGTAGACATACCCAATGTTATTACCCAGAAAGACCACAGACTCTGTTCAGTGGTGCAGGCACTCAGCCAGGTTTATTGCCTCCCTCAGACACAGTACTAGTTTTCTGGATCAATGCCTACATGAGTGCTGACTGGCAATGATGCAACTCTGTTAGCATTGAGACTTTCTGCTGCTCCTTATACTGGGGAAAGGGTTAAGGTCACATACCCTAACATTTACAGACTGAGACAAATACCAGGGACAAACAACTTCTATACCCCTGATGTGTTTCCTGACATTGATTTATCACCTTCACATGCTCTCATATAGCAGAGAAAATATCCCTATTGATTGTGTTGTCATGCCACCTTATCTTGGACTAAACTGGGATGCATTTGCACTACCTGGAATATATTATGTAAATATCTAGTGCCTAGCACACTAACAACTTTGCCAAGTTCAGGTACTGGACAATGAACCTGTAAGTGCCTTAATACATGGTCTGACTTTGCTTAAGGCCTCAGATCTTGCAGCAGAGTTAGGAGTCTAGGTTTTCTCTCTACTACAGCCCATATTCATCAAAGCACTTAAAAAGTGCTTCAGTCATAGAATCTTAAAATATTAGCGCTGGAAGGGACTTCATAAGATCATCTGGTCCAACCCTTTGCTAAAAGCAGGGCTGCTCCTTCTAAATCATCCCCGCCAGGGTTTTATAGAACCAGCTCTTAAAAGATTCGAAAGATGGAGAATCCACCACCTCCCTAACCAACCCATTCCAGGGCTTCACCACCCTCCTACCCCTAGAAATGGGACTTATCTATATGCTCCCTGCACCCCACAAATATACTTTCACCCAACTCCCTATCCCAACTTTTCTGCTGGTCAAGAAACCATAGTATATTGTATCTTCCTGTGCATCATTAGTTTAGAACCCACAACATGCACTATTCCCATACATCCAGGAAGCCTAACCTTTCCTCATTCTATTTGGACTGGAAACCCAACCATATTTTTTTATAGTCACTTACATGAGTGTTAAACTCCATTCACCAGAAAGAGAGCTCATATGCACCTTTACCCAACCCAGTCCAAAAACACAGTTACAAATTAGGTCACTTTTTTTCTTTTCTTTTTCTTTTTTTTAACCAGCAAAGAAGTAAGAAAGTCAGCCTTTCTATACAATGTTATTACAATTTTTATTTGTAGTTAATAGTTTAAAATTTTCCAGTTTGCAGGTGGAAGCTGGTTGGTCTCAAGTGGAAGAGATGAGTGCCATGTGCAGACAGAAAATCCACAGAAATACAGAGTGCAGTGAGTTTTCCCTGGAATTTTGATCAACTCTATGAATCCTAAAAAGATGGATTCAGGGTAGGTATGAATCTTTAATGGGGTCCCAGAGAACACTGGATGCTAGGTGACATTAGCCTACTAGTTTACCAATGAACCCCCAACTCTGTAAGCCCTTTCATGAAGGAATCCAGTCAGAATGTAATGGTCATCAGTTCGCTGTTGGAGTTCCTAAAATCTCTGGACCAGAAAGGAAAGATTCAGACTTTACAAGTAGTGCTGGGCAGCCTGACGGGTTTTTAAATTTCATGAGCCCTGAAATGAATGACTAACTCATGGTGATTACATAACATATCATTTTGCCAGAGGAGATTGTCAGCTCAATAAAACCTGAAATCAAGGGCTCAGGGAGTATTTTAATTTTCACTAGAGGTGAAGCCTGCAGAGATTATAAGGTGCATAGATTCAGTCAGGCCATTACAGATTCTTAAATACTTGCCTTGCAAATGTTGCAAGGGGTCCACAGTAATCAGAAGAGAATTTAAAGCCTGCAGACCTTAAAACAATAGCAGGAAAACCCTCTTAAGACTTTAAGATTCATAGGCAATGGCTGTGGACCTTGCAAGTTCCTCAGAGGTATTTATTGGTGTCTGTGGTTTCATATTTATTACGTAGTCCTGTCTTCAGTGGAGAAGAATGAATTAGATGCCCTACGGATGTCCCTTCCAGTCCTACACTTCTATGATTCTGTGTAAACTCAAGTTCCAAAGGAGCAGCCATGTTAATTTAGTTCAGTTCACCTAAACAAACAAGGAGTATGGTGGCACTTAAAAGGCTAAAAAAATTATGTATCACATGAGCTTTCGTGGGAAAAAATCCCACTTCGCTTCTTCAAGTATCTGACAAAGTAGGATTTTCAACCATGAAAACTCGTGATAGCTTTTTTGGTCTTTTAAATGCCGCCAGCCTCCTTGTTTGTTTTTATGTAAACTCAACAAATTCCTAATGAGCTGCCCTGTGAACTAGTTAAGGGATGAACTGCACTCAGTCCCTTGTAAACTTCATGGTCAATACCTGACGACTACCATGGCTAGATTTTCAAATAAACTCAGCTCCCTGTTCTTCACAGGACCTGCTCAGCTCTTTTGGAAAATCTGCCCCCCTGCCTACACACACACCATCATCCATCCACACACTTTCTAAAAATAGTACTGTGTACTAGAGCTCATTGAGGATACATGAATGTGAATTTACACTGAGTTTCTAGACCAAGTCATATTTGAGGCAGCATGTTCCAAACCATGCACATTAAATGATTTTTTTCCAAATTGTGAGAAACCTCTGTTATTCAACTTTTTTTATCTAATTGCATCAGATTAGTATCACCCTTTCCCAAAGAACTTCCCACCAAATCTCTTTTCTGTCTGAAATTTGACATATTTCTTTTTTCCTGAAGAGGAGGGGTTTTTTTTCCTGTTACTAAGTTCAAAGATTGTTAAAATTAGATTTAAAATGGAAACCCATTCAGTCTTCCCTAATGATTGGTCCTACAGACCTTACCACTAGCCAGCTACTCTCACAATTCATGTGGCTTCTCCAGGACCTTCTGTGAACATAAATTGTTTAGAGACCTTCTCAAAAACAACTTTTAATACCCAACAAATCCACCTACTATCCACAAAAATGGTCCGTTGCATGGATGTTTATCAAAGAATTATGTGTAAAGCAGATTGCAAAGTTGTAGACCAAGATTTTTCTGAGATATGCTTTGGGGGGCAAAAGCCAGATAAATGGATAGTCAGTGGGTGGTCAGCACTTTTACAAAATGATAGTTAATTATCTAGACAACCAAATATGAATGTAGGTGCAAGGTAGGTATCTCTTTTTGAAACTCCTGACTAGTGACCTTTTCACAAATTTTCAAAATACATTTTATTGCTGATCTCGCACAGCAGGTCTTAAAATGAAGCATGTAATGGTACAACAGATTAGGGCTTTTCTAGCCTGTAAATAAGTAAGTAAGGAAGGAAGGAAATAAATAAATAAATAATGTATATTTTATTGATTTGATAACTCTGAAAGAACCATAATAAAAATGCAAATTAAGAAAAAAATAATTCTGCAATATTTTACAAAGTTTCGGGCATTGTTTCCCAGTCAAGGAAAAATTACTTAATTAAAAGTTATATTTTTAATTATTGAAAGCCTTGAGTTATTTTTCTTGGCTTTATAAATTTTCCATAAAGGATGGTTACCTCTTGATATCTCCGCATTAAAGAAAAGGATCCGGGAAATTAAATACCCAAAACCAACCAAACAAAAACCCTTAAGTCAGCAAATCTTATTAAACCTTCCACCCCAAATGTCAGGACTTAAATGTCAATGGTGACAACCTGTCATTGACATATTTTTCTTGCAACTTCCCCCCTCACCCTCTCAAGTCATGAGATAGGAGCACCATTTCTGCTTTAGCTCTGAATTTTTTAACAATACATTACATTTGTGACTTCTCTTTCCCCCTCCTCTCTCCTTCCCACCCGCTATCGAGTCTACTTTACAGGACTTTCATGAGCCAGAATGTATTGAGAAGCACTATATTTTCATATTGTTCTTTTGAGATATATCAGCAGCTGCAACGTAACATCATGACCCTACATTCCACCCTGTCATGACACAAAAGTTTCTCTCATTGGGCAAACTCTCCTAATGTTATTTACAAGGTTTGGAAAGTTGGTCTATTTATTGTGCAAATTCTGCCTCTTAAGAAACAAAATAACTTTGGCCTGCCTGCACAAAAGGAGTTAGGCACATGAATTTGCGTTTTAGACACATAAATCCCAGTTTTTGGGACCACTGTGATGCATAATATTCCCACTGTACCCTTGTAGGCAGCTAAACTCACTCGGCAGCTCAGATTTCAGAGTAAAGTTCCCTAAGTTTCTGTCTCTGAACAAGGAGAATGCTGCTGCTCTCTAGCAAAAAAACAAGGAGTCATGTGGCACTTTAAGACTAACAGATTTATTTTTCGCATGAGCTTTCGTGGGAGAAAATCCCACCTCGTCAGATGCTTCGAAGATGGGTGAACTAAGCATCTGACGAAGTGGGATTTTCTCCCATGAAAGCTCATGTGAAAAATAAATCTGTTAGTCTTAAAGTGCCACACAACTCTTTGGTTTTTTGCTGGACTAGACTAACACGGCTATCCCTTTGGAAATTGACAAGCTGCTCTCTAGGCCTATTTCCTAAGCCTCAGTGAGTCATAAACCAGGGGAATACAAGAGAGAGTCCACCCGTCCTAAGTTATATATGGGGCCCAATTAGGTAGGAGTACTCAAAGACCACCTACAGGACTGGTCCATACCCAGAATCCAGCCAGAAGAACAGGTGGCAGCTATGGTGCCCACTATATAATTTATAAGTCTCCTGAGACTCAGAAGCCCCATATTAAATCTCTTCTCTCTCCCCAGCCCCTACAGAGATGGGGAGAATTGAACTTGCGTCTCCCAAAATCCAGGCAAATGCTTTTACCACTAGGTCCCAGGCTGTTCTGACATGGAGCTCTCTGAGTTGCCCCTTTGAAGCTGTTGCACTATGAATAAGTAACAAAGGAATGGCTGGACCTGTAGGCCTGGCAAGGTCTAATTAAGAGTGTGAACCAAATGCTGTGAACTAAAATGTGCCTGGCATTTGGAAAAAACACCTGAGATACTAGCTAACTCTAAATAAGTGTATCCCTGACCTGAGAGAACTGTACAAGGACTCCTAGGCTATGTCTACCATAGCAAATTAGTTTGAATTATGGAGCCTTAACCCTTTCTACACTAGGCTTTGCCTAGTTTGAACTAAACTAACTGCTTAGTTCAAATTTACTTTGAAATTCAGTTCAAAATAATGGTTAGTTCGAACTAAGCACGGTTTTTTAATTCAAACTATATTTTAGTTCAAACAAACCATGCATTTTTAGTTTGAACTAAAAAGTTAGTTCGAACTAGAAAAAAAGTGTCGCTAGTTCAAACTAAAAGCTAGTTTGAACTAAATAAACCGTGCTTAGCTGGAACTAACTTTGAACTACTTAGTGCAGACTAACCAAGTCGGAACTAACTTTGAACTACTTAGTGCGGACTAACCAAGATTTTAAGTGTAGACATAGCCCTAGAGTTCTCAAGTAATGGCATAAACAGATTCCTAGGAGATGGCCTCAGAACACACCAAACCCCTTGTAAGATAAGGATGGAATAGGAAGATAATGGATGAGGATGTTTTCTTTGAAAGAGCAGGTACAAGGATAAGTAAGATAACAAACAACATCTACTTTGCAACATGGAACTTATTCGTACCAATGTATAAAAAAAGTCACATGAGGGGAAAACAACCTTGGTGCATTGAGTGAGCATGTACCCTCTCATGGGCATTCACGTTCTTGTTTACCTGTAACCACAGATCCAGACTGCTCGCACCATGCCCTGCTGACAATACATCTGTCCAAATGCCTTCATCACCAAATTGGGCTTGTGATTTTTCTTTACAAACAGAATGGTGTCTGCTGAATTGGTAAGCTGCATTCTCTGCTAGTGCCACTGATCTTGGTACTCCTAAAACAGCTGCAGTGAGCGGCCATAACATTGATGCCTCTGCAACAACAACAGGACCCAGGGTCTCCCAGTCTCCCAGGTGGATACCCCAGCTACTTGACTAGAGTTTCCCACTCTTTCTCTCCCCAGTGACTGTTCCTTTGAGGAAAAATATTTAAATAGTTACTCATTAATCAATAGTCCTCCTGCAGAATAAACACAGGCACCAAAGTTCAGGAAAGGGTTCACAGCTGAGATCCACAAGCACAGACAGGTGTCTAGCTCCATGGGTATGTCCACACTTAGGAGTTATTTTGAAATAAGGAGGCTTATTTCAAAATAATTTTTTTCCTGTCCATGCATGCATTTTGTTATTTTGAATTAAGCATTTCTTTATTTCAAAATAATGAAGAGCTATTTCAAAATAATAAAACCTGCTTTTATTTTGAAGTAGCATTTACATCAAAATTATTATTTCAAAATAAGCCATTCTAACCCACAGAACAGGTTTATTTTGAAATTATGGCCCTATTCTTTTGCTTGTCTTCCCCTATTTCAAATTAGGGAGTCTAGTGAGGACTCTCTACTTTGAAATAAATAACTCCTACCTTATTTTGAATTAGAGTCTTCCCTGTACTCTTAATTTGAAATAATAAATTCTAAGTAGTACTAATTCAAAATAACTACTTCTAATTAAAATCGAAGTAGTTACTTCAAAATAACTATTTCAAATTAATGTTGTAAGTATATACATAGCCCATGAGAAGGACAGGGCTAAGCACCAACACGCATCTCCCGTTGGCTACTTTAGGTGGGAAGCTACCTAGTCTGCTGCCTTTTGTGAATCACATTTTTCAACACATTTCTTTCTATTCATTAGATAGGGAGCCTGGGCACTGGATTCAGGCTTTATGACTGCAGTGATTTTCTAGGCACCTAGAAATTAGGCAGTGGGCATCTCACAACATTCAATTCCTTCTGTGCATCCAGGCCGTAGCAACTAATTGGAGAACAAGCTCCAGAGGGATAGGCATGTTAGTCTGTATACAGCAAAAATAAGAGCCCTGTGGCACCTTAGAGCCCAACAAATTTCTTTGGGCATAAGCTTTCACTTAGTGAGATGTGAAGTGGGCTGCAGCCCAGGAAAGTTTAATTCTGAAGAAACTGGGTTACAAGAAGAAAAGTAAATTAGAACCAAGGCTAGTCCAAGGTTTTTTGGTGCCCTTGGCCAACAGTGATTTTGCAAACACACACCCTTGGCTGGGATCCAGCCCCAGCCGGGGATCCGGCCAAAGGCAGGGTGCAGCACTGCTGCTGGGGTCCAGACACAGCTGAAGATCAGCGCATTGGGTGGGGGTCCAGCTGGGGAGTGGTGCAGTGGGCAGGAGCAGAGCAGGGTGGGATAAGCTTGCTGGCCCTCCCAGCCCAGCCCTTGGCACCCCTAATTGTTGGTGCCCTAGGCCAGAGCTTCCCAACCAGTCTGCCCCGCGGCAACACCCAAGGTGTGCCACAAGTATCCCTGAGAGCTGGGATTGAAGTTCCCTCCCTGTTCAGCCCAGCCACATGGGCTGTGCAGGGCTGGGAAAAGGCGGGGGTTAAAGTAAGGGGGAAGGCACTGGAACACAGTTCCAGGGTCCCCTGTTTTTAGGCAGGTGGTGTTCTGGCTCCCCTGAAAATAGAGGAAGGCACCGGAATGCAGAGTTCCAGGGGTCTCCCTAAAAATAGCCCAAGCAGCCAGAACGCAGAGTTCTGGTGGCTCCAACTTAAACCCCACTCCACCTTAAGCCCAGCCAGCAGAGAGGGGAGGGAGGCCGGGAGTGTGTGAATCTCTCCTTGCAGGGCGGAGCAGCTCCCAGCAGATCAGCCAGCCTGCAAACAGCCCAGGTAAGGCCTTTGGAGGAAGGCTGCTGGGGGTTGTGTGGGGCAGGTATGTACGTAGCAGAGGTGGGTGGGAGTGGCTGTGTATCAGACAGTATGTAGCTGGGGTTGTGGGGTGGCTGTTTGGTTGGGGGGTGTAGCTGGAAGGTGGGTGGCTGTGGGGGGGTGTAGCTGGGGGCTGGAGGCATAGTTCTGGCCACGGCAGTGACAGGAGGGTCCATCACAGGCAGCAGGGGGCTGGGGGAGGGGAGGATGGGACCCACTGGGGTGGGAGGGAGCAGCAGTGGGGTGAAGATTTGCCCTGGGTGGCAGGGAGCCACTGCGGAGAAGCGGGAAGTGAGTGCTATGCCATGCTCCCCTGCCCTGCCCTCCCACTCCTCAGGTCCCCCCTGCCCACCCTCAAAGCCACTCTTGTTCTCTCTTCCTCTCTCACCACCCTTGTGCTGTTCCCCACATGGCCGCCCTTGTCCTCTTTTGCAATCCCTGCCCTGCTCTGCTCCCCACACTCACTCCTGCCACTGCACCCGACTCCTGTTTTGCCATCCCTGCTCTGCTACCCCTACTACCCCACATAGCAGCATTTCCAAAACACCATGCCATGGTTCATGAATATTCATAAATAATTTAAGGTCATTTGAATATTTGTGAGTTTTTTAATGGTGGTGTGCTTCGAAAAATTTGAAGGTATCAAGGTGTGCCACGGCAGAGAAAAGGTTGGGAACCACTGCCCTAGGGGACCAACCAGGTTGCCTCTATGGAAGGACTGGCCCTCATTAGAACATTCATAAAATTTCTGTTCTCATAATGTTTAAAAGTTTTCTTCAAAAATTAAGGGCTGAGCACTACCAAGGAAGGTAAAACTACAACTCTTGCCAAGTTGTGCGGTAGGGTTTATCAGAGAGAAAGAGCGAGTTCTTGTTTGGTGAAGAGATAACCACATGACTTTTCAGGAGGTGAAATAATTGAGCTAGACAACTTTATACAGTAATATAGAAGATCTCTTGTGTTTTAGCATTAAATTCTTTATATGTGAGATAAATTAGTGATACTGCATAGAAAACAGTGACCATGGAGGAGCTGTATTTAGCTAATGTCTGCTAATACTGTATGCAATAATTAACATTATGACATGTAGTGCCAATATTTCTTGTACATATTAATATTTGCAAGACATATAGATAAGCCTTTTTTAGCTTGCAGCCCCTCAAATCTGTGGACACAGTTGCAGAGTTGAGACCTAAATATTTGGCATTTATTTAGATAGCTACTCATCTGATGATCTCAAAGCACTGTAAAAAATGGGGTAACTGACACATTTTATAGAGGGGGAAAAATAGCACACAGAGGATACATCTATACTATACTCTAAGACTAGGCTCAAACTCAAGTTTGTACCAAAATCCCTCTTCTGTCCACAAGAAAATTAGTTTGACTCAGGTCAGCTAGCACTCAGGGCCAAGATCCTACTAGTAGCATGATCAGAGGTCAAGTCCTGCTGTGACTCAGTTCCAAGGCCTGTAATTTCACCGTGTGGACACAGCTCAAGCTGAAGCTCTGAGTCGGAAAGTTTATGCAGTGCAGAATGGACACATTCTGTGAAACCAAAGCCCAGAAATTGTAAATCTAGGTTTATTATGCAGGATGGATGCTCAGCCATGGACTTGCAAACACCAGGTCCAGAAGCCCAGGTGTTACAGACCCAGGTAACAGTGCAGTGAAAATATACCCTAAGGCAATGCCTGTACTTAAAATCTGAGTTCAGACTTGGCTAGTCCAAGTGGAGTAGTTCGAAGTTAGTTTGAACTAAGCATGGTTTTTTAGTTCGAACTAACTTTTAGTTCAAACTAGCCACACTTTCTTTAGTTCAAGCTAACTTTTTAGTTTGAACTTAAAGTTAGCTCAAACTAAAAAACCACACTTGGGTCAAACTAACCACTAGTTCAGACTTATTTACTTCAAAGTAACATAAATACATCATCCTAGTTTGAACTAAATTTCAAAATAAGTTTCAACCAAAGCAGTTCTAATTCAGACTAACCAGCTAAACTAACTGGTTCAAGGTAAGCTAAAATTTTTTGTTCTAACTAGGCAAAGCTTAGTGTAGACAGGGTTCAAATTAGTTTGAATTAAGGCTCCTTAATGCGAACCAATTTACTAGTGTAGACATAGCCTAAGTGACCAGCTCCGGATTGCAAGTACTGTATATACTCATGTGTAACCGAGATTTTTGTGCCGAAAATTTCCTTTAAAACAGGCACTCAGCTTATACATGGGTCAATATGGTAGACAGCTCCAGCCCAGGAGTTTCACAGTAAGTCTCCAGTCCTTAGCATGCACTGAGCATGCTCTGGGCTGGAGCCCCAGTGTGTGGCCAGAGAGGCCACACTGGACAATCAGTCCCCAGGCTGGGGTTAGAGAAGAGGGGGACCCTGGCATGTAGCACAGACAGATAACGGAGGCCAGTGGGGGGAGTGGGTTTGGACTGGGGGAGCCAGTGTCAGAGCCGAGGGGTTGGGGGCTGTTCAGGAGGCCAGGGAAAGCAGCAGCAGGAGTGTCAGGGGAAAGCAGTGGCATGGGCGATGTGGGTCACCCATTTTTAACTATTTGGGGGGCTCAGAAGGGTGGGTCGGCTTATCCATGGATCATCTTATCCATGAGTATATACAGTAACTCAATCAATGGCAGTATCTAAGATCCTTGTCTCCCAGACTCCTTGCTATAAACACTCTGTTGAGCATGGCCATTGTGGTGATTCAAAAACTATATGAATTAAATAGAAATGTGTTAGACTGCAGTTTTATGCAGTGATTTGATGAGGAATTGGCCATTTCTAACCAGTGGACTTCTAGAGAGTTATGTGTACCGTATATCATCACGTATAAGCCAAGATTTTTGTGCTTGAAAATTGACTTCAAAACAGGCATTCGGCTTATACTCGGGAGAATATGGTAGACAGCTGCAGCCCGGCAGTTTCCCGGACCATGCGGCAGGCCGGAGCCCTAGTGTTGCCAGGCGGCCATCTTGGGCAGTTGGCCTGTGCGGGGGCTGGAGTAAGGAGGGGTCCCCTGTCACCTGGAGCAGCCAAGTAAGGGGACCTCAGGGGGGGTCAGCCTGGACCTTGAGGGGAGGATTCAGGGAGGCCAGGGAAGCAGCGGCAGGGGCCGGTGGTTGAGGAGGGGGTCGGGGAGAGTGATGGGACAGCCGGGAAGGTTTGAGGGAGGGTCAGGGAGGCCAGTTAAGGGGCGGCAGGGCCTGGGCATTTGGGCGGGGGGGTCAAGGAGTCCAAGGAAAGTGGCAGGAGGACTCAGGGTTTTTGGGGAGCCCAGAGAAGCAGCGACAGGGACCAGGGATTTGCGGGGGTGCCTGGCAGGCTGAGAAGAGTGGCAGCAGGGGTTGGGGGGTGACAGGGAAAGGGGTTGAAAGGGTGTCGGGGAACAGGGGAGCAACAGCAGGGGACTGAGAAGGGAGCAGGGTGGTGGCAGTGAGGAGCCGGGGGGCAGCAGTGAGAAAGGGGCAGAGCAGGGGACAGCAAGAGGAGCAGGAGGTAGCAGTGAGGGAAGGGCAGAGCAGGGGGCGACAGTGAGGAGG
>ML681966.1:90759740-90797758 GCA_007922195.1 Podocnemis expansa
TGGACAGAGCAGGGGGGGGCAGGGAAAAAGCAGCAGTAGAGATTTGGGTGTTAGGGAAGCTGTTGGGAAGCCCAGGGGAAGCCAGCAGCAGTACTGGGTGGGAGGGTTAGGGGCCAAGGTGGGGGGGGTCTCGGCTTATATGCGGGTCACCCATTTTGCCCCTTTTGGGCTCAAATTGGGGGATCAGCTTATGCCTGGGTCGGCTTATACCCAAGTATATACGGTAAATCAGGAATATGCTCTATTGCATTTAATGTGATTCAGCTAGATTTAAAGATTTAACATTAACGATCAATATATTGATTATTCTCAGCTTCCTGTCACTTCCTCGCTGATCATCAAGATTTAAAAATAGCACATAGTACCCATCTTCTTTTTATTCTAAGTGTTTTCTTACAACGGTTTCTTCTAAACTAAAGCAGTGATTCTACTCATGCAAATGCAATTCCTCCCCCTTAGACATTTATCAGCCTAAAAATAATATATGCACCTATGTTTTGTTATGTATATGTTTCTGCACATGTACCCAGCTCATTCTTATTTTCAAAGGTGTAAATAAGAAGAGTGCCCAATGATTTTGCTACATGCAAAACTTGTGCACCTAACAGAATCAGGCATTTTACAATATTTTCCGTCATTCTATTAGATTCTAGGACAGCCATCCAAAAGAAGGATGGAAGTATAATCATTCGAGTCTGTTAAAATTAGATCGAGCAGAAAAGTGAATATGTATTATACAAACTAGAGAAAATCCATGGCACGGGCTAGATAATCTAATAAGTGTCTGCCATGTTTAATGCTTTATTGTTATTTAGCTCTACATCCATTGTGGTTTGTTTAAAATAATACAGTCAATTTAAAAAAAAAAATCTCCCCTTCTTCATTTAAGTATTCAGTCACAGGTGTCTCTCCTTCTCAAGTCCCTCTGACATCATCTGCATTAAAGTAATAATAGTATTTCCCATCAAAGTCCATATGTTGCTTAACCTAGTACACGATCAGTGCAAATGTACTCATTTCTCAAAAGGTAGATGTTAAGCTCATTGCAGTGCCCCTTCCATTGTGTGTCATGAGAGAAACATTCGGACAAATAAAATTCCCAGGTTGATCAGTGTTCAGACTATTTTCCTCACAACAGATGGATCCCAATCTTCAACTGAAAAATGACTAGAAAATACGTTAATACTGTGGATAGCCAGTAGCTTATTGCAACAAGGGAACTGTGATGATTTTGATAGAGAAGGGAATATTGAAAAGGAATCCTAAATATTATCCTCAATTTTCTTTTGAATATAGCTCCTGACCAGGTTCATGAATCAAGCACAGTATCTTTATGGCACTAATAGCTGAAATCTTTTCTCTCTGAACTAGTGCTTTACCTTAGACTAATGTGCAGCATATAGAAAAGGAAAATAAAACCAGTTTATTGTTAGACACATTATAAAACTAAAGACTAAGAACCTGCACGTGCACACAACCACCACTGCTCTAACCTCTGACTTGCTGTCAGTCTTTCAAAGATGAGATCTCATTCATGTTATTTCACCATTGCCTTGGTGATGTATTTTGATTCCACAGGTCTCTGCCCCAAAGATCTTACAGTCAAAAGGCACAGCTTCCGCCTATACTACAAAGGTGGGCAAAGAAATGTAAACCAACAAGCTGTGCTGCAACTCCGCCATTCAAATATTGAAAACACCAAGTCAGGGGTCTGCAAATTAAGGCTCTCGAGACACACATGGCTCTTTAGGTGCCTCTTTGTAGCTCCAGGCTCGCCAACAGAGGACCCTGCAAGCGGCCAGCGCCACACTCCCCCTTGTCATCGGGGGACCCACTCCTTGATCTGGGCTTCTTCCTGCCAGAGGACCCTGCAGCAGGCACTCTGGACTAGCTCCTCCCAGCAGTAGGCCACACCCATTGCAGCTCTCAAAACACTTGAAGGAATTTTCAAAAACGGTTCTTCCTTTCTTTCAGGTTGCAGACCCCTGCACTAAGTTAAAAGTGCCTAGTTTGTACTAAATTAGGGTTGTTTTGAAGCCAGCGTACACTGTAATTCTCTAGGACAGCTCCCAGCACATGCACCACTTCACAGTCTTTTGAAGGTAAACGTACAGTTGGAAAAAAGGCTCTGGTAACTTTTTTTTTTTACCACATTCCTACCTGCACCAGCTTCAGTAACAATGCATAAGCTACCATGTAAAATATTGAGACTCATCTTTGCAAAGGACACTGGGACAGAACCTCCACCCCTCCAGGGGCAGGACTCAAAATGCTAAGTAATGCTAGGTAAGCGTCACTGTTATATTCTACATTCCCCATTCTCATCCACAGAAAAACATTTGCTATAGTAACAGAAAGACATGCATTTGTATTCCCAGCTCACCTAGCTACATTTGCCAGCTTCTCCATGCTCATTTGCAGAAAAGAAAACTGAAGGTCTGGAGGACACCAAAAAAACAAAACAAAACAAAACAAAAAAACAAAAAAACAAAAAAAAAACCAAAAAAAAAACCCCAAAAACCACAGATTGGGCCATCTACCTGTTCAAAAGGAGTATAAGCAGAAGATGTACAAATTGACAGCATCTAATGAAAAAAAGGAGTCAGTATTCCTAGCTTTAAAGTATAAAACTGTCAAATTAGGCTGTAGCGAGCACATTGTAGCTAATGTTCAACTAAAGCATTATTCTTTTTATTGTTTTTTCCCCAAAGCAGGTCTAACCATTTTATACTGAAAACTGTAAGGTAGTGCTCATCAGTATGGATATTAGCACGAGGAAAAAATGAGTTTAACAAAAACCGATGACAGATATTTACTCAAGGGTATGTTCAATGCGTATGCAACACCCAGCAAATATATGTTTACTGAAAGAATATGAAATAACAGATGTGATCACTGGCACTGGCATACAGTTATAATATCCCCTTAATTCCAAAGGGACAGCCATGTTAGTCTAGTTCAGTAAAAAAAGCAAGGAGTCCTGTAGCGCTTAAATACTAACAAATTTATTTATCACATGAGTTTTTGTGGGAGGAAATCCCTTATGTATTCAGAATTATAGTCCAACTCCTTATTCTGGAGCTTGCCTGCAAAGATCTACACTTGGGACTGGAAATGCAAAGGGTGCTACTTCATGGTATGCCTGGTCCATTGGCTTCCAGCTTCATGGTGTTGAATGACGCAGGGAGGAGCAGTAGATTGCCAACAATGGAAAGAGGAGTTGGGAAGGTTACACGTGATTCTTCTCTTTCTATGCAAAACCAAGGTAAGGTGGCATAACTCACTAAACACAAAGGGCCAAAATCTCTGCTGCACTGGGATTTTTTAATGACAGTGCAGTGTGGGTATGAGGCATGACCATTCTGATTTGTTTGCATTTTACAACAAAATTACACACATGCGAAGGACTGCTAGTTATAGTAGTGAATCAGAGTCAGAATCTGCCCCAATTTATAACGGCTCCCACTCCAAGAAGAAACAAGGAGTCTACTATCGTTTTAAAGACTAACAAATTTATGTATCACATGAGCTTTCATGGAAGAAAACATCATTTCATCAGATGATTGAAGATCATGTGATACATAAATCTCTTAGTCTTCAAAAGTGTCACAGGACTTCTTGTTTGTTTTGCTGCACTAAACTGACACAGCTACCCCTTTGGAACCACTTAACAAAGGTGTGTTTTAATATATGTTAATTAAAAATGCTAATAGAGCAGGGTTCACATTTTAGCATGTTAGCTCATAGAAATTGAGCCAAGCCCTACCACACTGCAAATGTTCTAAAACAGGGGTCACAAACTCAAATCACCACAAGGGCCACATGAGGACTAGTATGTAGCCCGAGGGCTGCACCACTGAGACCTTTTCATACAGCGATATTGCAAATATCTGTGATGATACTGTTGTTGTGAGCCACAGAAAATAGCTTTAGGGGCTGCATGTGGTCTGTGGGCACTGTGTTTGAGACCCCTGTTCTAAAATATATTCCCATGACTACACTAGGATTGCAACACCAACTTGCCAGCATGTGTTAAAAATACACTTCCTCCTAGAGAAGATGGAAACTTCATTGTTTAGAACTGCAGTTTTCTTCCACACCTATTCAATATGCCATTTTGAAACACTAATACCTTATCATGGACTATCTAGGACGTGCACATTATTTCCTGAATGCTACACAGAATGGTATAGAAAGTGACAGTAAGTTCTTTCTACATTGTATCACTTTGAAATTACTGCCTCCATTGACTGATTGACTCCCAAAACCAAACAAGCTCAAAATATCTATTTGCACAACTTGCTACCTCTATGTTTCAACAAGAGTATTCCAAGAAACATAAACAAGGGTCTATTCTTTATCCATTGCGACACCATGTAATAAATATAGCAAGCAGATTGCATTGGGAAATGTACTCGTATAAGGGTAACTAGCCTCCATCACATGTCTGAGGGTCTTTCTCAATGGCTTGTCATATTAAATATTAGAAACCATTACTAGAAGTGAGAGCAAGCACACACTGGCTATGTCTACATTGTAAAAGCTAAGTCGACTTCATTAATTCGACTTAATAAAGTCTACTTAAAGTCAACTTTAAGTACATCTTATTAAGTCAACTTAGTGAGTCCACACTACATTAAGTCGACTTTATAAAGTCGACTTTAAATGGGTGCCCTGGCTTAAGTCGACTTTATAAAGTCGACTTAATGGCCCCACTGCACTAAGTCAACTCAGTGAGTCCACATTGCCTTAAGTCAACTTAATAAAGTCGACTTAATGGTAAAGACAACTTTATAAGTGGACCTTATAAAGTCAACTTTACTGGACCCTAAAGTCGACTTTATTGCCCTGCAGTGTAGACAGGGCTCTGTTTAAGTCGACTTAAGGGCCCTTAAGTCGACTTCAACACATAGTGTAGACATACCCACTTGCTTTTCCACTGCAAGATGCAGTCTCTGGAAGTATCCTCCAGTCAGACTCATTACCACAACGTCAGGAAAGTCAAAGGAGGAAACTCCAACCCAATTTTTTCATTAAGCCCAGTGACAGATGAGATGCTGACAGCTTAGTCAGTGCTATATGAATATTTACCATGCCTGCCTTTCATGATTCAAACATTTTGGGCAAATTTCTGCTCTCCATTGCATATCTTTAATTCTAATATAATGTACAATGTTAAATATGATGGTGAGGTGTGTAGAGTACAGAGATTATAGAAGGGCTGTAGTAATACTTAAAGATGAGACCAGTTTATCATTTAGTATCTGATTTTTATAAGGGTTTGAACATACACATGCTGCACTGGACTGCCCTAAAAACTACTGTGCATCATTCACGTCTGCAGTAATGGTTGTGCTCCAAATTTATAGTCACTGGGTAAGGAATTCCTCAGACACAGGTCCCCTTGAGACATCCAAATGCCACACTTTATAGAAGTGATTTTTGCCTACATCTTGGGCTCAAGCTATACTTCTGCACCTTCTCAATTTAATATTTATCCATTTGGCATTGATCTCAGCTAGTGCCTGACCCCTACTGCCATTTTGGGAGGCATTGCTGAAAGTGTATCCAGTTATTTAAGAAAATGGCACCAATTTAACAGAGAACAGAATCTGAGCAAAAATTTCCTACCTCACTACTTGTTTCCTATAACTTTGATTAAGGAACTCCTGTTAACCAGAGACTCAACTTTAATTTAATAAAGATTTACAAAAGACAGAAGAATGGAAAACCAGTCTAGTTACTTAGTACATTTCTCCCTAATAGTTCTTAATCTGGTTTTGTCCAAAGTGGGATTACTCCTCAAATGGAAGTTAAAAATGAGTCATAGTGCTCTCAGGACAATTGTTTCAAACACAAATACTGATTGGACATAACTCAATGGAAAACCTCAAAAAAAGGAAGCAATCTTGGAGAAATACATTAACTTAAAAAAAGAGAAAAAAAGTTAAGCCATTCCTTGGGGACACTGCAGAAGCCTTTAAAAAAATAGTGTTTCAATGAGAAGATGGTGGTGGCTTGTCACACCAAGATTGGGACACCATCCCATCCATAAAGGGTAGGGAATATGGCATGATTTACCCGCCTAAGAACTGATCAAGTCCAAGTATATCCTGGGCAGTGTCACAAAGATATCAATCTTCTGTTGCTTCAAGTCTCCTCTGGTCTGCATGTAGTTACAGGTTCTGAAGCTTTAAGCAACTGTTTCTCAATCTGTTTATTAATACCTTCATTACCTAGAACACCATCAGCTCTGCTGTGCCGTGGTCTGATGCTCTGCCTTGTAAATCACCACACAGTTATGTAAGTGGATTACACAAACCCCTCAGTGGCCCAGTGCTCCTCCAGTAAATTGAGCTAATGATACTTAAGAAATATGAAGGTGCAATTACTCAATCAAATGAAGACCATGTGAGAAAAAGAGTCATCTCATATTTCATAGTGATGTTTTTAAGAGCTAGCAAAGAAAACGTTAAAAAAAAAAGGTTTTGACACAACAGCTACTTTAAAAAGGCAGAGCCTGATTCTCCACTCCTTTAAACTAGTATCATTCTGGTACATATATAGTTACACTGGCAGAGAACCAGTGTAACATAAGAACAACAGACTTACAAGGTTTATTCTTCTGTTAACTACATTTACACCACACCACACCCCCCAAGACTGCACTCAACATTACAGCCCCAGCTGAAAAAAAATATCCCTCTTCATGAAAGTGTTTAAGCTAGAGCTGATTGAGAATTTTTCAAATATTTGTTTTGTTTTCTTTTTCCATTGGCCAATCCGTCAAAAAACAAAACTATTCACAAGAAAGAGTCAGCTATGACTCAACTAGTGTCACGAAGGGCTCTCAATTACAAGGCTGAATTTTTAGTCAGATCTTGAGAGGAGAGAATGATCAAGAAGAAGAATAGAGTGTTTGTGTACAATATGGAAGATGTGAGGTCAAGTCTATCTTTCAAATCAGGCAGAACAGAGACTTCCCTCCCACCTCCAACTGAAGCACATGCTTAACTTTAAGCACACGTTTAAAGTTCCAAAGCCAAAGGCATTAAAAACCATGTGCTTAAATTTAAACAGGTGCTCAAGTGCTTTCTTGAACTGGTGCCTAGAACAGGTTACTCTCTCATTAAGCATACTAAAGTGAAGTGCCTTCAAAGTTAATTTTATGTTATAAACATTTGCCTCACTTAGCTGAAATCTGTTAGGCAAAACAGTCAAGAGCTGGACAGCAGTTCAGTTCCCTCCTTAGACTTAAGAATTTAGTAAGTTGTCATATTACAGGTCATACCCTTTCCACCCGTCTCATTTTACACAATATTAACTTACATATAATCTTCAGTGATTTGCTTGTGGCCAAGTGACCTAAATATCTTGCCAATGTATATTATATAGTAACATGAAGAAATAAAATCACAACTCACTATGCAAGAATGTCGCATTCAAAATATCTAGGGAGGTTTCTCTTCTCATCTCTCTCTTAACTGCACAATCACAAACAGGCAAATTTTAAAGCCTCACCTCCTATCATTGTGGGAGTTCTGTTTTCAGTTTAATGTTGCCTCTCAACAGAGAATGGTATTTCTCAAGAAATACATTCTAAGTTTGATTTTCCTTTGCCAAATGCATTGCCTCAACAATCATAGCAGAGTAAGTAGCACATAAACTAAAGTAGAAACTGTGACAGATTTCCCATTTTATGTTTCCACACAGAACTTCTCACATGTGTAAAGTACCATACATATGAACATCTTCGCAGAACTGGAGTGTTAAAAATCTCTGGGCTGCCGCAGTTCCTCATTTATATAAGAAGGAAAATAATCCTTCCCTTCTCCCACTATTCATCCATCTTGTCTGTATAATGTACACATTTTGCAGGTCAATGACTCTGTTACTATATGACTTTCACAGTGGGTCCCCAGAGATTACTTTAATAGACGTAAGAACCTAACAGCTGTATCAGATGAAAAATCAGAAACAAATGCATTTCTATTTTCAAAAGAAAAAAGATTTCATTAATGAGTTTATACTAGATAAGGAGAAAAAAACTCAAAGAATCCAGCCGACTCTGGGAAATTACAGCAAAAGCAACAAGAATCCTGTGGCACCTTAAAGACTAAAAAATTTCTTCAAGTATAAGCTTTCATGGGCTCCAATCCATTTTCTCAGTTGCATCTGACAAAGTGGGCTAGAGCCCACAAAAGTGGATGCCCAAAGAAATTTGTTAGTCTTTAAGGTGCCACAGCACACTCGCTGGTTTTGCTGTACACAGACTAACACAGCTACCCCTCTGGAAACTGGGAAATTACAGTTTTACAACATGACCTTGAAGACCCATGGTAACTAGTATGTCACCCACAAAAAGCTCCTAAGCTGGTATAAACTGGCATAACTCCATTGACTTTGATGGAACTGCACTGATTTGCACAAGAGGAATATCTGGCCCTCAGCCCATAAAAAGGACTATCATGTTTAAAATCACAGCTCTCCTTAGAACTTCTCTATTTGCAGAGAGTAGCGCTACATGAAATTATTTGGAACAGTTTCAAAATAAAGAAAATAATAAATCAGACCAGACTGGAGACTTTTCTCAGGAAAAACATAAAATAATTGGTCTCAAAACATTTTGCCAGGTCTAATTCATAGCCAATACAAAACAGTATATATAGTGACCAGTTAAAATGGTTGAAGTTCATCATGGAGTAGATGTCGTAGAAATCCCCAATGCAGCCAAATTCTAAGACCAGAAGAACTGTTGCTCAGGGTCCAACCAATGGTTCAGCTAGCCCAGTATCCTGTTGCAGACAGTAATCTGGCACAGAGCTTCCAGAGGAAATGTACAGAACAGGGCAATCTTGGACAGATCCACTCCCGAATGCTCCTCCCAATTTTTGGCAGTCAGAAATTTAGGGTTGCAAAAAGCATGGAAATGCATCCCTGATCGAACACCTTGACTGACAGCCATTGATAGACCTGTCTTTGATCAACTTCTCTAGTTCTCTTTGCAACCCAACTATATTTTTGGCCACCACAACATATCATGACAATAGACTACAGATTAACTGTGTGTTGTGTGAAAAAGTACTTTCTCTTGTTTGTACTAAACACACTGCTTAATAATTTCATCAGATGGCAGATTTTTTGTATTGTGGGAAAAGGTAAATAACACTTCTCTATTCACTCCCTCCCCCCCACCTTTTCACAATTGTGTACATCTCTACCATATTCCCCTTAGTCGTCTCTTTTCTAAAATAAAAAGCTCTAATCTTTTTAGTCTCCCAGTATGGAAGTCATTCCATATACTTGATCTTGTTGATTATTCTGAACCTTCTCTAGTTCCACTATATTCTTTTTAAGATGAGGCAACCAAAACTAGATGCAATATCTAATATGTGGGCATATCACAAGTCTACATAGACATGTCTATATAGACATGATATCATCTGTCTTATCTTCTAACCCTTTCCTAATAGCTCCTAACATTTTGTTAGTCTTTTGATCACTGCTGCACACTGAGCAGAACTTTTTGGAGAACTATCCATTGTGATTCCAATATCACTTTCTCAAGCAGTAGCAGCTAAGTTAGACGTCATCTTTATATATGTGCTGCTGTCATTATATTTTCCATTGTGCATTGCTTTCCACTTATCACACTGAATTTTATCTACCATTTTGTTGAAATCTCACCTATTTTGTGAGATTGCGAGTGGAACTCTGCAGTCACTGCTGAACTGTCTTGAACAATTTTGTATAATCTGCAAATTTTGCCATTTGGCCCGTTTCCCCATCATTAATCACAGTGCACTCTCATTGTCATAGGCTCTCTCAGGAGACATCTAAGTTTTACTGCTGTATTGTCAGTGGTGCCAAACTTAGGGATGGCAATCTGCAAGATCTTTGTTCTACCCCTACCATTCCATACTCTCCTTGGGCTCTAATGGAAGGTGAGTTGGATGCTGTGATGGAAGGTGAGTATACACCACTCTCCTTGGGCTCTGATGGAAGGTGAGCTGGATGCAGTGTTGGGAAGTGTAAGAGGGGTGACTTTGGGGTTTGAGAAACAGCTGGTCAATTGCTTTAATTTTTCTATGAAAATCACGCCATCTCTGTGAAAATGTTTCGTTTTGTTTTGCAAGTGTCTGAGGTTTATTTTTTGAAAAACAAGTTTTTCTATACTTTCCCCCTCCCCCGGTCACGGGACTATTTTGTCAGAGAAAGAAAAGCCAGTTGTGGTTTCAATTATATGGAATCAGTGGCCATAAACCTAATATAAGTGATGTGTGGGCGTCGTGACATCTCTTCCACTCACAGGGCAGCATAAAGGTCGTAGAAAGTCTATTGTGCACTACTTATAAAATAGGAATTAATGAACTTCTCTCTTTGCCCCAAGCCCTACATTGCTCCTCTGCCAAACCCATTGATTTAGGAGAAAGGAGAAATTCACAAAAAGCACAGAAAACACTGCTTCACTATAAAAATACAAAGAACACTATCTGTGGATGTTTTGGCTAAAAAAGGGATCATGCATGTCGCTTTCTTCCTCGGGAATTCTGCCTCCATTCATACATAATTGTATGGATTAAATCACCGTGGATGTATAGTTACAGAAAAAAATCATATCCTTTACTGTTACTTTACAAAACATAAAATATTCCAAATAATATCTTGGCAAACAAAGCTGCACAACAACACTGCCTCTTATCTTCTTCCAAACTGCTATAAATTCAACTTTGTTAAATTTGTGCAATATTTAATCTACATGCAGGAGGTCTACATTTGTTTCTAATAACAGGAGGGAAGTCATGAGATGTCAAGGAACAGTTTCCTTAGGCCAGAGACTTCAAAGGTGAGTCTGTCAGCTTGTCCTTCTCTTATTGCTTGAATGAGCCTTAAAGTTTTGTAAGAGTAACTCCTCATTTTAAATAATTATGGTCTGCAATTTAAAACTGCACTGCATCTGAATCTATGACAGAACACTTATGCCATCATCTGATTTTCAGTGCTCGTCCTACCTCAAAAAACAACTGGAGCCAGATGCTGGATTAAAACGATAAATAAAAACGGCAAATGAGAATACAGTTCTTTCAGCTTATGTGAAATACTCATGAACTTAATGTTGTGGCTTGGTTACAGAGGAGTTATGGACTGTATTAACTTGTTGAAGCCTCATACCTTTTCTTGATTGCCAGGACTGTAAACTCTCTCTCCTGGAGAAACATCAAGGGCAGATATAGATCCCAGTGCAGACTACTTTTGCATGCCAGTTGGCCACACAAGATTTTTCCCCCCACCTAGTTGCTATGAATGGTACCCATGCAATCCAATGTGTACACCTCAGTATAAGCAAGAAGAAAAAGCTATATTTTTTGTGTGTGCATGTGTGTGTGTTCAGTTTCTCTATTTCTCCCTTCCTGTGCTCCCCCATTCCCTAGCACATTTCTTGGTGTGCAGAAAGTTGGATGGCATCCTCTTGCTTTTGTTCTTTTTGAAGTCAACATTAGTTTTGCAATGGGTTCAGTGGGTGCAGACTATTAGATGCAAAAGGCCTGCTCTTGCTCTTTTTGAAGTCAACATTAGTTTTGCAATGGGTTCAGTGGGTGCAGACTATTAGATGCAAAAAAACTTGTAGGTAGAGAATGCTCTTTGAACTCCTGCTTATGTGGCACTGCATATGAAAATAGTTGGCGATGAAAATCATTTGAAGCAAGAATTTTGCATTGTTCTGTCATACAAATGTTATTTATACAACAAAAATATGAGTGGGATTCTGCAAAGCACTCAGCATTGACCTAATTCTAATCCTTTTGAAGTCAAAGGAAGTTTCAGTGTTACCAGAGCCAGGCCTATAACGAGCACTTTTGAAACTGTCACTGTTAAGTGTATTCATTCTTTGTTGATTCACTAGATTCACTTTCTCTATGGTGTCACAGAGCAGACCCTGGCTTGCAAAAAGTAATGACATCTGAAATGAACACAAATTTACTTAACAGATTTTGCTTTTGCATGAAATCATTTTAAATCTATAGATGCTGTCACATCATGAAAGAGATAATGTGTTAATTTTAGCTGGCAAAAAAAAAAAAAAACCTATGCAGAAGATATATACACACACATTTCAATGCTTTGATACTGCCACTTGCAATTTAGACACTCAGAATCTTGCAGTCACATCTCATCGCTTAATTTGCACGTGTGAAGTCTTGAGGCTGGCATCATTTGTTTATTTTTCCAGTATGTGACGTCCGGCTTATTGATCTCATCACACCAGTCAACATCAAGCAGGAGACCAAAAAAAATCAAATGTGCAAACAACAAATACCAAGCCCACAAACAGTTGTACAACTGAGATACAACCCTGGAATACCGCCAAGTTCCAAAGGGGCAGCGGTGTTAGTCTAGTTCAGCAAAACAAGCAAGGAGTCCCATGGCACTTAAAGACTAACAAAACTCCTAGCTCGTATCCCTGGAATAGAGCTTAAAGAAATAAGATATCCGCTTACATAAGTGCAACGTAAATCCTGCATACACTAGTGCAGCTCTGTGCTGCAAACTGAGATAGCTGAAATTAACATGAAACTGATTCAACTTGTGAGTGAGACAAGATGGTGGAGGCAGCATCTTTTATTGGACCAACATCCGTTGGTGAGGGAAATGAGCTTTCAAGCATACACACAGCTCTTCTTCAGGTCTGAAGATACTTACCTAATATCCTGGGACCAAAAGAGCTACAACACTGCATACAACAATTTGTGTGTAACAGGCATGACCTCCAAACTGAAAGATACACACAGTTTAAATAAAATATACCCGCTTAACTGTTTTATCATCTTTTAACACACGCTGAGTCAGCAGACAGAAGCAAATATATTTGGGCAGTGTTTAAAATGACACCCTTTACAAATGGAACTACCTAAATCCGGTGTTAGAGAATTAATGAGCTTCTAATGTAAATCACGCATAATTTACAGTGAAATTTGTCTTTGTGCCAACAGACACTCACACTGCATAGTAATGAAGAAAGAGGTTTGGAGATGAGAAGTTATCTGCAGCCTCTTTGCTTCTTGCCTCAGCTTCCTCCCAGGTAGCCAAGGCAATATAAACTAATTGAAAGAGCAACAAGTTTATTTGCTGCACAGTGTTACTTTCACTTTGTTGTTCCATGCTAGACTTAGTGATGTTACTGAGGACATCAGGTATCATTAATTTTAAATACTAACAGAGTATCTGGAGTACAAACGTGACCTGAGTTACATGCCTACAAAATACAAGAAATGCAGGATGAGGGAGCAACAACTCCTTCCTCCATCTATGCAGGGACTTGATTGTGCCCTCCTGCGTGCCAGTCAGTTCAGATGAGCCGACAGAGGATGTGGCTATCTGCCCCTGGTGCAGATTACTCAGTGCAGATTACTTCCTCCATAGGGCAAGCAAGGAACCAGTGGACATGTTGCCTCTAAGCCACAGTGTGGTCTCTGGGGTGCTACACTGGTGTTTTTTTCCTTATTGAGGCTTGTGGTAGAACCACAATCTGCTTTGGGGTTAACAGAAAATGCATTCCAATCAAACAAAAGATCCTGAAGGATCTCACATACAAACTGATGCAGAGTATCGATTAATGACAGTACAAGGTACTAGATCTCAGCCCACTTGTCCCAGCGGGAGACACCTCCACCTTTTAAGCACCTCTTTTTCTCTTTAGAGAAGTTGTTGAGCATTCTCAGCTTCTCTATATTCACAGACACACAATGCAAGCTGATCATTCTAGGGGAGCAAAAATGGGACAGGAATGGAGATTGCTAATATAATTAATTGTTTTCTTCTTCTTTAGTCTGGACAATAAATAAATTTCCTTTCATAATACACATTTAAAAGAGTTCTCCTGACCCACCTGTCTCCTTGGTATTATAAAACTTTCTTATTTACTATACAGCCCAAATAAAACATCAAAGTTCATTAATAAAAATCATACACACACAGGCAAAGAAGCTAGTATTTAAAAGCCTAGAATGATCATGCACTCACACAGACAGTCAGTCAGTCTACCTTTTAGAAGGAACAACAGAGTGTGACCATTTAAAACAAGGGATGCATTCAGTCTTGATTCCTATTAACAAACAGTGTGAAGGCAGCAGGTCGAGTACCGAAAACTGTCTTGGAGACAGCAGGGTCGAGTGCATGCAACACAGGATTTATAATGAGAACACTTTTATTCCCAACTCTTCCGCTTACTGTGTCACTTCTCTCTCCTCATCTCAGTATTCCCACCTGTAAAACCAAGGGCATGGCTAATTACTCATCTTTGTCAAATGATTTGATATCTGTGGATGAAAAGTGCTAGATATGTATTATTATCACTGGATGATACACAAGAGCCAGCTTGCCTACAAAGAGGATATCAGCGCTCAGAAAAGTTCCAAAGCGATAGCTGTGTTAGTCTAGTTCAGCAAAACCAACCAGGAGTCTGGTGGCACTTTTAAAGATGAACAAACTCTCTCTCTCTAACTCACTCTCAGAAAACTCACGGTTACCCAGAGATTTTCCTTGGCTCGTGCTTTTGTTGCTGAAGATTCTGTGCTTTATCCCTGCTGCCTTCCTTTCTTACACAGTTCTGCCTGGAGTATCTAGTCAGGATTAAAGCCTCATGCTGGTAGGCACAAGGCTGACACACAACAAGGCAAGATGCACAAAGGATGGGAAGGGAACGAGTTGTCCAAGGTCAGTGACACAGATGAGAACAGAAACAGCCCCTTCTGATTTCCAGGCTGCTATCCAGTCCTCTGGACCACCCCTCAACATGCATGAGGTATGGCTGCTGCACTTTCTGTATAGGTGGGCTGCTGCAGGATTTACTGCTCTGTTTCTGTAATGGTTATTACAGACAAAAATGCAGCTCTTTGCTGAAGTGATGTCACCTCAAAGACACCATGAACTGTTCTGGAAACAGAGCCTTTGAGTTTCCGAAAGAGCAGTGTAACGTGCCTCAGATCAGTGAGTTGATACAAACTGTCATTTAAAGCCAAGAGTAGGAGACCAACTCTGGTTTCTAGATCAAATAAATAAATCCTTTGACCCAGCTTTTAAAATATGTAAAATTTTAGCCTGGTCAACACTCTAATGGCTTAAACTGTACCTATCTTTGGACCAAAAGTAGATTTTTTCACTATCATTCTCCTAGCTAGCCAAAAGCTTTTCTTGGCACAAATCATGAAGGATCTAGCCTTGGGACGACCCCCTCAAGATGAGAGGTGAAATCCTGACTCCTCCAAAACCAGTGGAACCAGGATTTCTCCTCAGGTCTGCCTTACGCAGTTCAGTGTACTGTAGCTTTTCTTACTTAAGAATTTATCATATCTGCCCATAATGCTACACTAAGCATGAATATTTCTTAACTTTCTGACAAGTTTTGCCCAAACCTGCCGAATAAAAGCTATTATGAAAAAATACAGAAATAGCTATAAGTTATGAAAGTCCTCAAAGATCTCAGCAATTGTCCCCAGCAACATTAGAAGAAGATCCCTATTTCAAAAATGAAATTGTCAAAGTCCAGGATACATTTCCCTTATAATAGTCAAAAAGTCTGATGGCACTTATAAAGACTAACAAATTTAAAAAATCTTATTTTGTCAGATGCCTGAAGATGAGAAACTCACAAAATGGGCCCACAAAAGCTCATGCACTAAATAAATTTGTTAACTCTTTCGAAGTGCCAGAGGACTCCTTGTTTGTTTTGCTTAACTAGACTAGCATGGCTACCCCTTTGGAATTTTCCTTACATTTACCCAATATCATCATCCTTATTGTTATATCCAAAGCTCTGTCATTATTGAGGGCCATAAAATTTTGTGTTCAAATAAAATCCTAACCCATCTGCAGCCAATTTAGGGCAAACGACCTTGGATTAGGTTATTGCGCTCTCACTTACATTAGTTTACACAGGTGCGATTACACGGACCTCCATGGAGTTACTCCAGATCTAGACCTCAGAGAGAGCAGAGTCAGAGTCCATTATTGTCAAAAAACAAAACAAAAAAAAAAAAAAAAACCACCAACAGATGGGAGCTTTTAGTGGATAGTTTCCCTCACTGCTCTTTGCACAGAAAATATGATCTTCATTGGGCATTATATTATACATATCCATAGAGAATATGTTTTGTATGAATGCCTCAAAGGGGCAGATTCTGCCAGCATTATTCATGTTCATTACATTACTCCTGAATAACCCTGCTGAAATCAGCAAGTTTATTTGTATGACACGGCAATGTGACTAATGGCTGCAAAACTGTCCCTGATTTAGGACAACAAATAAGTATAAAAGGTAGTGTATCTGATGTTTAACTGATACTATGTGACACCTGCCCAAAGTCAAACAACCTGAAAACCTAAAAAAAACCTGAGTGAATGCTAAGGAATGACTGTTCTGTACATGCAGGGATTTTATCTTATTCACACCAACACGAATCCTGTCTCTTACAGAGCCTGTGAATCACAACAGGGCCTCTGAGAGGAGAAAATGGCCATTAGCTTCTAGAAGGCTGATACCCAATGAAGTTTCTCAAATGTGTTTTGAAGTGTATATTAAAGTCAACAGGAGACAGAGTTGAGTAACTGAAAGCAGAACTGGGCCATCAAGATTTATGGATTAAAAATGGCTAAAATAAACACAAACATACACTTTTTCAACTGCTAGAGCTGAGCCTTCCCATTTCAAAACAGGACAAAATGATACTTTCAAACTATAGTGAGCGAAATCTACTATGACCATCCCCATTCATCTACAGCATCATCCCTTACTTCCATCTGCACTTCGTGGTTTTTAACTATTTTCTTTGTTGCCATTCAACCTCAACAATAAGTTTCCCTTTACGTGAACACAGTCCGCTACTGGCTTTCATGTCACTGTAAATACTGAGTCAACAGATGGTGCTACCCAATTTGACTCTTTGAATCGCCTGTTTTATCATTTGTAGTAAATGTCATGGTCTCCAGTTTCCAAATGACCAAAATCTTTTCACAGTATAGTCACCTTGTTTCTCTAGCTAACCTATCATTCTAAACACTCCCATGAATTGGCATTGGCTATTACAAATCATGTGAAAAGATACAAATTCTCTTTCATTGATATACCATTTGAGAGTAATTTATATCTTAAAAAATACATAGGAGGACATTTCCAGAGGAACAAAGGGTAATTTGGCACCCAACTTCCATTGAAAGCCAATGGGATTTGAGCAACTATGTCCTAGGTTCTTCTGAAATTCAATCATAGCAGTCAGTGAATTATGTAAATATTGAGTGAAATCCTAGTTGCAGTGAAGTCTATGGGCCTAGGGACATTGAGTCTATAGGAAAAAGATTTCACCTTGATGCGTAAGGGTGCCAATCATACCAGAAAACTAAGCAATGGTCAAAGGACAATTTTATTCATAGGTAAACAGGCTGTTTGTTATGAAATTCCTAGGACAATCTGTTGAATATTACCACTATTAACTCACACATGGTTTTGGTTCCATGGAATATACAAGAACACATCAACAACACTGGGAGTTTAGCCACACTGGGCTATTTCTGCAGTCTTATACAGGATCTCCTGGTGAACACAGCAGTGAACTCATTTGTTATTGTATCATGCAACAGAAAAGAACATTCTCCTGTGCTTCTGATTACCTGCTAACATACAGTGATTTGAAGAGATGTAACCCAATGTGCCAGCAGTGGTCCAAAGAGGAGCTATGCTGGAAAGATGCTTCCAATCATTTATTTTCCTTCTCTGTGTAGCTCTTTGCTGTCCTGTCTTCTGAAAGGAGGGAATCTCTCCTCTTTACAGCACCCCCTCACCTGGCTCCTATAAAGGATTTCCCATTATTCTTCCATTTTCTTGTCTCTTAGCCTGGCTTCTGCAAAGAATGAAGTATACTTTCCTCCATCTCTCACAAGGCCTTTGCAGTTATGAGGAGTGTTATCCCCTCACTAACTGCTAACTTTAACTGGCTGCTGAGAGACACATAGGCTGTCCAAGCAATCCTCACACACCTGAACATGCTCAGCCAGGAAGCATTCTGTGTCATCCTCACAGCTCAGAATGAATGAGGCACCAGAGTCACAAACTCAGTGAAAGCCACACATTGGCTGAGCATCACTAATTTCTTTACACGAAGACTGGAGCTTGTTTCCACTGAAGTCACTTTCTCACTTCCTGTGTTCATGACAACATTAAGTCTGTTTTTCACCTACTCTTCCTCTTTGGTTTTAATATTACACTCCAGTTCTGGTTCAATGTTCCCTCTAAGCCCATGATGCAGCTGAGCAAGTTCTGGATGCCGCTGAGCAGGTTCCCTGCTGGTTCCCCGACTCCCATTGGGCCCCTTCCTTGCTGCCTTCCAGCGCCTCCAACAACTTGCTCAGCTGCATCATCAGCTTTGAGGGAACACTGACTGTAAATAAGCAAAAAGCAAGAAAACAGAATTAGATTAGAAACATCTTACTCTTCTACTCTCCAAATTCACTGGAAGCCTGAGAGGCAGATTTAGTGCTTGGGTTCTTGTCACACTAGTCAGGGGTCTCAAACACTCCGCCCCTAAAGCAATTTCCTGTGGCGTGCAATGACACCACTGTTACCAGTATTTATGAAAAGGTTTCAGTGGTGCAGCTCTCAGGCCATTGTACTAGTCCTCATGTGGCCCTGTACTAGTCCTCATGCAGCCATTGTGATGATTTGAGTTTGAGACCCCTGCACTATGCCAAACATTAGCCAAATAAAAACTGGCATACAGTTTAGTCAGAACCCGACAGTAATCCTCAGTTAAACATACTTCTTAATTAAGAATTCATCCTGATCCTAAGATTTAACCCTTCCTGAAATTGTAGAGCCTTTTATCAACAGAGAACTTATTGCTATCCCTCTCTTTACTGTACATGGTTATTAATTTTTCTGCCCTTATGATCAGTTTAGCAGAGGTTGGAAATTCAAGGTGCCATTTACTGGAGCAAGTAGTTTCCTTTCTTTTTCTAACAAAACCCTTAATAGAATATGCAAAAAGGAGGGGTACAATTATACATTGTTGTGAATAGTGAGGGAAAAATAGACTGAAAGAACAAAATTTCTGGATATGTTTTTCTGCTATGTTGCCGCTAATTTATTGCAATGGATTCTGTTTACAACCCTACATAGAGAACATTGCTGCACTTTGTGAAGTTATATTGAGCCAGAATGTTTACACATAACGCTAAAGAAATGAAGATGCATTCACATGAACTTAAGAGTGATATACATACTGTGTATTCACACTGGTGCTCATCTGTTTCAGGAATGAAGAAGTTTAAAAAACTCCATTAGGTGAAATACAACATCCTTTCAAGATCCAAAGGGGCAGCTGTGTTAGTCTAGCTCAGTAAAGCAAAGAAGGGTCCTGTGGCACTTAAAGACTGACAATTATATTTATTGCATGACCTTTTGTGGGAGAAAATCCAGTTCATCCAATGCTTTGCAGATAGAGGAACTTAGAATGCAAGTCTGATGAACTGGGATTTTCTCCCACAAAAGCTCACGCAATAAATATAGTTGTTAGTCTTTAAGTGCCACAGGACTCCTTGTTCGTTATACAACATGCTGGGTTCAAGCCAAGTTGTTATGCTGACATCGCTTAGTGCTTGTGTAAGCTGGCTTACACTTGCATCAGTGGCTCTGTGGGGGGGAGGGGTCGGTCGGTCTGTCTGGGGGTGCCTGTGTGTCTGTCTGTCTGCTGGGGGTGGCTCTCTGTGTATGCGTCCACCTGTCTGGGGGTGGCTGGGGGTGTCTGTCTGTCTGTCTCTCTGCCTGCCTGGGGGGTGGCTCTCTGTCTGTCTGTCTGTCTGGGGGTGGCTGTGTGCATGTGTGTGTCTGTCTATCTGTCAGTTTGGGGGTGTCTGTGTGTGTGTGTCTGGAGGTGGTTTTTGGGTGCCCCACCCGCACAGGAGGGGGAACCTGTGCTGGAGGGCTCCGGGGCCAGCAAATTACACTCTAACCGCTGCAGCAGGGGTAGTTTGCCCAACCCCTGGCCAAGAGCCTTCCCTGCCCATCCGCCAGTTTCTCCAGCCGACCCCCAGTTGGGTTCCTTCCCCACCCACTTCCCCGAGTTCCAGGAACCTTCCCAGCCAACCCCCACCACCACCCTTCCCCTGCTCCCCACTCCAACCCCACTAAAATCTCCCCTTCCTGCTTGCCTGGCCATTGCAGCTGCTCCCTGGCCATAAACTGCTGCCGCCTTGAGCATCATCAGGGTGGGAAATTTTAAAGTGACCTAGCCTGACACAGCCTCCTGCCAGCCGGAAGACTGTGTCTTCCAGCTGGCTAGGGTACGCGGCTGCCAGCTGTGCGCTGCCGGCAGCAATTTGTGTGCCGGTAAGTATTTGTTGCTGCACGAGCACGCATGCATGCAGCTTGTAGGGAACATTGGTTCCAGTCCTATGTAGTATGTGTGTTCTTCCAACCATGAGAGATGGCCCATTGATTTTAATGGAACTGCTCACCTCATCGTGTCAGCCTCTGAGGCCAGAAAGGTCCATCAGGCCATCCCCTGTGCCAGAATCACCAGTCAACACCCACACGCAAATCCGACAGCCAGAATTAGAGTGAAGTATTACAGCCCTCAGGAGACTAAAATACAATGTGCCACAGGCTGTTGAAAAGGGAGCCATGGGTCCCAGGAAGAAGGGAGCACAGGCTTGCTTCTCTCCCTGACCCCTGTGTGTCCTGGGAAGAAGGGAGCCTCTGCTTCCTTCTCATTTGGACCTGGGGCTCCCATCCCAGCAGGTCCCTTCCACCAGGACGCCGCAGGTCCCAGTAAGAAGGGAACCGCAGGTCCCGTGGACTCCCCACATCCACACATGAAAAGTTAAGTCAATGTTGTTAAGTTGACTTAACAGAGTCAACTTAACTTTTCAAGTGTAGACATAACTACTCTTAGCTCTACAGGCTGGAGAGTGGCCTCTCTAATTTCTCAGAAGTAGTTTATGAATTTATATATTATTTTTATAGGGCCCGTTTATATCCTCACAGCAATCTCGATTGCAGCTATTCCTGGTTTACATCATCCAACATTATATGAGAATCAAGGATCTTGGAGATAAAATAAAACAAATGTGTATTTTTACACATCAGGGAACCACAAGCACCAAAATAGGTCAAAATCCTCAAATGGAACATGTGATCCCTATGTCCATTTTTAGGCTCCTAGGAAAGTGGTCTGACTTGTCAAAGCACCCAGGAGCTCCCATCGGCTTCAACATGAGCAAAGTTAGACCAGCTACAAGCTCTTTCAAAAACACTCACCCACTGTCTTTAGACTGGCCGCCCGCATAGCTGAATGGCTGCTTAATGATCCCTCATCATTTTCCATGAAGAGCTGAGATTTTTGCATACTTTCTGGTGCTATTACTAAGAAAACACACAGACTCGACCTACACTGTGGTTACAATCCACCAACCTGTGCAATCCGTTTTGTACTCATCTGAAATATCCATTACGAACCTCCACTGAAATAATGACCCCTCTGTCTATATTTTCTTGTTAGGCAGACAATCATAGTTACAGCATTAAGCAATGTTGGTTTCTCATTAGCCTACCTCAATGGTCATTAATTGTTCATTACTGGCACAGGTGCAGGCCAGTAATGCTTACCTATAATTCAACATCCCAATACACCACTACAATTGGCCACATCATGGCCACAATTACATAGGAATTCATGAGAAGTGAGAGAAATGTAGTCTCACAAAATATATTCACGGAAATTCAACTAACAAGACAAAGAAACAGAAAAGGAAGGTAATGCGGGTGAGCCACACCGCATACAACAGCACCAAAAGCCCACGTGGTGCTTCATGTCCTTTATTCAGTGCCTGTCAGCTCTGAGTGTTGACATGTAAGTAAAATTAATTCTCATTGTCATATTTCTACTAATGAAATTTCTCAGCAGAGCCCAGAACTACAAACATTTACACACTAATTTATTTTGCAGAACCAATTAAGAATTCTTAAAAAGTCTCTCCACTAGCAAATCTCTGCATTATGTCAGACACTATATTTGGGTCTGATATTCATATGTCACCTTTCCTTTCATTGCTTATGTCTCTGAGGAAGCTTCAATGGAATTTCACATAGCACAAAATGGATCTAAATATGCTTGAAAAGAATAGGAGAAATTAGTCAAAAGTTATTGTTTGTTGGTGTACAGACAGTACATTTCTTGATGCAGGAACTCAGTGGAAGCCTATGGCCTGTTACACAATCTAGTCCAGAGCCCTCCACAATCTGTGCAACACAAGTGCCCCCACCGCCAAAGCCCCTGCTGCTATAGGGGTTTTCAGCCACACCACTGGGCCCCTGCCACAACACAAAGCCCCTGCCACCAAGGATTCCCACCACCGCAGAGAGTTTTGGTGGCAGCACTGACCACTTCCCCCATGGCCACAGCTCTCAGAAGCAGCACAAGCTCCTGCCACTGGAAGACCTTGTGAGGGGAACTAGTTCAGGTGTGATTATTTCAGCAGTGAGTCACCTCTGGATGACACACTGAATTGCGTGCCATGACACTGATATGTCACGACATAGGCATGGGAACTACTTATCTAGTCGGTCTAAATAGCGCCTTCCAGCTTTATTTCTGTATATAAAATTATGACTACAAAATCCACCCAAGAAATAGCATTATGTTGAAGTTAACGTTCAACAGATGTTTCTTCTGCCCTTTCAGAAAAAGCCTAAAAAATGGTTTTAAAAGCACTCAGACATAAACTCTTAAGCTGCTTTTATGAAAGTAATAAAGTGGCCATCTCCTATTGATTTTCAATGAGTGTTGGCCACACTTGGTTCTGCCATGAGTGTGAGGGATTTGACTAGACGACCTAGCAAGGTTCCTTCCCATCCTGCGATTCTATGATTTAATTCCTTTTGAGGGTCTCAAAAAAAAAGTTAAGATTTCCCTTAAAAACAAAAATAAGAAAAGACAAAAATACAAATCATGATGAGCTACAAATGAGGTTGGCACACACTCTTACCTTGGTCCCTGAAAATGAGATGCTCTGTGACAGAATTATGTGTCCCTGTGGTTCACTGCGTAAGTGCACGTAACCCCTTTTTCCATGTTCATACATAGGCAAGCCTCATTCTGGGTGGCAGCTGAGATGTGCTTTACAGCAGGAGTCATCCTGTTGTGTGAGAGGCAATGCACATAGCTGCCATCCACCGAGCAGTACACAATTGCTTCCCTTCTCCCCTCTGACTCGAGGGCTACGATAATTTGCTCCTGGTCCATGACAACAGCAAATTGCCAGATTGGTGAACTAGCTTTGCCCACCTGCCCAGGACTGAGTAGCTGGCATAATGCACCCCATTACTTCTAAGCACCAACAATTAATATCCAGGAAGGCAATACAAGCATTTAAGGGGGATTCCTTCTCCCCTTTATGCCCCTGCATCCCTGCACTTTCCAAGGGACATTCAAGCTGATAGAAAACCACTGGACCATTTGAAAGGTATGGATGCATTATGTGTGTGAGATTCAACTTTGAACAGAGGCACAGCTCAAAGTCTCTACACTACTTAAGTTCCTTCACTAAAATACTGCCTTTCTTTCCCATTCATGCTACTTAGACTCGCTTTGTCTCAGAGCTCAGCTACTGCAACATCCTCTTCTCTGGCCTGCATGGATTCTCCTCCCATGTTCATTTATTCCAAATGCTGTCACAAAGACTCTTTCCCAAGTCCACTGTCTGACCATGTCACTCCTCTTTGTCTCTCTTCAATGGCTCCCCATTCACTCTTGCATGCATGTACAGCTCTAATGCAACAAACACAAACCTTCAACATCCTTCATAGTCTATCCCCATGCTATTCGTCTTCTTTTGGGGTCTGCAGAAACATCACTTCCTACCCCTGCCATTCCACTGAGACCAGCCTTCTTCACCTATTACAACATTTTCAAAGAGGCACATTCATGCTTCCTCCTATGCTGTTTCTCTCACATTAGAGGAGCCCCCAACAGGCACCCAGAAACCCACCTCAACTTCCTTCTTCAGAATGGTTTTTAAAGGTCTCCTATGCTGTGACACCTGTGGAAACCCTTGGCAAGAGTTGGGCAATAACCTGCCTCCACACAATATTACATCACTGACTACAGAGGTGCTATAGTCCAAGAGGGCCAGAGCTAAAGTTGTTTGAGTGACCTTACTTGCATTTCTGTAAGATTCACAAAGGCGTAATTTTGTTTGTTTTATATGCTGGGGTTTTGTGTTTGTTTTTTAAATAGAACTTTAGCATTTTTACGACTTTTCCTAAAAACAGAATGGTAATATGTCAGCTCAAGAAAAACCACCAGCTTAAAATGAGAACAAGTAAAAAATTGGGGCTTTTCCCAGCAGAGAACAGCTATTTGGGGCAGAAATTCAAAAAACAATGATATTCTGGCCCCAGAGAAGGAAGTACTGCCTTTTTGCCTGATGGGAGCTGTAGTTTATGTGCCTCATGTTTCTGCTGTCCCTAGTCAAGCTACATCTCCCAAAACTGTTCCGACAACAGAGGTGCTGCTGTTTAGGAATGGCTGGAGAAGACATGAGTGCAAGAGGGAGGGCAGCAAGGGCTGGTCAGCTGTAAGTATTCTGGACAGTGATAGGCTGGGGCTTTAGGAGAACAGTGGATAGAGAAGGCAGCACTGAGCAATAATGGACTTTCAAAGAAAGGATAGCAACAGAAGGGCAATGAGTGAGGTGAAGACAGGTGGGGAATGCACAGGCCATGAGGAGGCAGGAGTTTATGAGGAAGCAGCTGGAAGGGGCTGGCAGGGTGTTGGCATGGGGGCAGCTGGGAAGAAGCTGTTGAATGAGGTGGGCAGGACAGCAAAGAGTAGTGGGATATGGGATGGACTGGGAGTAGAGCAAGGACTTGAGGATGATAGCAAGGAATGTGAGTGATCTTGGTGGAAACATGGACTAACTGGTTGAAAGGACAGATAATGGGTAGGGTGCAGGTTTGTCTGTGTCAGGCAAACTCGCTGCTTATGTTTGAAATCTCTCAATTTAAAGATTGGACTGAATGGGATTTGGGTGCCTAATTCCCTGAGACTCAATTGAAAATCATACAGGGAAAGAAATAATTCTTTAATTATTAGCACATATACAATACTGAATATACGTTTTTCTTAAACTTGCATTTTAACTAAGCTTGTTCCGTAGCAGATATTTGGCATTGCAAATTTAAGCTGTGATTTTTGACTGGTGCGTTCTGTAACATAGCCTGCATACATCAGGTCAGGTTGCTGTTTCACTTTAAAAACAGAGTGATGATAAGAATTAACAACAAAACACACAAGAATGTATTAGGGCTCCTTGTTTTACAAAAATCCAGGGAAATCGCTTCCAATTCTCACACATCTTTGCCCAGGCACTCACCTCTAACCTCCACCAATTAGCGTGGCCACAGGTTAATCTTTAGTGAAGTCGGTTAAAGCAAGCACTCTATTGACTGCAGCAGCACAACAAACTAACCGACTTAAAAGCATTGCAGAAGTGGCATGGATGAATACAAATAGCTACTATTTCCATGAGGGATGTTTGTAGTGGTCATAGTATAATAAGAATCTCATCTTTGCCATTACTGTATGTCATTTTAAGGTAACTTTGAAGTGCACTGATAAAAGCAAGACACCTTTCCTCCCTTTTCTTCTTTCTAAGAAAAGATTTTTGCCAAGTACACTTGCCCTTATTTCAGTACCATTCCTAAATCTTTAAAGGGATGTTTCAACCACATTAAAAACAACACAACACAAAACAAAAATTAAAACAGCAGCAGCTCAGAAACACACCTTAAAAGTAGAACTTTCAGGTCCTCAAAACCTGAAAGGCAGCGAAGGGAGGCTGGGGATTTGGGTGAACCACGCTTTTGTGCAAGAGGGCTGTAATCTGTATCCAGAAGGTTCTTTCTGTGCATATGTCAGCAGAGCAGGATCTGGTCCCCTAGAACATAACTGCAGTTTGTGAAACACAAGCACAGTTGCACCACATCTCCTCAACAACTCATTAGATTGTTGTAGTCCACATCTTCAAGCGCACAGTGGCCTGGGACCAGGCTATCAAAACGAGCCTAAAACTTTGTTGAAGACCGTGGTCAAGAAATCTGTTTCCCTGGCACAGTGGAACTCTTTACAAGGGTAAAGCTTGTCTTTAGAAAACACACAACTGCACTTTTTCTCCCCATCGGGAGGGGATGAGGCAACAACATGTGGCAGACATTAGTCACGTTATTTAATGCATTATCAAGAGGTGCTCAGTTCCTACACTGAAGAGCATTGTAAAGGACTAGCACTTAAAGAGAAATCATCACACATAAAAACACAGCACATTTGACCCTACCCAATTAAGAAAGCACAATATTATACGTTTGTGTTCAGTTTAAACTGCCTGTGTTCAGGAATTTATCAGTGTGTATATGTTATGTAACTGCACAATAAAAGACCCTATTATAGAGAACATACATAAAGATGGAAAGTAATTGCAGAAACATCGATTTCCTGACCTGCCTGCAGTTAAACTTCTGCTTTAATATTAAATGTGTTTTGCATTTTCCTAAGCCAAAAAAAGGAGGAATTAAAGGAAAA
Source organism: Podocnemis expansa (assembly GCA_007922195.1). Classification (NCBI taxonomy): domain Eukaryota; kingdom Metazoa; phylum Chordata; order Testudines; family Podocnemididae; genus Podocnemis; species Podocnemis expansa. Next base: position 90,786,368 of record ML681966.1, read on the forward strand.
CAAGAAATAATGTATTATTGCAAGCACCAGAAAATGTACCCGGGGTGTGGGGGCGGGGGTCCTTCCCACAAACCTTTCCATACATTCTTTCAATAACTGAGAAGCTCCACTGAAGTTAATGGGACTACTCTGGGATGTACAGTTGAAGCTCTGGGATTTGGTTGTGATCCCATTAATGTTAATGGCAGAATTCCCCTTTACTTCATGAGGTCTGAACAGAGTTCTTCATAAGAATGTCCAATCCTTAGAAATGGCTTGCTGGAATTCCCGCTTACTCCTCAGGAAAGAAATATTCTCAGCTCTGAGAAATTCTGCTACCAAAACAGTTGTTTGTGAAAGTCATAAATCCTTTGAACCAGGGATGGGGAATGAAAGCTCCATCTGAGCCACAACAGCTCATGCATTCTAGAAAGAAATATAACTTGCAATGCCTTATGTGAATTCTGCACAATACAAGAAGGTCACCAACAGTGTAAACATCAAATGAAGGATTATCCTTATTTACGAGGTAGCCATTCCAGCAAGAAATTGAATTTAGGACTCTGGTATCCAAAAGCAACATGTCTATCTACTGAGCTGATGGAGAATCTGCTCCCTCTGTCAACAATAATCCTAGTTGAGGTCTGTAAATATCAGTTTGATGCCCAAAAAGAGACAAGTGTTTGCAGACTCCCTTTTCTTTTGGATGCCTCCACTGTAAGCATGGATATCACCGAGCCCTGATTATCTGTTAAAGGCAGATGAGTCCAGGCAAAATATTTCAAAATTACTCCTTTAATTGCAACTTCCCATGCCTTCATGACTTATTTATCTTAGATGCACTCAAATACCTACTACAGTGCTGTGATCTCAACAGAGCATCCTATTAGCTTTAAAATTTTATAAGCCACTATGTACTTGACAAGTTATCTAGGCTTATAATGGGGGAGTCAGATCAACCCAACCCCAAAACTGTAAGCTCTTTAGGAACCACAGTGCCAAGATTTGTTAAAAGGGAAGAATTTTTCACAGTATTGGCTTTATTGCAGTAAATGTCAATATTTCTCATTCCTCATCTAGCAATGTGATAAGATCAATCCCTCCTTTAAAGAAAACCATATTCACCGTACACATAATTGGCTATAAAATGCCAAACAGGAGCTGAGTCTGATGTGTAAGGAAGGAACACACAATCCTTTTTCCCCAAATAGCTTTTCAATTAAAATTGTACGTGACATTTTAGAGCACATCACTCATAACGACGCATAAAAGAAATTAAGGAAAAGACAAAGTACCTGACCCGAAACATACCGAAGTCAAGGGAAAGGATGAGGATTGGGTCCCTCCACTGTGCCCATTCAATATGCAATCTGAAATCTACTGTAAAATGGTTCTTTTTCCCTTCCTGGCCAGCCCACATCCAGGACAGCACATGTACAAAGTGTAAGATTTGAAACAACAGATGTTATCATGTTATCTGGAAACAAACTTTAAAATTGGCAACAAAATATTTGTTCTTGTGGTACAAAGTGACTAGAGTGGGTCTGACCAGAAGAGCATTGAGGGGTGCGCTATCCCAGCCCTGACAGTGAGAAGTTGAGTCTGCTCTGGCTACACCTGAAACTGGTGAGACCATGGCCAATCCACACCCAAGCTTGTTGAGCTGTTGTCATACCCTCACCACATCCCACACTTGTATTCAGGCCCCATTGCCAGGATCTAGTACAAAGGGGATTCAGCAGCTGGTTTTAAGCTGCAGTGTCTCTCCTGGACCTGTGATGGCTCCTAACTGCTGCTTTGTCCAGGACAGATGGATAGACAGGAATCTGAGTTCAGGAGAGAAACCACACCCCCTCCATCCCCCATCCATTAGAACCAGCCCAGCCCCACAGTTTGGCTTGTTCTATACTCAGCTCCAGTGCCCACCTGGTGACATTGAGGAATGGTGCTGAAAACACACTGATCAGGATCCCTAGCCTGACCTGATAGGTAGCAGTGGCCCTAGGCTTAGACACCCCAGCAAAAAACAGGCCATCAAGTGCTGCTAAACTTTTGCCGTCCATTTTGTCAGAGGATGATGTGTTGGTATACAAGCATCTCAGTCTGTAGCAACTAATTTCACAGGCTAATTGGGTGTGAGGAGGAACCATCATGATTTTTTTTTAAACAAATGAGAAGTTTCTTCATAGATATGAAGCACCAGAAAACATATCACAAAAGAGAGTCAGGATGAAGAAGGTTGAGTGTCAGTTGAGTTTATAGTTCTCAGATCAAAATCAATACACTAACAGTACACGCATGGAAACCGCCAGACTCCCTCTGGCGGAGGAGGTGCAGGCACTTGAGTCTGACAGGGGATTGAGTCATTAAGCAACTCCCAGCTGGCAGGAGCTCCACTGGAACTTAGTGCTTGGTTAGGACGAGGAATAACAAGGCCTGGGGATGAAGCATGGAGGGGAAGATTGGATCCATTGCTCAAACCCTCCAATAACAGGGTCACATTTTGGACAGCAAGCACTACCATAAACATCAAGTCAAAGGAATATGTGGAGCAAATCCTAGGTACCTTTGGGCTGAGGGCTGAATTCGGGTCTGACCCTGGCATTTTTTGCTTAAAAAAGGAAGGAGGGAAGGAAGGAAGGATGAAACAACACATTCAGGTTGAGATTTTCATGGTCATCTACAGGACAGGGACACCCAATTCCCATTACATTTAATGGTGTCATAATCCCTTCAGCAGTTTTGAAAGGTCACCTCTACTGTACCAATCACAAACAGATCAAACCAATCTACCTCATAAACATATGCTGCTTGCCAAATTGAGTTTTAGAGGACAGAAAGACACCAAATTTAAACCACTTTTCAAGCCTTTAAACATCAGTTCAAAACAGCATAACACTTCCATTGTCGTCACTGTACTTCTTCAAGGTACCAGTACCAGTAGGATGTTACTTTCATCCAAACTGACAAGAAGTGTGACACTTAAAGCTGAAAAGTATATGTGCACTGCAAATGAATGTTTGACTAACACTTCTGAAAGAACCTGAGTGCCATGGAAATTTCTCACTGAACTGTACAGCGGGACATTTTTATTTTAAAAATGCAAATTGAATTGAAGCTGTATTTGCAAAGTCCACTTTGTTAAGGAAATCCAAAAGTAATGTTATAGACACTTTGTTTCATCTCTCTGTACAATATCGAGGATGGTTGCAAATCCATGTGATTTTGGGTGGGGGGGTGTAAGTAATATCAGGCTGAGCAGCAAACTTAGCAACTTTGCTGGATCAATGAAAAGTTTTGTTTATTTTCAAGATCACTTGGTGAACAATGAACATCTAAGAAAATGTAGATTATTAAAAACTGTGCTACAGCACAGTGCTGTTCTTGAAGAGCTGACATTACAAACTCAAATAGTAGCACAGTTTAATAAAAGCCAGTGGGATTCGGAGTAATAATAAAGCTTGCCGTGATGCAAAAATTGAAAGAAACTACTCAGCGTGTGTCCATTATTCCCCTATTCTCTATTACAGAAACAAAACCTGAGGATCATAATGTCAGCTTTTTTTCACCCTTGATGGGGTCCTATGGACTTGGAAAGGGAAAAAGAACATCGATTTTTTTAAGGATAATTCAGTATTTTCAAAGTGGAAAATATGTTGTGGGGTTTTGTCGTTGTCGTTGTTGTTGTTGTTGTTGTTGTTGTTAAGAAAGAAGCTACTACAAAGTAGCAAATAGTTAATTGTTTGGATCCACAGGCTGTTTAAATTCAGACTCCCAAATATAAATATAAATATAAATATCTACCTGATCTACCCCCCTCCAGACAGTAATGTTCTCCCTCCCCTAAATGAACTGAAAGTCTGATAGTGCAGGCCCATTCCAGCACACACACATTTCTGTACTTGGAAGGGTCTCCAACCAATGTTCCCTCTAATTATTGGTAGGCTGTGAGCACAAAAAATTTCTCTGTGTGCACAATAAAATTCTTTGTGGGCACCAATATTAGCACTATTGAATATTTTTGTGTACTTTATTTTGTTGTGTGCATGGGTTTCATGACCTGTGTGCGTGCACACATGCGCACAGCTTAGAGGGAACAGTGTTTCCAACAGCAGCTCTCTTGAGCCCTCTGAAGTCTCTTGAGCCTGAAGTAGAAGTAGGGATGATGTGTTGGCAATTGCTGCTGTAGAATGGAGTAAACAGGATGGCTTTGGTAGAGGGACTTAGAGCTACATTCCAGGCCCACCAGAACACTGGATGTGGGCCTAGGCCAGGCATCCATTATGTGAAAATCTGAATGGCTCAGATGTCATCGGTCCAAAGCTTTACTTGGGAGTGGAGGAAGCCAGCCAACTTCCCAGCACACATACCTGAAGACAATAAGAAAGTGAGGATATGGGGAACTTGACAAGATCTGTTCTCCCTCGACTAAAGGGGTATGTTTATGAAGACTTCTGTCTTTCTCCCCCCTCTCTGATTTTATGCAGATTCAAGGAAAAGGCCCAGGCTCAGCACTTACAGCTGCACCTGGGGCACGATAGGTATGCTACCAGCTTCAGGGTCCCTGGTCACATTGTGTATCGGTTAGTATTTATCAGTCAAATGCACCCACACATGCATGCCCACACATTTTCTGTAGGATTCACCCACCCACATTAGAATATTGACTTTTCATAAGTATTTCTTGCAAGACAGTATGGGAAAGAAAAGATTCTTACTGCAACACTAACTTCTTAAAACTGCATTAAAAGTGCTTTTATTTGTGCATGTACTGTGACATTTTACAGCTTTTCCAGGCACTGCTAGGCATTAGCTCTTATCTCTTCCCTGCATCTAGCAATTGCAGATCTAGACAGATGTTTAAGTCCAGTGCTTTCCAGCATTAAAATGTTACGGACTTTAAGTCAGGCAGTTTCTCGGAAAATGTTAAAATGTGTATCACATTGCATTTTCAAATACTAGCAGGGTTAAAAACTCTCGAAGCAGATGCGAACAAAGAATTCAGTAAAGAATTTAAGAAAGCTAATTGGAATTAGAGGCATAAATCTCAGGGCTACCAAACAAGACTGTATTCCCCAAACTCCTCACCAGTATCTATTGTAATAATTTAAACTAGTGACATGGATTCTTTTAATCTCTGCCCCCCAACCCACTACCAAAAATTAGCTTCTTGTAAATCAATATTCCTCTGGGGGATGATGTTCCTTCTGCCCAGCCATCTCAACAGCCCCTCTGGTATCACACACGCTTATATCATAAATCCGTTATCACTGGTTGATTCCCTACAAATTCCATTCAGAATTATTGAGTCACATCATGAGATTTTTTGTTTCCTTTTTTTTTTAATGATTATTTACCAGGAATTTCAATGGCAAAATTTTACTTGGCTCTTTAAATCTATATTAATTAAAACATCCTCAGTCACCCATGCTTCAGATTTGCTAGAGCACAATAGAAAACATAACTCTTAATTTTCCTCTTCTAAATTAGAAAATTAGAGAGTTGCTACTTTATTAACTATTATTATTAGGAAGATGAAACATTCAGTCAAACCCTTCTTGAAGTTATCAGTAGGAATATCTTTCATTAGTACTCTTAGCCAATATAGAGATACAAATGATTAATCACTTCAGCTTGACAAGCCATTACATCTAGCTGAAAACTAACCTATAAATACCTATTTTATTACTAGAACTGTGTGGTAAATAAATTCTAGTGGTCAGTAAAACATTCACAAAGGAAATTAACTTTAAAAAATTACTTTTCATTTTCAAGAATATCTTCCTAATTAAAATGGCTGTTTCCCATACATATTCCAGAGGTACACTTTACAATAATGCAAGAGTCTTTGCAAACACAATTCTCATTACAATAATGACATCATCTTTTGACTACTACTCAGTGGAAACTATGACTTTTTAACATGTACTATCATTCTCAATGATGACAATGTTAGCACTTCTTTCTCTATTCACTAGACCAGTGGTTCCCAACATTTTCTCTGCTGTAGCACACCTTGCTACCTTTAATTAATTTGAGGCACATCACCATAATAGTTTCCAAATGAATTCATGAATATTCAGGAGCCAATGAGCCAATCCAGAGCTCTTTGAGTAGTTTTTCAAAAAAATTTATGGCACACCTGCTCAGACCTGATGGCACACCTGTGTGCCACGGCACAGTGGTTGGGAAACACTGCACTAGACAGCAAACAATTTAAATGCAGAGTAAAGAGAGACAAGGTGGGTGCAAGAATATCCTTTAGTGGTCCAACTTCTCTAGGTGAAAGAGGCATGCTTGAATAAGAAGCAACAAGAAGTTGGTGCAATGAAAGACATTCCCTCACCAACCGTGCCTCTAATATCCTGGGATCAACACAGCACAAAAGGAAAACATGTAAAATGTCCAAGTGCCTATATGCGCAACCTCCTAAGAGAGGATTAAGTTCATCAGTGTACAGCAGGAGCACAAAGCCCTACATGTACCACTAAAAGGCCAAACCAGATCCCACTACCCCCTCCAGCATCCCAGTCTGGCAGGGAGAGAAGAATGTTTTCCACAAAGCCATCAATCAGCAATTATGTTGCTTCAAAAACACTATTCCAACTGGGGTCCAGTGTAAAGAAAGAAAATGAGAGTGTCTGCCATGAACTGCATTTGGTGTAATTAACACATTAAAAAAACCACACACACAAGGAGTCCTGTGGCACTTAAAGAATAACAAATGTATTTATCACGTGAGCTTTCGTGGGAGAAAATCCTACTTCATCACTTAAGCCTCTGACAAAGTGGGATTTTCTGCCGCAAAAGTTCATGCAATAAATACATTTGAGCTTTTGTGGCAGAAAATCCCACTTTGTCAGAGGCTTAAGTGATGAAATAGGATTTTCTCCCACGAAAGCTCACGTGATAAATAAATGTGTTAGTCTTTCAGTGCCATAGGACTCCTTGTTTGTTTTGCTGAACTAGACTAACACGGCTACTCCTCTGGAACTTGTCACATTTTAAAATGTCACTTAGCATCTAGTGTAGATAAAGGCATCTGGGTTTAAACTCCATTTGATGGTGATATGCAATTCTGGAGTAACCTCAGGCCTAAAAAGTGCAATGGAGGATGCATGTTCCATTGGGGAGAGTGCAGAGAATCCATATAACATCACATTACCTCCTCCATCTCTACTTCAACCTCACTTTCTTAACAGGTGCTCTAAGCCTACAGCCTTTTGCATCTACATTAACAACACCAGTAGTGAAACACAGCCAAATGCTGCAGCAGCTCCACTGACTATAGTGACCAATAGCAGGGATCTGGCTCCTGGTTTTCTAGTGCATCCCAAACCTCCACCTACTTGCTTGCCTTCCATTGTCTAAGACTGTTTGCTCAGGGCACAGAAAGAAATACTCAGAATAAAAGAAAGAAAATGACTCAGTTGAGACTTGAAGGAAGGTAACTGCCAAGAGCAAAGTGCTGGCTGAAATAATAGCTATAAATACTTGAATTATTCTGTATAGCAATACCATTTCACAAAAAACAAATAGACAGGACCAATGTTTATATTAGAAGATTTTCCTCCTTGTTGCTTTGTTATATATAAATCTTATCTATTATCCTGACACACTGCTTGTAAAAGCATGGATCACAGAAGAGTTCAGGCCATGATTTCATAAGAGCTCAGTTCCTATGTAGGCACCCATGTGAACTGGCCAGAATTTTAGAGGCCTAAACACCCATCTGCTCCTAGTGGTATAGTTAATGCAAAGAGGCCCTAAGGCAGGGGTCTCAAACACACGGCCCACAGGCCGCATGCAGCATCTAAAGCTATTACCTTCAGCCCGCAATGACACTATTGTTACCAATATTTTCAATATCGTTGTATGAAAAGGTTTCAGTGGTGTGGCCCTCGGGCTACCGTAGTAGTCCTCATGCGGCCCTCGTGGTGATTTGAGTTTGAGAAACCTGCCCTAAGGCCAGTTGTTCTACAAACTGCTTATGTATTTGATGAATTGAAGCCTCTGTAGCATGACCTCCCAGATACCTGGTATATTCATATATGCACCAAAATAAGCACTAATTACTTTTTAAAATCTGTCCTTAAATTGACAGAATAAAGAGCAGGATTACTGACAAAAACAGTATTTTTAAAAAGAAAATCTAAAGTTGCTGTTTTAAATCATGCTCTAGTACAGTTTATTTGAAACATTTCTAACAAGCCTTATGTATTGCTAGTTATTTATTCTTTAATATAAACACTTAAAAAGTTAATTACACGGTCTGTCAGAGCTATCTAATATATGGGCAATCTTAACTATAAAACACAGTTCTCCTCTCTCCACTTGCCTCTCCCTCTCTTTGAAATTACCTTCAAATGTTTATTAAGGACCATTAGTGCCTGTGAAATCTATCAATAGATAGAGGTAAATTGCATTACTCAGATCAGTGCCATATACTTAATTCTTGCGTCATCAACTCCCAGCTGCTAATTTAATTCATAAATGATGATACAATTTATGGAACACCTCCTCTGCCACCACCGCCCCCATTTCAAGAACTTGACATGGGAAAAGATTTTTAAAATTATTATATCACAAGCTGTAATCTTCCAACTCACCTATTTTAGCAAAGGTTTAGGTTAATTCATCTTCAGGGGTGAGTTATTTAATTAATAGTCACAGGTGACTGAAGTTTAAAAAATAATCCTCCACCTGACTGAGTGTATGGAGTCCACTCTTTAGCAGGACTGTCTCAACAAAGTTGTGTGCAACATCACTTAGTTTCCAATAAACCTTCCCAGCTAAATCTAACTGGCTAAGTAAAGCACTGAAGCTCTGCACAAAGCGACACAAGATAAAGGACATAAGAGAACTGACTAGTATATTTATCTTTGAACTTGGAGAAACACAAGAAAGAATACTGTTGAAATTTACCAGCAATCCTTTTTTTACTGTTGCTGTTATTGCCCAATGTAGAAATATGATCTCTATACATCAGAAATTATGCAGGAGGAAATGAAGACAATGCATTTAGTACGAAGTGGCAGGGTTTTGTTGTTCCATTAACTGGAGGGTGATTACCAATTAGTTGTGAAAGTTATGAAAGCAATTTGTTACTTTATGCATCTGATGGCATCTATACTGCAGGGACTGGCAATCAACAGCATATAATGCAGTGTCTACTGCTGGGGTGAGGTTTATTTAATAAATCAGGAGTGAATTATGGCTGGTACCACATCAGAACTGTGCCCTCAGTCTGTGCTATTAATTTGCACAATTTAAAATGACTGAAACGAACACTCAAAATGACTAAACAAATCACTATATTGGGCACAGCTGTAAACCAAAAATGGATAAGGCTCCATGGTAAGCTTATAAGGAAGATTAGGACATATTTTCCATACAGGTCTCTCATTAAGTCAGGGTGCACTGACAGAAATCATTTATACATCACCATAATGAAGCTGCAGTGCATCACAGTTGCATAGTTTATTGCACCTTTATCTCACTTTTTAGACAGGCAAGAGAAGACTCACCTAACATGCCTTAAAATTAAGGTTTCTTTAAGAGCAACAGAACACCTTTTACTTAAAACAACATATAAAGGGAACAATGGATATATGGCTGATTGATGCAAAGGTGCTTTGACAAGGTATGCCTGCAGCTTGTTTTAGATCTGCTGTGATGCACAGGTGCTATGGTAAATATGCAAGCTTTCTTCCTTTGCATCCATGTAACCCACAGAACGTCTCTCCTGTTTATCAGCAATAGGAATATTTGTAAGCCAATGGCATTAAGTTGTACTGAAACCAGGAAATGACGATTATTAATAATAATTATTTGGACTGAAGTAGCACCTCAGAGTCCCAGTCATGGACCAGGGCTGCTGGGGCTTGATATCATACTTGTCCAGAACAAAGAGACAGTCTGTGCCCCAAAGAGGTTCCAATCCTCCTGTACAAATTACATGGTGAATTAAGAGTTTATTTTTTAAAAAGACCATTTGGTATTAACTGTAGCAAGGACAAACTGGATTTATGAGTCATTTTAAATATGAATGAGTGCACATATCTTGAAGATGGAGACATGAATTTTCTTGTGTCAATCTGATGACACCAGACACTGTGTAAGAGTATGCCTATAAACCACCCCCCCAAAAAAAACCCAAACAAAACAAGGAGTCATGTGGCACTTAAAGACTAACAGATTTATTTTTCACATGAGCTTTTGTGGGAGAAAATCCCACTTCGTCAGAAGCTTTGAAGCATGCGAAAAATAAATCTGTTAGTCTTTAACTGCCACACGACTCCTTGTTTTATTTGCTGGACTAGACTAACACGGCTATCCCTTTGCAAATATGCCTATACTGACAGCCTCTGCTGTTGGTGCCATCAAATCAAGTCTGCGGGATCTACTGAGAGGCACTGGAGACCTGCCCAATCAATCTTGAAGAAGAGTAACGCCACATTGACAACAGGGCATTTCCAGTCAATACAGCGTAGTGTGGACACCACAGAAGGCAATTAGGAAGTTAGGAAATTGACAGGAGACATGCAAGCTACTCTGCATAAACTGCATATCTCACTGTCATTGTATCTTGACAGCAGCACAGACCATACCTAAGTGAAAAGTGAACTGCCCCCAGCAATCGACACACAAAATCTATTCCTCCCTCAAATGGAAAAAATACTTGCTCATCCCCAGCAGTGGGGTATTAAGACCATTAACCAGTTAATACTGTTCAGCTGTGCTCAGACCAGAGTTTTATTTTGAAACAACAGCCATTGTTTCAAAATAAAATTTCTTATGTCCACACGACGCTCCGTTATTTCAAAACAACGAGACCCATTGTTTTGAAATAATGGCCATTATTTTGAAACAGTAAAACCGCGCTTGAAATCAAAATAGCCATCATTTCAAAACAGCTGTTTCAAAACAATGATGTTCGGACATGTTGTTTCGAAACAACACCATTGAAACAACTTTTTCGAAACAACGTGTCCGAACGGCCTTATTTTGAAATAACCATTTCGAAATAACAGCTGTTTCGATAGCAGGCTTTCCCTTAATTCGAATTAACATTTTCTTAATTTGAATTAACTTATTTCAAAATAAGGACTTTATTTCAAAATAATTCATTTTGAAATAACTTATTTTGAAATAACAGTTCACGTGTCAACATAGCTTTCAAGTGCAGGTATGTTGAAAGCACCATGTAAGTGCTGGCTAATTATTAAACATCTCTGAGAAATAACTAAAGCAGTTCTGCTCCCTAAGGCTGTGTTCTCACACAGCCAGTTATTTTGATATGGTTGTTTCGCAACAACCGTATATCGAAATAACGCTTATATCGAAACAACTTATTCTGAATTAACAAAATGTTAATTCGAAATAAGGAAAAAGGAGGGAAACGAAATAGCA
>ML681966.1:90798158-90845316 GCA_007922195.1 Podocnemis expansa
GTTGTTTCGAAACAACCGTGCGTCGTGTGAACAGCCTAAATCTTATTTCGAAACAACCCCTGTTGTTTCGAAATAAGAGGGCTGTGTGAACACAGCCTAAGAGAATATTGCTGGGTGTAACAAAAGCTCTGTAGAGAAGGGATGAGGCCCGGGAATATGAAATGGAGTGGAATAGGAGAGAGAATACTTCAACCTTTTCCAGATACTAAGGCAAGCCTATGCTCCATCTCCCAACTTCTGCTCTTTAGCCCACAGGCTGCAATGTGAAAAGAGGTGGGGAAAGTGACTGTCTATGGGATAAAGAGCCCAGAAATAACAGGCAGAGCATCTGACAACTGCACACATTTGTAACAAACTCTTCCTATACAGTTTTGCACATTTTCACTCCTGTAACCTAGTTAGTCACTGTTTATTATACACTAGTATTGCCTCCAGTTCCTCAGACAAACTTTAGCAGCAATTTTGAAGTCATTCTTTAAGACAAATTGCTTTATATGACCTCATGTCTAACAGGTCAATCTGAAAAGCAATTAAGTGGCTTTTTCTCTAAGGCTATGCATTCACCTAAAATCTTATTTTGAACTTGGTTAGTCTGAACCAAGTAGCTCAAAAGTTAGTTCGAACTAAACTGGTTTTTTTTGTTTGTTTTTTTAGTTTGAACCAACTTTTAGTTTGAACTAGCTGCACTTTTTTTTAGTTGGAACTAACTTTTTAGTTCCAACTAAAAAAGCGTGGTTAGTTTGAACTGAAAGTTAGTCCGAACTAAAAACAAAAGTGCTTATTTCAAATGAACCACTAACTCAAACCTATTTAGCATGTCTACATTGTGCTAGTTTGAACTAAATATGCAAATCAGTTCAAACTAAGCAGTTAGTTCTAACTAACCAGCCAAACTAACTAGTTTGAGCTAAGCTTTGCTTCGTTCGAACTAAAAAAATTTTTAGTTCAAACTAGACAAAGCCTAGTGTAGAGAGGGTTCAAATTATTTTAAGGCTCCTTAATTCAAATTAATTCGCTAGTGTAGACATAGCCTACGAGATTTGGGGAAATTTATTATTAAAGTTCCTTAAATTGTAATAAAACTTTAATAAACTCTTCTCAAGAAGACCATCACGTAAAAAACTGCAGCCAGGCAAAGGGTGTAAAATTCTAACCCATCAACATTCCTTTTAATTCTTAAATAAATTCACTTCAGCCATCTCTCTGCCCCCTTTGCTTTTGCTTTTCATGTAGATCCAAGAGACTGAGTTTTATTAGCAGAATCCTTAATGGAAAATGAAATTCAAAGTCACACATGCAAATATTTGTGGAAACAGTATCTTATATTTGTGCCAGATGTGCCTGTCCATACACCTGATTATAGAAAAGAAATAATATTATGTGGCTTATCTGAGTAAATCACAAGCAACTAATGCCGCCTCAAGATTGAACACTGAACACTTGCAGAGAATTGTCCATGATCAGTCAACCATAAGGTTAAATCAAAGCTGTTGAATAACAAATTCGAGAGCAGAAAATAGGCTAACTGTGATGACTGGGGCCGAGTGTACATTTAGAAGGCCTTGATGGTGTGACGATATCGTCAAAGCACTGCCAATATGGATGGAATGTATGCCAGCAAAACCGTGTTTTTGTTAGAGTAGCCGCATCTACAACAGAGGCTTTTTCCAGGGCAGTTTTAGTTGCAAATCACACCTCACCACATCCCTCACCGATGTAGCTATGACAGCAAAATTTCTACCATAGCACCAGCTTAAGATACGCATTATGAATTGTTTTGCTCAGCTCTCCTTAAAGTCTAACACCATCTTGGCTAGAACCCCTCTGAAACCCCAATTCAAAATCATATGACTTTAGAATATAAAATTGACTTCTGAACTGCTACTCTTCTGACCCAGTTAAGTAGCATGAATACATATTAAATGGAAATATGATATATTCATATCAGTGAAAAACCTATAGTAACTTTGACTATAATCAGACAGCATTGCCTTACCGTTACTATGATTTTTAAACCCTTTTTTCTCCATTTGATACTAATTCAGTATTCTCCTAAGCATTTTAAAACAGACTCAGTGGCAGAATACCTTGGGTTCATGCCTTCATTGTTTATATTTAGTACTTGTATGTTTCTAAGGAAAGAAACTTTTCGGCAAGTGCCAATCCTTCTTTCACGGCTACTAATATCCTTTGAAGAATTGTGTTCAAACTCAGGTCTTTCAAAAGAACTCAGCTGCCATTTAGGCACATAAATAAGTGCCCGGATTTTCAAAAAGGTTCCCTACCAAGAAGATGACATTACAAAAATGGTAGCTGCAGGGTGCTGATCTCTTGAAACTCTGTTCCCCTCCACCTCCAAATTCCCAATGTTCAGTTACAGATAGAACCTAAACTGCACATTATTGTTTTGTTAAGACAGAATAGTAGTTATGGAAAGAGACTGGCAGAATTTGCTTTGCGTAGACTCCGGTGAACATTTCATTGTACCTGCCTGTTTTCACATTCTGAGAGAAACTTCTGAGAAATTCCCTTTGTGGCCTGAAAGTTTCCATATTTAGTCTTAGACCAGAGATGAACTGTTTGCGAAAATGTGAGCAAAATCTCTTCAAGAGTTTTCAAGTTATATGCAAATGATAAATATTTTTTTTCTTTGGGCAGGAAAACCTTAAGGAGATACTTTAGATCACGTGTATCTCAAAATTAAAATGTTCCTTTTTAAAATGACTTCTCAAAATAAAATATTCCGGTTGGGCAATCCTCTCAGAGATCCCTGTATTATTGGCTAAAATTAAGATGGCCAAAAGAAAGGATTTAGAAAGCACTTCAAGCTTTGGATAGCCTCTAAAATAAAACCCACAGGAGAGGGGAGGAAACATCTGTGAGATTAAAGTTCTCCCAGCACTATTAAATTGGTAACGCTGCAAATATATTAGCTTGTGCTTCTGCTTTCTTTTATATGTGTGTTTTGATGCATGGCTTTAAAAAAATACCAAGCACAGGCATTGTGGCAGAGTTGGCATGTTTTAACTGTTACATTAGTCTTAAAGTAAGCATGCATAGGCAAAGGGATCCTTGTTCTTTAGTTTTGCAGTATTACATATATACACTGCAAACACAAATCTTGCCCTCACCATATACCAAGGGCATGGGTAAATGTAATGGAAACATCTTTGCTGCAGGTTGACCATCCTGACAGAGCAGGTCAACTCACGGCATGGTGTTTTACGCTGTCAGTATACCAGGGGAAGCGCTCAGGAGTGTATCTTAATGCTGCTCCAAAAATAGAGTTATTGTCACTCCTGCTAGTATATGTCATTGCCACAGCATACACAGAGCAGTTCTGGTTGACCAAACTTGCAGCTTTCAGCACTAGGCGCAGAAGGACATGAGCTGAGGTATTAATAAAGTCGACTGGTTAAAGATCAGTAAATGATTACGGCTACTATCTTGCACCCATGACTGTTGCTGAGAATTTTGTCCTTAGTTTAACAGAGGAAGGATTGAGCATCTCATTCTGGTGCTATTCCCCATTGCCCTCTAGCAAACCTGCACAGTACAGAGCTCAGCTTTGCCCATAATTTGTCAAGTCTTGACAACAATTCAGGGTCCAATGAGCTAATTAATGTAACAATTTAACACTTATGTTACTAACAAGTTATTTACACATGCTCCCTTTAATTATATAGTACAAACGGCCATAGGGACAAAAATACATACATATACATGTGTGTTTGTGTATATGCCCACAAGAGAATGTGTGAACTGTATTTTTGCCCAAAAAATAACTTAAGAAGTTACTTAACCGGTACCAGCTGTCCATAACCATTTCTTATAATTAAAAAAAAAATCAGTTGCTTTAGAGGGAATGTTATGGAACTGTGACGCATTAAGAAAATGTGTGTAATGAATAGGACAGATACATGTTTAAGGTCCATCATAAAATGTAACCACCAGGACCTGATTTTGTTTTGTTTATGGCTTGCCTTACACTCTTCCAATGCCATCTTATATTATTAAATAGTATTACTCTAAAAGTATGGTCCTCGTGTTCAATGCTGGAGCTTTTAATGTTCCAGTCTCCCACAAAGGACCCCTTACTCTGTGTGGTCAACTCTATTGAATATCACAGAGCTCCTATAAGAAATAAAACCACACTCTAGTCTCAAAATTAAGCCTCCAGCACTGTAGATTTTCCTTCCTTCTAATGTAAGTTGTTCCCAGGACATGAAGGGATGTCAGGGAAAGAAACAACCAGGTACAGATATTAAAACTATATTGACATACTGGTTTGAGGGGTAGGGTAAATGGACCAAATGCTTGGGAATCAGCCAACTTTCACTTCATTTAAAACAATTGTCATCATAGGTGTTTTAAGCACCAGGTGCCAATAAACTCTATGTGGACAGGCAGGTAATTGCTGATCTGACCTGTCTTTTCTCTGACTAAGTTATCTGAAAAGTGTGAAAGGAAAAATCCTCAGTTGAATTCCAGCGGTGCAGTTATGAACAAATGTATACATGTTTATATACCTCGATATACACAGGCATTTTATAGTTTGAAAACAGATCAGTTACTAAGTAACATACACTATTTTGGTTATCTGATATTTTTCACTTGTATAAAAGTTGAACAAAGTACACAAACAAAAACACCACCAGCAAAAACAGAGAAATAAGTGATAAATTTACAAGAACTGCTTATGTAACATGAAATTAGTCCTAGAGAACAACACAGAAGCTGCAAGATGTCTGTTTTGAGTATTTCCTCTAACAGATAAGGAGTCCTCCAAGCAGCTTAAAGTTGTCTGATGAAGTGGGATCTTCTCCCATGAAAGCTCATGTGATAAATAAGTTGGTCAGTCCTTAAAAGTGCCACTGGCCTCCTTGTTTGTTTTGTTGAACTAGACCAAGCATGGCTTGTGAGCCACATATGGCTCTTCAAAGGTAAAAGTGCGGCTCCCAAAGAATTCAGGAAAACAGCCCCATCAATGTTCCTGGCTCCACCCAGGCACATTCTTCCTAGCGCCAACCTGGGGGACAGTTTAAATCTCCAGTCCATAGCAGCACACCCTCATGTGTAGGCTGACTGGCCAGGTAAGATGGAGGAAGTTGGGGTGAGGGTTTGCCTTTTCCACTATCGCGGCCATCGACAAGTTACTTCCCAGATTTTAAAAAACTCACCATTAACCTGCAGTTCTTCTGCATCAAGTGACAGCTAAATTTTTATAGGCCTAGTTTTCATTGTAACTTTATCTAATTGTTAGAATTTGGCATTAGTTGATTGTAGGATCAATGTTTGCCCTCTTTTTACAACAAAATTAAACCGTGCAATAAATTTTAAATTTAGTAATTTGGAGTAGGTAAAAGTATCGATATGTCTCAGTGCGGCTCTCAAAAATTTCACAATCAACTTGTGTGGCTCTTGAGTTCCGTAAGTTTGGCCACCCCTGAACTAGACTATCACAGCTACCTTTGGAAATCCTCTAACTTACAGGGTTCTTACTATCTTGTGCAACTATTGTCTGTAAATTACTGAAGCACCCTTTACTTATGAAAACAAGCAACAGCTGAGTGACCTATTTCTGATCAAGTAGTAACATTTTCAGGCTCCTTATCTTTACAGGCAAGTTACAAACATGTCTGGAACAAACCAGAAGTAAGGGGACGGAGTACATCATTTAACCAATATAACGCATGTTCTGAGGGAGTATATGAACCTGAGGGGTTAGTTAGTCCAACCAGCTCTGACTTCCTCATTCAGAGGACCATCCCTTACCCTCCTGCTCCCAGCAGTGCCTGGGAAAAGCTAATTAAATACTACCAGGGAGAAAGGCAAGGCAAAATAGTTCTCATACAAACTACATTTGACCTTTCCTCCCTTAAGGTGGCAAACCAACACCACACTAATTATTGTCTCATCTTCAATTTGCACTTAAAAACACATCAAGTGCTGCTTAGCAGGGGAAGAGAGGGTGCTGGAGGGGAAACAGCAAATTTATAGAAACTACATGAGTTGGCTTAATTGTGTTTTGCTTTTCATGTCAGAAGAAGTATTTATTCAAGGATCCTTTTGCCCAGTAATATAGTTCAGCAAAGCTGCTAACATGGACATCAAACAGCTGTCATCTCCATTCCAGCATGCTGAGTTGGACATCAGTTGGTACAAAATTTAAAAAAGATCAGACTTATGGAATAGTAGCCTTATCCAAGATAACGTTGATCATATATGATGAACTGGAGGTCTGTTATCACAAAAGGAAAAATAAACAGAAAAGCTAATCAGAGTTGATTAAAACAGGCTCTCCATGCTACTCCACTCTGGGTTTTTATTAGCATGTAGGACCAACACTCTCTGGTCACTTAGGGTATGTCTACACACACACTTTAATTTGACCTAATAAACATTAGGTCAAATGTAAAAATAGACCTGTTTACACAGCACTTGGCCAATTCAACCTAAGGCTTCCCTTAGGTCAAATGGAGGAGCAGTCTCTTCAAAGTTACAAAACCTCCCATAACTTCAAAGGGATCATCAGTTCGAACTCTGGAGTTTGAACTGATGCTGTGTAGACATATGAATTTGAACTAAAGTTAGTTTGAATTCATATTCTTGACCTTCCTCCCAGGGTGCCATGCACCCTGGAAAGAAGACCAGCACGGGGCAAAGGGAGCCCTGCCTGGGGCTGTCAAACCCCGCTGGCGGCAGGGGGCAAAGGCAGCTCTCACGCTGCTCTCAAACCCCACTGGCAGTGGTGGGGAAAGGCAGCCCTGCGCTGGGCTGCCTCTGCCCCTCACGGCCAGCAGGGTTTGACAGCCCGGCTCAGGGCTGCCTTTGCCCCCCGCAGCTAGCAGGGTTTGACAGTCCAGCGCAGGGCTGCTTTTGACAGCCATGGTCAGCAGGGCTCCTGCAAGGCACCCAGATCCCCTCTGCCCCCCACCCTGCGCTGTCAGCAAGGGCACAAGGGATTCCCCCTGCCCAGCGCTGACAGAGTGGGGGTGGGGGAGAGGATTCCCTCAGCCCCCACAGCGGAGCTAGGGGGAATCCTTTCCCCCCCTGCCCCCACTGCACTATGGGGGGGGGCTGGCCCCAAGGAGCCCTGCCAGGGGAAAACATCCCCTGCCAGGCTCCTGCCCGCTGAGCCACAGCTGGGGAAAGCGTCCCCTGCCCAGCGCATGCCTAGAGCTGGGCAGGGGATGCCTTTCCCTGTGCTGGGCTGCAGGGGCTGGAGCCTGGCAGGGGACTGGGTGGCAACATGGACCTCTCAGGGGGCCATATTGCCACAGCTCCCATGATGCCCCTCTTCCAATTCGAACTCGCAAGTCCTGTCTATGGACATGCTAGTTCGAATTGATTTTCCTACTCTGGCCATGTTAGTTCAAATTGACTGAATTCAAACTAATCATGATTAGTTCGCCTTGATTAGTTTGAATTAGTCAATTTGAACTAACAGTCTAGGTGTAGACATACCCTTACAGTCCTGAATCTGGGACTCCCTAACATTGTGAAGCACTCATTTTGTAAACAGGAAACAATCACCCTCATTATGCCAGAAAGCCTTGACAGTGTCAGGCTACATCTACACTGTGGAAGCAAAGCAAGTTTCATATACTGTGTGTTGGGTAATACAACTAATAAATTTGGGCAGCAATTGACACAAGCCTATTAAAGGAACAAAGCTGTGCAAAACATCCCTGATCCTACAAACACACATATACTTCACTTTATTGATATATCCCACGAGTAAAGTGATATGTGTGCACAGGGGTTTGTACAATTAGGGCCTTGATGTTCACTCATATAATGTTTACAGTTAGTTTCCTGCTCAGAACCACCCACTCTTCCCTGAACATAGCCAAAAAACATAGGTAACCACCTCCTTGAAGCCACCCATATGGCAACATTTAGATTAAGTGCTCAGGATGTCTAATCAGCAGCATCTCTGCCTGAGTCCTTTTGAGTCAAAGGTGCTGCTCACACACACTCAAGGTTTGCAAATAGCCCTGTATATTTTCATCCCACTCCATGGAGTGGCTTTCTGCCAATGGTAAGTTGCTTTGTGTTTTCAGTAGTAAGCTAGCCTAGGAAGAGACAATGCAGAGTAAAGTGGCTTTCGCCTGACTGCACTCACCACTCTATAGCTCATGTTCCTACTTACACTTTTTGTGGATCTTTTCAGGCTTTCTTCCAGGGGACTCTTTTGGACTTGTCAGGAAGAATGACTTCATTCTAAGTAGGTGGATCTGGCTCAGACTTTTCAGGCTTCCTGTGTAGGAAGTTTTTATTCACTCTGTGGCCTTAAACTGCGCCAGGGCACTTGGCCCTTTAATCCTATTCAGTGAAAACCTTGGGATGGCAAGATTCCCCTCAGCAGCAGTGGCACCAAGGTTTCTCCCTTAGAGTACCAGACGGAATTATAACAACTAGGGGGAGATTTGCAAAGATGAATTTTGATAGGACTTGTGCTCCTAAATTCTTTTGCTGCTTTTTAAAAATTACCTATTACCGTTTTGGTTTTATTCTCCAGAGCCAAGACCTTCAATAACAAAAGTCTGAAGTTCAGCTCCTAGCGTCTAATTTTTAAAAGCAACTAGATAACCAAGGAGACTCAAGTCCAGCTCCTCAGTGGTATTTAGGTACTTAGCTGCTGCTGAAATCAATGAAAGTTAGACACGTAAGCCCTTTGAGGATCTGGATCTAATTCCTACTAACTACCAATAGAGCCACAGCCTCCTAACTCACTTAAATATGTCTGAAAATTATACATAAGCAAGCTGACTTTGAAATTTGCTAAGTGTCAAGAGCATATATTGAAGTCAACAAGAGTTTGTGGGTGACCAGCCCTTTGGAAAACTGTTTTTGAAAACTCTTTGCTATGAAAATACAAAGGAGTTAAAAAGACTAATCTTTTGTTTTACTGTCCATGGACCATCACAAATAGATCAGAAATAGAGTCATTTATTCAAATGCCCATTAGCTGATGCTAGAGAAGGATGGCAAACTACTAATTATTTTAAAAGGCTTCTTGTCCAAAAGGAGAACAATCACTTTATGGAGCAAAAATCATTAAAATTCTCTTGGGCCAGTGAAAGACAGGAAAGTCAGACAAAAGAAAGAAAGCATGGCCTTAATTAAACTCTCTTAACTCCAGACATCAATATATATGTGGTACATATCAGCAGCCACTGTCCTGAGATTCTTTAAGATCAGATGCAGAAGAGAAAGAACAGGCCAAGAAACCACATGGAACACCTGAGAGGGAAATGCAAACAAACTTTTCTATTAAAAGAAATCAATGTCACTAACATAGCTAAAACTATGTACATTAGGAACAGTCAAACGCTGTGTGCTTTCAGTTATAGAAATCCACTGGCTAGTCACATTTTATAAGGTAAGCCAAAGTTCAGCAGACTATTTACAAACATCAAGCTTAGGGTCAGGAAATACCTCATCAAAACAAAAGCCAGCTGATGCAGACAGAACAATGTTTTTAAAATAATACAAATGTATATTATACTTCCTTTATGGCAAAGAAAAATATTTTTTCTGCTTGATCATTTATGGTTATGTAAATGAAATGAAAAAATTCTGAGAGTCTTTAAATATTTTATTGTTCGACTCAGAATGATTCTTTTATGACAAAAATGGACACAGATTTATTTTTATCAATGGGTTCAGCAACAAATCTTTTAAAAATCTTTTATCAACATTCCACTTTGAAACATCTGAGCTATAGCTTTTACTCTGAAAAATTCATGACATAATTGGATGTAGCTCTATTTAATCAATCAATCAAATCATAGGGCTGGAAGGGACCTCATGAGATCATTGAGTCCAACCCCCTGGGAATTGAACCCAGGACCTTCTGCATGTTAAGCAGAGGTGCTAGCCACTACACTATTTGCAGGGCTTAATCTATATTAGCTTCCTGAAAATCTGAACATAACTCATGCTTCGCACATAAGTTATATACAGGCACAACAAGTTAACTTATTGCAAAGTGCATATTAGATCACAGACTACCTGCTGCTGAACTTTTCTGAAAAGAGACACAAGCACTTTAAAATGCACAGTAAGAATAATTTTGAGCTTTCTTTGAGAGATGACCAAACACACAAATTCCATACAATTAAATACATCAGCACAAAACAATGAAAAAGAAATGTAGGTTATATTAGCAAAGGGTGTAATTTAGAGGCAAATTTCCTGTACACCAACCCAGATGATAGGTTATCAAGACAATCAACAAGTAAAAGCTGTAAATAAACTTGAGATTCAGTTTTTTTTGTTTTTGAACAAGTGTCACAGCTCACGGCTCCTGGCATCTGTACGTCCCCTCTGTGGTCCAGTACAAGCACCAATTTTTGGCTTCCGGCTCTTCAGCCGTCAGTGTTCTTGAGTGGAGACAAGTGCCTCACTACTTGCAGACTGAGGTTTCAAGGCTACACTTTTTCCAGCTTACACTACCAACCTCCTAGAAATACAGATGAGCTCAGCAGGCCTGCTTTGCTTTCTCATCTGAGGCTACACACATTGTTATTCCCCACAGTTAAGGTACCACACAGCTTTCTGAGAAAGTCCATTTTTTTTCTTAAGGTAAAAGTACAACAGAGAAAACATTAAAAGTGTGAACACATACATACTAAAAAGTTTGCCAGAGTTCACCCCCGACTCCAATAAACATGCCAGTAAAAGTTCTACCAAGGAATGTTTCCATTTTTTTAGCTCAGAACAAACAGTCCCATGAATCTAGGTCACTAAATTATCCAGTTTGGACTTCTGGTCTGATCCTTTTCTAACAGATGATCAACAGACACTAGGTTTCTTCTCAGGGCACAGCTTCAAAAGGATTGATCTGGAGGTGAGAAGTTGCCTTTTCCTCCTCCCTTTTACCACCTAGGAATCCTACTCACCCTCATTTCTCTAGCACATTGTTTCAAAGAATCTTTTGAAAGTCATAACACTTCTCAAGGTTTACTAGAGAAGTTACATACCATCCTACCATAAGTAACAAGCATTGTCATTTATAATGCAGTGAGCTTCTGAAATAAACTTAATTTCTTAAGGTTCGTCCAGGATATTGCAAGAAAATGCTATTTTTGTCACAAGAAGTATATGATCCAACATCTTATTTCTTTCCAGCAGAACAAGGCGTTGCTTTACTACTAGGCTATGTCCACGCATACATCATTATTTTGAAATAAGTTATTTCGAAATGAGTTATTTCAAAATAAAGTCCTTATTTCGAAATAAGTTCATTCTAATTAAGAAAATGTTAATTCAAATTAAGGGAAAGCCTGCTATTGAAACAGCTGTTACTTTGAAATGGTTATTTCAAAATAAGGCCATTTGGACATGTTGTTTCGAAACAATGGTGTTGTTTCAAAACAACATGTCCAAACAGCGTTATTTCGAAATAACCATTTCAAAACAACAGCCATTTCAAAATGAATGGGGTTTAAGCTGTTTCAAAATGACAGTTCTTACTTCGAAATGACAAAGCCTGTCATTTCGAAAAAAGAAAACATTGTGTGGGCATTCAGTTTTTTATTTTGAAACAACCAGTGTTGTTTCAAAATAAAAGACTCATGTGGTCATACCGCTATAAGGCTAGAATAATTTCAACATAGATTTTCAAGGGGGTTAGTGTTGGATAAGGCCTGGATTTTCTGAGTATTCTGCACTTGGCTACTCCCATTGAGACCATCACTCTGGCCAACGGGTGTTTCCAGGTACTGTTGCTTCTCAAAATCTGTCCTAGATCTTCAATACATAAATCATCCCCTCTGAAAGGGTACAAATTCCTGTGGATCCCCAGCCAGGAATCATCAGTGCTGACTCTGTGGTATAACCCACACATGTCCCCCAGCCCTGGTCTCCATAGAGTACGAATAGAACTGGTCAGAAAATAGAAATGGTATCAGGGGAAGGGTCCCCAAAAAATTTCTAGTAAAGCCAAACAAAAAAAGTCCACAGAAATTTTCAAATTCTCATCACTGGGAAAAAAAAAAAAAAAAGCTGCCTCAGAAGCCAAAATTTCCCATCAGAAAATCTAAATGAAGTATTGTATTTAGGCCATGTTCAACCTGAATAAAAATATTTCATTAAAAAAAAAAACAAGCATTATCTTCCTGTGCAGTTTGACATTAATTTGCCTACCTGCGCTGTGCAGTAGCTCATGGGACTTGTAGTTTTGGTACTTCATGCTCCTATCTTCCCTGATAGTTCAGGCTTCCTAGCACCATGGTCCATCCTCTTGCTGATCCCTAAACAGTGTATCACTGGAGTTATTCAGCTCTAAGGCATCATGGGAAATGTGGTTCATCCAGGAAACCCAAGCCATAGAGATCTGAACTACCTTGAAATGAAATGTTTCAGTGTTTCAGAGCTGCATCGTCATGGTTTTGGAGTAACTCTACTTCGTACAAAAAATGAAATTTTTGGAGTAAAGAATACACAATATCAGAAGAGTCTAACTTTTGTCTGAAATGTGTCTGCAGCAAGGAACCCAGCTGTGGGGAATCGAGTTCTAATGGGCGGCATTGTTCATTCTGGTCAGGCTACAAAGTAACCCAAATAACAAAAAACAAAGTAGGTCAGAAGGACAAGTTCTCTCATCAATAAACTGCCATTTTTTGTATTAAAGTAGCATGCAGGGACCTTAGTCATCTACCCCACTGTACTAGATCCTCTATGGACACACACACACACAAAAACACAGTCCCTGTCCCAAGGGTGCTTAAAATATAGTTTAAGAAACCCTGAAAAACAGATAAAGGAGATCTGAAGTCAGTTAGCAATAGCCACAAAATTCTTATTTGCCTAAAAAAGGAGGGAAGAAACAGCTGCTAGAATATTTTATTGTTCTAAATATTTACTATTGATCATACGTGTGAGACTGGGAGAGGGAGGACACATTAGGAGTTTCTTCACAATACCCTAGAGACGTTCCTAGTTCCTCTGCTTCCACTGCCCAGTCAGCTACTTGTTCCAAAGGCTGGTACACACGGCTGCTGCTGAGCACATAAATGTAGCCCTGAATCCACAGAGCTCCTCATCCCCCTACTGTGTGCCAAGGCAGGCGGGTTTGTACCACAGCCATTACCAGCTGCAGAAAGGAGGAGTAGAGAAGGGCCAACAGAGGAGAAAAGAGTAACAGAGGGAGAACCGGGAAAGGGAGAAGATGCCTTTCCAAACAGAGGAGATAAGTGTGTGGTGGATACCAAGCAAAAAGGGAAGGGAGGCAGAGAGGCGACAGAAATACAAGAAGCCATCAATTTAATATAGATTACATATATTTCAAGAAATGAAATTATTTTAATCTATAACTTCATGGTAGCATATAGTATTAACCCGTTCACCCAAAATGCCAAACCCAAAAGATGGGAGTCACATCACTTAATGCACAATTGGAGAGCGCTCCAACACTGCTGATGAATTCCAAAAGGGCAGCCGTATTAGTCTAGTTCAGTAAAACAAACAAGGAGTCCTGTGGCACTTACAAACTAACAAAATTTATTTATTGCATGAGCTTTCAGGGAGGGGAGAAAAATCCCACTTCATCAGACAGTTCGAAGATGGGGTAACTTATAGAATGGGAGGAAATAAATGCAGGGAAGCGTAAGCCATGGGATCAGGTCACACAAACAACAAATCATAGTAGTTAAGATTCAAACACTGGAGAACAGCACACAGAAGAAGATGAGGTCAAATCACCTGTTGTAATGGGAAGAATATCCCAAGTCTCTCATAAGCACTAATGATGTTACTGTGTGAACTGTCACAGAACAAAAGAAAACAGATCAGAAATTTTGGGTGGGAAGCAAAGAGAAAGGCATGATGGCTGAGCTGCTTACATCACTAAATGTGTCACCTCTGCTATGGAAGCTGGAAAGCATGTTTAAATATTTTAGGAACTCATTTCTAAGTGTTCTTATGGGGCCTTAGCCAAGGCTGGGTGCAATTCAATCAGAACACAATCCTGCACTAGAATAAAGAGATACAGTATAATTTTCTTAGCCTAATAGCATCAGGTTCCTTTTCCTCATACCACCTTTTAGACTGCCTGCCCTTCCAAATAAACTTGCATGTGCTGGCTGAATACTCTTCCTACAAAGGATATTTCTACAGTCTTTTTCACAGCATCTCAGGAATCAGATCTTGACTGTGGCATACGTCTGACTCCTGCTATGGTCCCTTAAGTGACTTCAAAACAACACAGTTTATTTTATTGGTCTGCCTGCAACCTCCTGCCACAAACTACTTCTGCTGCACTATTTAGGCAAACAGATACCAGTGGGACTTAGCAATGATCACTGCTGCAAGTAAAATGATGATCCGTGTCTGCAGAGATAAAAGTTGGAGGGGGGGGGTGTTAATGTTTATTGAGCTTCTTGGCACAACAGAAATACAGAGCATTTAGAATGAGCCAGGAAAAAGTCCAAACTGTACAATTAACTTGGAATTTCACATGGCTACAATTTTCTGCCTTGAATTGCAACATACAGTCTACCAAAAGGGATTAACTTCTGCCTAGTTTCTTTTTAAAAACACACCACTCATCATGTAGACATGTACTTTAGAAATATGTTTAACTAAAAGCAAGGAGACTTATCCTTTGATTACAAGACACGACAGGCTAATGAGGGAACAGAGCAGCAAGGTGCTCCTAGTCCCATGGCAAAGAATGATGCTATTGTCAGATGCTACAAAAAGGCACAATTGTTCTGAATGACATGATAGACTTCAGGTGGAAGGAACAACAAAGGAATTGTCAAAGAACAAAAGCAACGAACACGGGCTCTATTCACTATGAAAAACCTCCACCTTTTCTTTTCAGCTGACCCATGTCTCCAGCTTATTGCAGCTTTCTCAGGGATTGATGTAAGCTGCATCTTGATTTTGCAGCACCTAATAATGCCATGCACATCTTTTGGCATCTGGTGTATTCTTTATATTTCACTGGCAATGAAGGATAATAAACAAGTAAGAGGTTCAGGGTTGGTTGGTTGGTTGGTTTGTTTCAGTAACTTAGTTATAGTGTGTAAAACTGCATGTGATAATAGTTACAGGAGGGATAACTACCACACAATGTTTCATTTATGCTTTTATTTAGGACAAACAAACAGTTTCAAAGAAAAACTTCTTCCTTCACACACCTACACAAATTCCCTTACAGTCCTCTGATTCTAATTCTCTTCCCTTTTGAGGCACCATGTCACAGCCAAAATCCTTCCACTGAAGGAGAGGCACACATTTTCGAGTTCTTTCTTAGCAATCAGAAAACTACTCAGTGTTCCCACAGGAAAGAACTTCTAATCCCTATCACACAGTTAGCAGAAAGATCTGCTCCAGGAACGACCCTTAAGCCTGCCAGGCTTTTGAAAATCTTTATAAAAAGTTATTCAATATTGCTACATGCATTTTTGATAGTTAATAATTTAAGATGTGCTGTTGTCAGTTTTCTGTTGGGGTGTGGAAATCATTCAGCCAAGCAGTCAACTGGCATTTTAAGTGGTTAGGGTGAGAAATGGGTTGTCAGTTCAGCAAGCCTTTACGTGTTGACAGAATTTACGTATAGGGAAGGAGAGAAGACAAATCTAATCAAGGAAAAATTATATTCCTACAATTCCAAACATGGGTTAATTTCATCCCTGGCATAAATCCATTGGGATAGTGCAGTGTGAATTGGAGGAACAAAAGCAGAAAGGCAAATCATAAACAGGAAGCAAAAAAAGAAAGAGGTCAGAGAGAGTACTGGAAAATCATGATGGTTGATTAATCAAATCCAGATCATCAGAAATCTTTCTCATATCCTTCATCATTCAAACAGACCAGTGCTAACACATATGACAAATAGCCAAGACATGGCACGTGGATATTTAGTCTGGCATTTGCCCATAATTTACAGATAAAAGCTTTTTTTTTTTTAGAAGGGTTTTAAATGATAAAGTCTGTTTATAAGAAAGCTTCCTCACTGGGTGAGTAAAATCCACCGATTTTGTAGTTTGTTATCAATGGCAGAGGAAAGTGCCAGGAACCTTGGAGACAGCGGTAAGGGAACTCAGCACCACCTGTCATCAGCATGAGAGAGCTTGGATCAGTTCCTTGATTCTACCCATTTCTGGCTACACATACACTGCCTGCCAGACATCCCTATCCCACAGCTCCCCCTCATTTCTGTATACTCTTTACAGACCAGTGACAGGTACCCCCACCCAGCCAGCATTCTCCCAGGGTCCCCCAGCTTACTAGATTCAACTCAGGATCCTCACTCCACTTCACACACAGCTCTCAGACACATTTATACTGAAGACGAGAATGAGATTATCTTAAAAGAGCAGAAATCCAAATAATAGTAAGGGAGGCTATTGGAAACACATGGTTGCCCATAAAATAAAATCATAACATGCTTCCTAGAGCCTAAATGTAACTCACAAGACAGTCCCTTGTCTCCTTCATGGTAGCTACCCAAAGTGCGTCTTCCAGTGTTTTAAACCAGGATGGCTGATTCCCCTTTCATAAGATCAAGTCACCAGGCAACTTGTCTTTCCAGACTGAAAGGTGTCTCTTTGCACCCTCAGATATTTCAGATCAAACACCTTCGATCTTCACCTGAAAACAGAGATTTCCCCCTCACCCCTGTTGTTTATTTCTTCCTGTTAATTTCCTTCTGAAGTCACCACCAGCTCTTCACTAGCATTAAACTCAGCATGATAATACAGACAAGGAGTTTTGTGGCACTTTTAAAGATAAACACATTTATTTATTGCATGGGCTTTCATGGGAGACAATCCTACCTCCTCAGATGCTTTGAAGATGGGGAACGTACAGAAAGGGACCATGGTAAAGTAATAGACTTCTCGTGTCAGACACACAATGGTGCACCAGGGAGATAAGTGGAGTTTCTCTCAGGACACACTCTCTTTGAATGTCAGGCCGTTAACTACAAGGCTTGTAGTACATAATTTCCAGCAGATAGACATAATTCCTCACATTTTCCCCATAAGACCATCTCACACTGATGATGACGACCAGTATGATGCAGGCTTTCAGTAGAGACCTTCCATGAGATTCTCTTCATGAACCTTGGGATCCCTGTAGCCCTATGGACTCTTGCACCCTCCACCAGATGGCATCAAGAGATCTTTGGCTAACAACTATAAAGAGCCGGGCTTGGTCCTTCAACCCCAATGCAATTTGTCTAAGAGCCTCACTACCTCTCCTCCTTAGACTTTCCCCATACGCTTAATGCAGGTCTGGCCCTAACCCTCTGCGGAAATCCACTGCTGCTCTGATTCCCACCTACTCTCCCCTCCAGCTCTGAGTTTCAGAGACAGGAGCAGCAGGTTGGGCTGGTGTGTATCTCATGGGGGCAGAAGAAGCAGCTTTCCAGTATATACAGAGCCCAGCGGTTCTGGGTTTGCTCTACCTCCTCCTCACCATGAATAATGTAACCACTCAGCTCACTCCTCCCTTATCTAAAACACTCATGCCACTTTGTTGGGAGCATCTCTCTGTTCCTGGGAGAGGGAAACCAGGTCTCCTCCTCCTTCTCCACTCATGCTGAAGACTCTAGGGACCATCCGGCTGTTCCAAATGGAATAGAAAGGCCTTCTGACATAGAGCAACAAACAGTGCAAACACCCAAGCACAGTTCTTCAACACTAACTCTGCCATTTGAGTCTTTCCTCTTCTAGGAACTGTTTTCATCTATCATGGCTTCCTGACATTGGCCCTTTATATTTAGGAGAAAAAAATAAAGCCATAGTCCTTAAAGGTCCAATCTATAACTACCAGTTGCCTTCTGCTACATGTGTCTCTCACACAGCTGGCCTAATTTGTTTTCCCTCCCTGGAAATTTGCCATGCCTTTGGGTCAGAGATTCAGGGGGGTTGGGTACAGAAAGGACAAGTTAATACATGGATCTGTAAATGGATACGACTAAAAATCTTATTCCTACTCGGGTCTGCCTCCCTCCCCCCCCCCATCAAAGAGACTAGGGAGCTTTTCCTTAGGACAGTCCTTGTCCAAGCAGAGTGATGAAACTGGAGGCTGCAAGTCGCAAGGCCAGCCTGAGATTCTTTTGAGGGGGGAAACAATATCACCTTGACTTGGAGGGAACCAGACCTGACAGGCCAATGCCGAGAGTCCCTCCTCTTACACTTCATGAGTAGAAAGTAGCTAGTTAAATATTCGAAAGCTTCTATCCAATTTCTTAAGAAGCACAAGGCATTATTTCTGTTAGAAATTAGGTCTTTAGAAATAAAATGTAAAATTACCATGACCTACTGGTAACACCACAGAACAGCTTGAATCATAGTATTTCAATCCAGCCAATTCAATGCAAGAGACTCAGCTCATATTCAAGTAATTATTCTGTTAAAGATCAGTTTTGTTGCTTTCAATCTCAGTTGTAATATAAAACCTTAGAGTATATTCCTGTGACTGCTGATTCTAAGGAATGATTTGTGTATCATGTTTTCCAGTTATTGGCCTTAGGAAATACCAACAACATAATTTGGCAATTACAGTAGATAAGCTCACCTATTAAAGAACAATGCCAGCAGTGTTTTTGCTCTCTTTTCTTCTTTCTCTCTGTTTTTTTTTATACTAATCCCACACACACTTGGTTAAGTAATTCATGGTTAAAAGTAATTCATGGTTACTTAAAGTTTTACAATTCTAGAAATACTTTGTAGCCTGAACCAGATGTTAATCTTCATTTTAAAAAATGTTCTTGAGACCAAAAGAGAGATACCATCAGTGATTAATGACCAAATTTTCCATCATGTCATTGTCTGAAAGATTGTTAAGGAAACCTCCCCAGTAAAATGTACTTTTAAAACATTACTTGATGTCTGGATTTCTTTGATTTTTTACTCTTTAGTGTTCCGAGGCCAGAAAAATGTCTCTCTCTCTCTCTCGCTAAATATACCCTTAAAAACAAAAACCTTGATCAGAAAACTGACCATTTAGAAGAATCAAATCACCCAACACCACCCAACTTCCCCAGTGAAGCAGAAATAGTGAATTATTTGAATCTTGAAAACATTGGTACTGACTACAAAAGACAAAGCCAGAAACCAGCACAGAACTTAAAAGAAGTATACCATTTATCATTACTCTTTCTTGATAGCTTTTCAAAATCTTTACAATAGAAACCTTCAGTTCCATAGCTGTGGGGTGATAAGCTGTTTATTGCCCTAAATCAGTGGCTCTCCATCTTTCCAGGCTACAGTACAAGTATCCCTTTCAGGAATCTGATTTGCTTAGCGCACTCCCAACTTCTAGCTCACCTAAAAGCTTAAACATCTTACGGAACCATTAAAAAAAGTTACACCATACTATCACTAAACAATTGCTTACTTTCTCATTTTTATCATATAATTATTAAATTAATCAACCGGAACATAAATACTGCCCTTACTTTTAGGGTATGTCCACATGTCTCGTTTATTTCAAAATAACACTGGTTATTTCAAAATAAAAAAAGATTAGGTCCACACAACGTTTTCTTATTTCGAAATGACAGGCTCTGTCATTTCGAAATAAGAACCGTCATTTCAAAACAGCTTAAACCCCATTCATTTCAAAACAGTGTTATTTCAAACTAACCATTTTGAAATAACAGCCGTTTCGATAGCAGACTTTCACTTAATTCAAATTAACATTTTCTTACTTCGAATTAACTTATTTTGAAATAAGGACTTTATTTCAAAATAACTCATTTTGAAATAACTTATTTTGAAATAACGATGTATGTGTGGACATAGCCTTAGCGTACAGTATGTAGAGCACTATAAATAAGTTATCTGTATGACATTTTAGTTTGTATGGACATTGCTAGTGCGCTTTTTGTTGCCTGTTATAAAATTAGGCAAAGAACTAGGCGAGCTGACTTTCCCCTTGGAAGACTCGTGTACCCTAGACTATGTCTACACTAGCAAATTAGTCTGGATTAAGGAGGCTTAATCTGGACTAATTTGATCCCTGTCTACACAAGGCTTTGCCTAGTCTGAGCTACATAATTTTTAGTTTGAACTAAGCACAGCAATAGACAAGCCATACCTTTTAAAAACATGCCTAATGCTTTGCCTGGTCGACACTAACTGTTAAAATGGAGCATGTTTTTAAAATGTTGCTAGAAGGAGCTTCTGTTATACAGTATGAGATTCAGATTATTATATTAGGGATTATTTCTCTTGGAAATTCTCTTTCCTGGTAAATCATCTTTTCTATCTTCACTTAGGAAAGTTTACATACAGCTTCCTAGAATGTCACTAAAGTGTGAGCAAACTATTTACATTTCTGCCATATGTCTACTGATATCCTGCAGCTGTCTATATAATTTACAATTAGATGTTAAACTTCTGCTTGCGTAATCATTTGCATACTGCACTAATTGCATGTTTTTAACGCCATTTAAGTAGATTAAATAATTTTTAAAATTAGACCTTGGATTCCTTCCCACCCCCCCTCCATTAATCAGGTCTGTGCACATCTTATTTTAGGCTTTCTCAAGGAGAGATTTAAAGAACACCCCTATGGCAAAGGATGATTTATTTCACTCAGGCTGCATGGATTACTGACCTCTTATTTTCAGTCAGATTATGGCTCGCCTTCATACAGGAGCACAAGCAAGGAACTTTCTCCTACTGTTGTCCTCCCTGCACAGTCATGTAATGGCTACATTGGGTCAGACCCATGATTAATCTATTCCAGTATCCTATCATTCGACAGTGGTTGGTGTGTGGTATGACTGTAGTCCCCATTCATTTTGGAGTTTGAGTCCCTTAGGAAATAACTGATTCAAAAAGATAGGGCAGAGAGAAGGCACAAACATGCCATCCCACACATCTTTCTCACTGGCCAGCCGGGAAGAGGACATACAAAGCACTCCTGCAAGTTGTGGTGCAGAGACCAAGTTCACACAGTGTGCTGGGAACTCTGACCCCAACTCAGCAAAATACAAATACATTTGCTGAGCTTTATGCATGGCACCTAAACTGGGAGTAGGTCTGCTGACTTCAGTGAGGCTGCTAAAATACTTAAAGCTAAGCAAGTCCTGCATCACTGTCTGTGAGTCACTGCTTCCCCAAGTCCCCCAGGCCAGGTGGCCTTCACCTTGGTAAGGGCACACTCAGATCCTGATGATGATTTGAGCAGACGATCCAAGCTCTAACCTATGTGGGACAGAAGTGACCAAAATCTGCCACAGCTCCAACTTGAGATGAAACCGAGCCAAAATGTAGACTCCAGACAGGCTTCTCCAGTAATTCATTCAAGACCATATTATGCAAATTTTTGATTTAAATAAAGTGACTTTTCGCAGGCCAGAAGCAGAATTTCCATGTTTAGCCAAGATAATGTTTTACTGTCAAATAAGTTAATCTGCATAAAGCTCACAAACAAATAAAGCTCTCACAGTAATTTGCATAGCCAGCAGGCCACTAGCTTTCACGCAGTAAGCCAAGGAAAAGCAACACACTAACAGATGATAATAAAAGGTGGCCTCACTATTGCGGCAATGAACTATGGGAGGCTTTACAGATACAAACAAGCAATCAGTCTGAGGCTGAATTTATGGCACAGTGCTCCGTATTTAGTGGGAATGCACTATGACTAGACAATGGAGACCAATCATCATTAACTAGCAGTCTGAAATGAGGCTGCTCCATTTCAGTATTCGGGTGGATTTTGACAAGTGTTTTGGGTACTTACAGTCCTCAGAAATTTCTGAAGTGACACTCCAGGCAACAACTGGCTTGGTGCACTGTGCATCACATGTTTCAAGGCAGCAAGAGCAGGGTGACAATAAAGCTGGCACTAAGTCTCCCAGCTGGTAGACAAACTCACATTTTCAGGACCTGAGCTAACTTGCTAAAAATAACAGTGTGGACACTGCAGCTTGGGATGGAGCACAGAATCTCAAGCCTGGGGGGCCTGGGGGCTAGCCCTACTTCCAGTTCAACCTGCAAATGTCCACACTGCTATTTTTGGCACACTAGCTCAAAACACCACAACCGCTAGTTTGCAGTGTAGGCATACCCTGAGAAGGCCCAGTTGCTAGGCGTAGACAGAAAACCCCACATCAGCCCATCAGTTAATCAGTGGTAACCCTGCAGAAGTAAGGAGGAAGATGAGCTCTTCATAACCTCCATCTGTCAGGTCTGTGCATTATATAGCAGGTAATGGCTTTCTTGAAAGGATTACTCCTTCACACCAATGCACATGCATTAACAGATGGATTTCTCACCCAACTCTCAGTTGTGAGGCATAAGCAAGAAACAATATGATTTTGGGGAGCCTGTTCCAACTGTCTCCAGCTGAGTTCTTCCAAAGGTAAATGATACTTTGAGCAAAGGGTTGAACTAGATGACATCCTGGGTCCCTTGGAACACACATTTTCTCTAGGATTCACACTGGAGAATCTTGTACCCTCTGCTGAAGCTGGATATGAGTCAACAGTGTGCCCTTGGGGCCAAAAAGGCCAATGGCATATTGGGCTGCATCAGCAGGAGCATTGCCAGAAGATCAAGGGATGTGATTATTCCCCTCTCTTCAGCACTAGTGAGGCCGCATCTGGAATACTTTGTCCAGTTTTGGGCTCCTCACTACAAAAAAGATGTGGACAAATTAGAAAGAGTCCAATGGAGGGCAACGAAAATGATTAGGGGGATTGGGGGACATGACTTATGAGGAGACACTGAAGGAACTAGGCTCATTTAGTCTGCAGAAGAGAAGACTGAGAGGGGATTTGATACCTACTTTCAACTACTTGAAGGCGTGCTCCAGAGAGGAGGGAGCTAGGCTGTCCTCAGTGGTGACAGAGGACAGAACAAGGAGCAACAGTTTCAAGTTATGGATGGGGAGGTCTAGGATGGGTATTAGGCAAATCTTTTCACTAGGAGGATGGTGAAGCACTGGAATAGGTTACCTAAGCAGGTTGTGGAATCTCCATCTTTGGAAACTTTTAAGACCCGGTTAGACAAAACCTTGGCTGGGATGATTTACTGGAAGTAGCCCTGCTTTTAGCAAAGGGTTGGACTAGATGATCTCATGAGGTCTGTTCCAGCCCTAATATTCTGTGAAGGAGGTATCCTGGGCATTGAAACAGGCTGAGCATCTAACTGTTTTTAGAGTTAGTCAGGCATTCTGGGAGGAACTGAGAGACACAAGGGCCTCCATGAAAACACTGTTGTGGTTTCCCAGGTTCTGCTGGCCAGTGGCAGCCAAAACTTCCACTCTTTCTGAGGAGTGGGGAATCACATGACCCAAATGCTGCATACAGAAACATGCTAAGTTCTCTATCTCTTACATGAGAACAGAGCAATCTCTCATAAT
The DNA here is from genome assembly GCA_007922195.1 of Podocnemis expansa. Lineage (NCBI taxonomy): Eukaryota > Metazoa > Chordata > Testudines > Podocnemididae > Podocnemis > Podocnemis expansa. The sequence continues at coordinate 90,821,502 of ML681966.1, forward strand.
AAGCAAGATCTCTACAGTACAGGCTCATACAAGTCTCACAAAGAGGGTGAATTTTTCCAGGGTTTATGTTAACTCTGATCACCTTTTTCCTCCATTCAAGTGAGAAGCTGTGAACTAGGGTTCTGCCAGAAATTCTGGTTGTAGAGGGAAGGTTCTGGTCACTAGCTGGTTATCTGAAGGAGGAGTTCTCTGATACTGGATGTATAATCGCAGATTATACTGAAACCAGCTGGAGACTGAAATTTTAACTACTGTGTGAACCCTCTTTGTGAATCATCATACCATTCGTTTAGTGTTTAGTACAACTCCTAGGCTGCGTCTACATTGCACAGCATTTTCGAAAAAAACTTTTATCCAAAAAATTATTTTGAAATATATTTGGAATAATTATCTTGAAATAACTTTTTTCAAAAATGCTATGTCAGGAGAATGGCCCAGGGACCGCTCCTTGCCTGAAATACCACAGCTATTTTTTTTTCCAAAAGTGAAAGTCTATACTGGACTTTCTTATTCAAAAAAAAGAAAGGCAATGGAAGGGATAGGCAGGCTTTCTTGAAAAAAGCCTTTGCTGCTCCAAGTAATGGCTTTTTCCAAAAAGCCTGCCTGTGTCTTCCATTGCCTTTCTATTTTTTCAAAAGAGAAAGTCCGGTATAGACTTTCACTTTCAGAAAGAGAAAAAAAGGCATGGTATTTTGGGACAAGGAGCAGGTCCCCGGACCGTTCTCCCGAAATAGCATTTTTGAAAAAAGTTATTTCAAGATAATTATTCCGACTATATTTCAAAATAATTTTTTTCAAAAATTTTTTTTTTGAAAATGCTGTGCAATATAGAAATAGTCCTACTTACATCAAAAAAGAGAGAAAGGTTTAACAAACAGGGCCTATAAAATTAGAAGAATGAAGGTAAGCCAAAGACCAAACAACTGTCTCTGCTTTGGGACTGCACCATAAATCTACCTGACTTAGACCCACGAAGTTTATTTTTTCACTCTTGAGATGGCAAAAAAGTGATGGGACACTAAAATTTAATATAAACATATCTGACTGCAGCCTACAAGCCTGAGGACAGCTTAACATCATCCTTTTGCAAACCTAGCAAGGGCACTGTCTCAGCAGTAGAAAGAAATAGCCAGGCACTCAAATGCGTTGACAACTTATAAAGGCTGGAAAATTAAAAGCAGAGGAAAACAGCATTCTTGGGGATTTTATATGTACAGAACAATATAAATGGTGCTACGTAAACTGCTATAATCTCTCTCTACCCTTCCTCCCCACAAACTAATGTAATTACTGAGCACTTTAGAAATAAAATTCTGAAGACAGCCATTTTAATTCTGTACGCAAAACATTTCAGTACAATGTACTAGAGCCAGGATGTTTCCACTTAGACACCTCTCTGAGTAAGTCTAAAATACATTGTTCTAAATGCATTTGCTCTTTTTGTTTCCTTTTTTTTTTTTTTAAAGGAAGTCCGGATCATACTAACTACTATTAAACCTGACACATGCAAGGAGTCTCATTAGCTTGCACAGGATTACTTATTTGAATATGATCTGCACAGCCAGACTGAAATCCATTTAATATGCTATGGGCTTGATTCTGTGTAGTGCTCAATATCTTCTGTCTCCATTCAAGCCAACTCATAAGTCCTAGGGTGTTTCTCCAAACCAAATGATATCAATACAACTGTTGACACACTGGTTTTATATGCCACATTAGTGTAATCTCCACTGAGTATATCAGGGCATGTGGTGGGAGAGGATATATTAAAATCCAATTTTATAAAGCAACTTGATGTGAGTTTTCAGGCCAAATCAGGGATTAGGATTCATCCACTGCAGATTTCCAACCAGAGAAATCTCTTGACAGTCTCCCCCCTCCCCTTTATGAAATGATGCTCTCCCATGTCCTTTACATCACATTCATTCTACAAATCTAAGATTTGTAATACCAAAAAGTGGAATGCAGGGAGGGGAACAACACTGAAGGGAACTCCACTAGCAGCTTTTTTGTGGTTGGGCGTACCAGACAAATGAGAATCCTTGCCTGCTTCACTGCAAGGGCTTATAAATGCATCTCAGGGCAGTGTCACCCTCCCAAAAATGCTGTTCGCAGAAACAACAGCCTCTGATTACACAGGATATATTCTTGGAGGGAAGCTCCTGTGAGCCCCACCTCACAACCAGTCGAACAGAGGCATGAACATCAAAAAAAAAAAAAAAAAAAAGATTTCTGGAAAGCAAGTCTATGTGCATAAATAAACCAACTAATAAAGGTGAAAACAAACAAAAAAATTACCTAGGACAAGATATCCAGCATCCTGCAGGGCTCCTTGCATCTTCCCCTGAAACAGCTGGCCACAGTCAAAGACAGGAGACTGGGCAAGATGAACCATGGATCTGATCTAATCTACCAATTCCTATGTCCCTGGACAGGACTCTCCAGCACTCTGGAAATTCCTAATGGCAATCGCACCTCTCACGGCCATTGGCAGAACATTGCAAGTAACCTTCCCAAGGGCGACTGGTGGAGCAGAGCTACTGCCAGGACTGGGGGAAACACAAAGGGCACCAAATGCTCCTCAGTAGAGCCCTGCAAATCCATGGATATCCGCACTGTATCCACGGATACCCATGGACCATTTCTTGTGGATGCAATAGCTGAGGCTCTGAAATACTGGGCCCAACTCTGCTTCTGCTGAAAACAAATTTAAAACTCCCAGCTACTTCCGTGGGTGCAGGCTCAATAACAACAACAGCATCAGTATAGTCTTCAAAATTAAAACATCACAAACATAATAAAACACTGCTTTGCTGCCTCACACATACCAAGGACTGGGGAGCTCCAGCCTCAAGCTGACTGATACAACTTCATTCACACAGCACGACGGTTTCATGGTTATCTAATAATTATTGCACACTGTTACATGCCTCCTTCTGGAGTTTTGTCTTAAGAATATAATCACTGTGGTACAATACATCTAATATAAACACAGTGGATGTGACACATTTCTGAAACAAAAAGCTACGTTTCAGAGCATTCTTAAAAGGTCTCAGTGTTCACACTCAATAGGTGTGTTTGCTGTTTGTCTGGTGTTGCACAGCACCATAAATAATGTAAACCATGAAATAATCACATCAACCTCTATTTCTCAACTCATGATCAATGTGCATAATAAACTCACATGGTGCTTTAACAGCAGAAAAACCTGCAAACCCTTATGCACGAGCACCACTTTACTGAATCACTACTACACAAGCCAAGAAACTTAGGCATCATGAGAAAGTAACTGATATTCATAAAACCTGAGTTCAGTGCCTTGGGCTTTTATATACTGAACGGGGAAAAACAGACACCTTGAGAACGGGATTCACAAGGCACAGCACACTAGGCAGTTCTTCTCCTAAGCGAGCCCATGGGAGGCGGGAAGTTGAAGGGAGTGTCTGAAACCAGGCCTGTTTCTCAGAGATACTGTATGCGCCTGCACCGAGGTGCTCGGAAGGCATCTCCTTCTACTTGGGATTCTCTGCAGAGAACTGACTTTGGGTTTGGCAACTATGCTAGTTTTGCAAGAAGGTTAGGAAAGAGCTTCAGTAGGTGACACTGGAGGACCCCCCCCCCCCCACAGATGCCACACATTTCTAATCCCTTCTTCCCCTCTGCTAGTTCAAATCCCCACCCCAGCAGAGGTAGAGAAAGGATTTGGAGTCTGCAGAGGGAGTTCCTCCAACATCACATACTGAAGCTATTCCATTGTGGATAAATAATGAAAGATCAGCTGGGTCAGAAAGAGACCCAGAATAGGAATGACTGTACCATGGTGGTGACAGCATTCACCTGTGTCAGGGGGGCCAAACTCAAGTCACCATGAGGGCTGCATGACAACTAGTATGTTAGCCCAAGGGCAATACCACTGAAATTTTTTCATATAAAGACACAAAGTATAGTCAAAATGAAAAAAACAAACAGTAACATATATATGCCAAGAGTAAGAAAGAAAGAATTAGTTCCCTTCAAGAAGGAGTTATCATCAAAAAGACAAAGAGTAAGTAAACACACTTTAAATTTTGCATTATCAATTATTTGAGAAATTCTAAGTATTGTTGCAGGCTGCAAGAAATAACTTTAAGGGCTGCATGTGGCCCACAGGCCACGAGTTTGAGAACCATGACTTATGTGGTGGGAGATAAAGGAGCCACTTCCCCTGCTCCAATCATTTTCTTTTTCCCCAACACTTTATCCACAGTGGGACAGCTCCAGGAGGTGAGATGAGAGAGCCCCACCTCAGAGTATGCTATAGCCCAGTGGTTCCCAACCAGTGTGCTGGGGCACAATGGTGTGCTTCAGCAACACCCAAAGTGTGCCGTGAGCATCCCTGAGAGCTGGAGTTAACGTTCCCTCCCTGCTCAACTGGGCAGTGCTGGGAAAAGTAAGGGGGAAGGCAGTGGAACACAGCTCCAGGGACCCCTGTTTTTAGGCAGGCAGTGTTCCGGTCCCCCTAAAAATAGAGGAAGACACTAGAATGTGGAGTTTCAGGGGTCCCCGCTAAAAATCGCAAGAGCAGCCTGAACGCAGCGTTCTAGTGGCTCTACCTTAAACCCCACTCCACCTTATGACCAGCCAGCAGATAGCTAGGGGAGGCCGGGAGTGTGTGAATCTCCGCCTGCAGGGTGAAGCAGCTGGTGTCAGCCAGCCTGCAAACAGCCCAGGTAAGGCTTTGTGGGGGAGGGCTGCTGGTGGTTGTCTGCGGCAGGTGTGTGTGTGTGTAGCAGAGGTGGGTGGGAGTGGCTGTGTAGCACAGGGTGTGTAGCTGGCGTTGTGGGGCGGCTGTTTGGTTGCGGGGGTGTGTAGCTGGAGGGTGGGGTGGCTGTGGGGGGTGTAGCTGGGGGCTGGAGGCCTGGTTCTGACCCCTGCAGTGATGGGAGGGTCCATCACAGGCAGCAGGGAGCTGGGGGAGGAGAGGACGGGACCCACTGGGGTGGGAGGGAGCAGCAGTGGGGTGGGATTTGCCCTGGGTGGCAGGGAGCCACTGTGGAGAAGGGGGAAGTGGGTGCTGCACCATGCTCCATCGCCCTGCGCTCCCACTCCCCAGGTTCCCCCTGCCCCCCCAAGCTACTCTTGTTCTCCCTTCCTCTCTTGCCACCCCTGTGCTGTTCCCCACATGGCTGCCCTTGTTCTCTTTTGCCACCCCTGCCCTGCTCTGCTCCCCACACTCACTCCTGCCACTGCACATGGCTCCTGACCTCCTGTGTTTTGCCATCCCTGTTCTGCTACCCCAGTCACTCCACATAGCAGCATTTCCAAAACACTGTGCCAGGGTTCATGAATATTCCTAGGTCATTTAAGTTAATTTGAATATTCATGAGCATTGTAATGGTGGTGTGCCTTGAAAAATTTGAAGGTATCAAGGTGTGCTACGGCAGAGAAAAGGTTGGGAACCACTGCCATAGCCCCATGGCTAAGATATTCTCATGAGACATGGCATAGCCCAGTGCAAATCCCTACTTCCCCTCAGACATTAGCAGGGACTTGAACAAGGGCTCCTCCGCACTGCAGCTGGGCTCGCGGTTCTGAGGGAGGGCCTCCTCCCTGCCGGCCTTTAGTGTAAACTTGTCTCTTGTGGTCCAATCCAGGCAGCGTCCTCAGAGCTCACCTACCAGAGCTGGCCCTGCACACAGGTCATTGGGGGAACACTTTGCCTTCCACCCCATCAGTGCTTCGCTCAGGGCACAAGTGTCTAGATGCCAGCATGGGGTTTCAGCTGGCATGCTCATACGCTGAAATGAAGATCTTTAGAGAGCTTTTACTGCAAACATTTAGGCACTGAGTGAATTCAGAAACCTAGAGGGCTGGGGGGCAGCTGAGCTGGGACTCTGTGAATCCCCACGAGGCCTGTTCCCTGGGTTTAGCGCCTCAGGTAGCAGTTAGGCACGTAAGTCCATTTGCGAATCTAGACCATGGCCTCTGGGGCACCTGCAGCCAAGGAAATAACCTGCTTCTATTGGAAGACAATTGGCAGGATGGCAGAGATAAACCCTATTCCTTTAAAATCAACACTCACCCACCCAGCCACACAATGGAACTGCGCAGCCATCTAAAGGGCATTCTGGTTTTATGGGCTTCACCACCGCTGTGGGGCATCCAGGTCCATGCACGCAGATGCCCAGCTACAGGCCTTGCTAAAACAAAAACATTGGCCTTGCCTTGCCCTCTCACTTCCTTCCAACCCCCACATTTCTCAGTCTGGAGGATGATTATAATATTACTTGTATGCTCCCCAGAAGGGTAATTAGCTAACGTTCACAAGCACTCTGAAACTGAAAAGTACCAAGTAAGCGCTAAATGCTGAGCCAGATCCTCAGCTGGTTTAAGCTGGCATTGTTCCACTTATAGTGGAGGATATGGCCTGTTATTACTATTTTGCCTTGCTATCAAGAATGTATAAAAATACGGAACAGATGACTGTATTAATCTCCTTCATGCTTTCTCCTATGCGCCCCTTACATGTGGGAAAAGCCGCAGCACCATGACAGTGCTGTAATCTCCTTCAAGCCTCTCCTTAAAACTCACCTCTGCTGTGATGCCTACAAAGCACCTGGCAATGACTAGGGAGCGGGTGAGCTGCGATCACTGCATGGAACATCATCTGTCTCATTTCAGTAACGCTTTGCGCTCCCCCACCTGTTTATTGTACCCACCTGTTGTCTCATCCTACACTTGGACTTTAACGTGTTTGGGGTGGGGACTGCCTTTTCCATTCGTGATATGCATGTACAGTGATTAGCACACAAATCAATATGGCAGAAATAAAGACCTTTAGTCTTTGGCAGAGTTTGTCTAAAATTAGAGCTATAATACTAGGAAGCCTATTACTAAAGATGGCTAAATATTATGAAGACGTGTTAATTATACACAAAACATACACACACATACCCCACACACACAGGCAAACATTTAAACCAATTAAAGAGCTTAAACTTGTGCACTCACTAACAGCAAACAGCCACAACCACTTACAAAAGAGTGTGCTATTGTGGATTTTTTTAAAGGATAAGCGTAACATTTATGCAGGATTATTTAAAGATCTTAAAAGTGTAAACATGTGGCTCAAAAGGAAGTTTCCTTAGCAAATCAGTCTATCACTTGACTAAACTACCATAGTTATAGGGAGAGACAAAGCGACTCTTTAAATATTATACAGACTGGCAGGCTTGCCTTCCTCAGGGGGCTAACAATAACACAGCTGCTCCTGGAAGGAGAAGAGACAGGAGCAGCTTGCATACATCTCACACCAGGAAGCCCTGGCTTACAGAAGGAGAAGCACCTTCATCCTCTGAACATATGCCAAAGGGAGGTTCTTCAGCAGCATAAAGTGCCTTCCAATTAGATTTTTTTTCTTGTTTTTTTTTCTCTTGGATAAGCCTGGCATGCAAAGACAGAAGGAGAATCAGAGACCACAGGGCTGCGTTTGTGGATGTTTGTGATAAAGGGAAGCATATTATCATGCTAAACTGCAAGTAGCTTCCAAGTACATGTATTCCTTCTTAATAAGTGAGATTTTTTTCTAATATCTGTTTCTAGATAGTCGACCTGATCCAGTCTCCCTGTTAGCAGTGTAAAGTCAGGTGTAAATGAACAGAAGTCAGAGGGATTACACCAAATTAAAGGCAGCGTAAATGAGATTAGGATCAGTCCCTTTAATTAAGCATAAAAAAACCAGCTCCTTCCCATACAGTGGCTGTGGAACCTCAAGATGCTGTAGCCGGTGAGAATGCCACTAGCACTGCACATGTGCACCATGCTGCCAAAAGCTCTGGGGAAAGGGAAGCGGGAGAGGGAGGAGGAGGGCTGCTTTCTTCCTGCTGATCCTTTAAGGCTGTTAAAAGAAAAGAAAAAAAAAAAAGGAAGGGGTTCCCAGTGTAAGAGAGTGCTATGATTCCAGGAACCACAGAATTTCAAACCCAATGAGAAATTTGTGGCTTCAGCTTGAAGGTTCTCACCAGAAGTCTCTGCTGCATTTCAGATACAACAACATCACCACAACATGGTGATACTACTGCCTAGGAGACAGGGTTTTCCTTGTACACCGTTGTGACTGACCCTGAAAAGCTGAAAGTATAGTTTAACCTATTAGCTTCTGGGAATCAGCCTTTCAGCTTGGGAGGCTGGACAAAGCTGGGTATTTACTAATGTGGACATAGATCTTCCTCCTCCTGTTGCTTTTCCGTCTGTGTCTCATTGAAACTTCACCAGTCTGAACAACATATCCCTTCTTCCTACACAGGAGGATGTGGCACAAGCAGATGAAGCTCTTCATTAGTAGCCTTCACCCCTAGAAATCTAGAGTGAGATTTTCTAAAGCAATTAGTGTTGGCCCTAACTCTGCTCCCAATCAATCAGATCACATTAAGTTATGTTAACTATAATAACTCAGGGTGCATATGACGGCCACTATAAATATACCTCAAAGCACTAATTTCTATTTTCAGATGAGATTTGTAGATTGCTAACCATACACTTAAGCTCTTAAATAATTAACCAGATTTATAAAAGTACTGATCACCCCTCAGTTCCCATCCAAGCTACTGGGCTGCCTGCTCACCATTTTTCAAAATCAGGCCACTGAAGTCAATAGGAGAATTCCCATGATCTTCAGTGGTGCAGGAACAGAATTTATTTAGGAGCCTATAATCCAAGCCTGCAAAGACTTACATGTGCACTTAACCTTAAGTGCTATAAGTAGTGTCCCTGAAGCCAGTCAGACTGCATACAATGCAGAAAGAGGCGAATACATGTAATTCTTTGCAGAAGTGGGGATTAAATACGTGTTTTGCAACCTAACTTTAGGCCTTCATTTTCTAAAATCCTGAGCAACAGGCTTTTTTGCATATATCAACAGTTACCAACCTTTTCTTTTATGCAGACCACTACATCATCATTGAAAGCTTTTGTGGACCACCACGTAAGCAAGCCACTTTAAACATTTTTTAAATAGCCTATTGCTGACGGAAGTCAAACTTATGTATCAAGGGGTATTAAAAATGCAGCTATTTCTAATAATTTATTATGCTCACTCAGAAACATGTTGTACTTGCTCCAGTACATTTACCTGCAGTAATTATTCCCCCTCCACCCCCGCCATGGACCACCTGCAGTAGCCTCATGGATCACCAGTGGTCCACTGCCCACAAGTTGAGAACCACTGGCATATACTTCTAATTGGTGTCATGGTAATTCACTAAGTACACTTAATAGTTCTTGCTTGTGTCACAGACCTAGAGGAGCATCATTTCTGATGTCAATTCAGAAGGAGTTTCTAAGACAATCTATTGCAATGAGTCTCAATGCAACATTCAAATTTTGGTCATAAGCTTATAAAACATGGCAATGACTGTTCTTATTGCAGGTCTTTCCCCCCCCATTCATGTACTGTACTTTGTTCCACTGTAATTTTCTCTTTAAATTTAAAAAAAGAAAAAGGAAAAAAAAAACCCTGAATCTATAATTGGTCTATCTAAATGATTGACAGCATATATGACGGAACAGCCTGTTAGTCCTGACTGCCGAAGTAATGAATAGAGAATCTGACATGTTAAATTCCTTCACCTCCAATTGGTATAATAAATTATACACTTCCATATCACCATAATACTAAACTCCTCTTAAAAATAGAATTATTCCTTTGGGGTGTATTTATAATAAAAAATACACATATCCAAAGCTGCTGAATTTAAAATATCTTTATATTAATATAATCAGACTGAATCTTTTCTCTCATATTTTTATGAATCCAGAAGTAGAGCCTGTTAAGTATACATTATCAGAAGGGTCCCTTAATTCTGGCCTTCCTTTAATTGAGCACCTGAAATTACCAGCACCATTTGACAATGTGGGTCCGTCCTCTCAGTTGCTCAGTAAAGAAACATGCACATGTATTGTCACATTGCTTTGCTGTAAGAGAGGCCAAGGTACAGACTGGTTGTGGCTTCTAATTTAGGGCATGTCTACACCGCCTCACAGTTCAGACCCACCGGGTAAGAAGTGCAAAGCCTGCAGTGAGGTTCTCTGCCTCCCCTATGTGGACGCTGGGCACGAACAGAGATTCTTAAATTGGTATTTATATAGTTCTCTTCAAATGGGACTGCATTAATGAAAAGAGGGAACCTTCTCACTTGCGTCCCTAGCATCCATCCAGAAAAGGCACAGTGCAGCACTGCTGACTCCTTCCTCCCTGCAGTAATCGAAACTACAGTGGCAGCATACACGTGCCTTTAATCAATTCGGTCTGTCTATTGACTTTGATGGGAGCAAGATCAGGCCCTTACAGTTCCATAGGCGCTGCCATTTCCACACAGCACTAAAGCCTTCCAGCTTCATTCTCAGGCCACGCAGCTTCTATAAAACAAATCATCCTGTCAATTCAGTTTAACAGTTATGCAGCCTAAACATAAAAGTACAGTCATAAACCACAGGGAAATGACTAAACCAAACTGAGTGCATTTAAACCCTCCAATTTAGTTTGCATGAAAGGAAACAGAGTTAATTTTAAGGGTCCCCCTGCCCCCCCCCCCGATTTAGACTTCAAACAAACAGCAGAGGGCTTAGTTGTGAACAGTGAGATACACCCCCACACAGATCTCAAGAGTTCATGCTCCAAAACACTGAAGTACATAAGACAGACTAAAGGCAGGAGGGTAAACAAACAAAGAAAGGTGAAGCATGACCAGAATCACACTGCAAACCAGCAACAGAGCTGGGAATCAAACCCCTAGCTTCTGCAGCCCCAGCCAGCAGGCTGACCACTAAACTACAGTAGCTCTGACAAATGCCCTAGCACGACTCCACATTTATGGCAATGAAACTGAGAGCTGAATGTGGCCCAAGCAGCATGGCTTGCAGCACATACAACAATAGCACTGTAGTCTCAAGCAGCTTTGACAGCCCTGTGCATTTTATGCTTCAACATTACAGTGCAGCACTACTGTGGAGCCTCACATCTCCTAACCATTAAGCAAATTAGAGCAATGTTTCTCAATGACAGGCCACGGACTGGTGCTGGTCCCCAAGATAGCCCTGACAGTTTACGAGTGCAACAAGCCAGTCCCTGGTATCAAGAAGGTTGAGAAACACAGAATTAGACAACCAAAGCACACATTATTCCAATTGCTGTGGAGCTGATAAACTGTAGTCCAAACTCCATCAAGCGCTTGAGTCTTTATTAGTCCATTCTCCATCATTCAACATGTCTATAAGCTATAGCCAAACAGATTATACAAAGTATTCTATTTACATCCAGCAATCAGCAAGCAGGAAGCAAATGATATTATTCTGGTAAGTGCTTAATGTTTGCCATCAGACATTCAAGCCAATGAACTGCTGACCTGCCCAATAAGTCCAGACACACCATTTATTTGAATGGAAGCCACAAACGATGCTATGAAGAAATCAGTGCTACAGTGTACAGTAAGAAGAAAATGAGCTAATAAATACTGATATAAATGTATCTTAGCACACAAAGTAACATTTTATTACATGCTTTAAAATTAATACATCCCATTTTGTTATCTATGCTCAAAATGCCTTACCTTTTCCGCACCACAAACTCTACACAGCACAGGGTGGCAAATCAAAATTAATATTCATGACTAACAATAATTAAAAGTAACATGAACCATTTCAGTTTCACCTACAGTATTTTTCTTATTTGCTATTTACTCTCCCCCTCTGGCCTAACTGTACCATTTGAACAGCACAACAGACTTGGAAGTTAGGCTGAATAAAAAGACTTCCTTACTTCCCAGTCAGAACACTGCACACCTATGAGGACCTCAGCCTCCATGCTGAATCAACTTGTGGGGCCGGCTTGTGATTTCCAGACAGTAGCCTGTTCCTAGAGATTGTGCAGAGGTGCACTGCCCGAACAAGCAGGTACAATGACTCCAGGAGGATGAAGCTGCTGCAATGCTGTTAGAAACCTGATCATCTTCATGGACAGCCTCCTGCCCAACAGTTCCAAAACCCAGGAAAGAACCCAGTGACCGAGCTGCATCCTACATGCCCTTTCCTTTAGACACTGAGATCTTGCCGGTCTCTGTGCTGAATGAGATACTCCCCTGATTCTATACTTTAGTCGTAGGAAGGGGGGACATCTTTCAAAACTCTGCTATTCCCTTCCGTGACAAGTTCAGAGATGCAATGAAGAACACGTGATTCTCCTGGGCTCAGTATATGCCCCTGGGGATGGAGGGAATCCCTCACCACCTGCAACCTCCTCTTTGCAACCTATCAATTTAATATTTAGCAATAACTGTATTAATTATTAATCCATGTACTGAGAGTTACACAGAAGCAGCACCCAGCCCTACACAAAATAACACAGGAGTGCCATCTCATGATTACTGTCATGGAATTGTCCATCCATACGGAAGTACAACAGACTTACTGCAGAGTGCTGTCAAATGAGCAGAGTAAACAAATTGAGAGGTTGTGGAGAAGCAGTCCTAGTGACAGCATAGTATATGGTATTTAAAATAATGATTCAAGAGAAGGATAATTTCAGTCTTTATGTTCAAAAGTGGCCAGTGATTCTTCATGTCTCCTATTTTGGCTGCCCAATTTGAGACCCTTTCTCAAGGCTGTTTCCCCACTCTGGCACTCTGAGTGCAGAAGGTGGGGGCCTGCAACAGGCCTTAAAACCCACTGGCCTGAAAGACTGGTCTTAAACTCTCCAAGGCCTCCAAATTTCTGGCCCTGGAGTAGTATCGCTGCCACCACCCAAATACAAAAACCTCTTGAAAACCCAGGAAGGTGCACTTGGGAATTCCTTCCTGTGAGGTACCCGTAATCACTATTATTCCTCCCTCAGGAGAGTGACTGAACAGCTGGGATATCAGCTGGAACTGGAACAGAGCCCCCTTTAGTAGCTGGCTGTGCAGTCTAAGGCACATGCACACAAACCTCTTGCCTTTCATGATACAGAACCAGAGCTTACTTTAAAAGGGGTAAAATCTTTAATTAAAAAGAACAGATAAGAACACAGAGTTGTTTCTCTGGGATTTAACTTAGGTCAGTGGGTCCCAACCTGTGGTCCAGGGACCACCAGGGGTCCGCAGACATGTTGCAGGGGGGCCAAGGAGCCTCTCGCTACTGGGGCTGGAATCCAGCGACAGCCCTGATGCTCCCCGCCAGGGCTGCCTTTCTCCTCTTGTGGCCAGATCCTGGAAGGTGGATGGGGCCACAGCAGCTGCCTGGCAGGGGCAAGGGCAGGGGGCCATAGGGTAGTGGGAGGTGATACATGTGCTCAGCACAAAGAAATCCAAAAAACAAACCAAAAACAAAGAAATACCCTGACTGCATCTAAGTAAACATGCCTGCTCAGTAACAAACTTGAGCTTATCTTTGGTGATGAGGTCACTGGATCCTTCCTCGGGCCTCTCTCTGGCCTCCTCCTGATCCTTCCAGGAGCCCTGCTGCATCCAAATAGGAACAGGCAAGGCTGCTGCTCCTATTCAAAAACTTGTACTTTGTTCCTATTGGCTCCCCTGACCAGTGTGTTAACCCCTTCCTCCCCAAGGTTACTACATCCTTAAAGGAGACTAATCACTTTGGAAAATATAAGCCCTGAGATGAGGCTTGCAAAACACTTTCAATGGGAATTGAGCTCCTAAGTAATTCAGCACTTTTGTAAATACCATCCTAAATTTTACAACTTGCATTTCAGTACGACCTCTTGTTTCCAATTACTGCAAATTGTATCTACCTCAGCATTGACTTTGTATGCAAAACTCAAATCCACTGCAAGGACTTTGGCTCTGTGAGACTAAGACACCTGATGTTCCAGCTCATCCTCTAAGGACTGAAGATCAAACCCAGTAAAAGCTGTGATGTGAGGGAAATTAGAAAAAATAATTCACAGAGCCTGTTGTTGGAATAATTTCACAGGTCAGAAACCAAACATATTTACTTTTGCAGACAGTGAAGGGGCACGGAGCCCAACAAGCTGTATACAAAGTTGAGACTCTTTTAGTTTTATTCAGATTTACAATAGCGTGTTTAACTGATCTATTATATATGTGTTACAACCAAGCCTTATAAAATCTGTCAAATTACAATCCTTGGAAAGCAAGCCAGGCAAAGAACTCTAACAGGCAATTTGAGAAGATACTCCCCAGGAATTAAAATTTTGTAAACAAACATTTCAGCTAATTGCATTCTTGTTCTCAGTACACTGAAGGCACCATTTAACCAAAGCATTTCTCTACAGAGTTTAGATCCTTTATTTTAATGAACACTGAGCCTGTGTTAGGCTCAACTGGTATATGGTCAGAATCAACATGAAATGCTAATGAAGAAAGGATGTCTAACATTTCACAGTTGAGACCTAAGACAAAATTATTTACCCTGTTTTGCTCAGGAGAAGAGTGAGAGGCTTGAAAAAGTTTCGATTTTTGAACAGTCTCAAAGATCAGAGAATTAAATTTCCACTAGCATGTCCAAATCTGCAACTGGAAGTGGTTGTTTTGCCAGCAAGCTAACAATGACATGGCATTGCTACTATCCTAGATCACTTTACATTTTAAGAGCTATACAGTTGCCACCAACAGCAGGTATAGACAAGGCAATGACAATCTGGAACAGAACCTCAGACTTCCATTGCAATCTCAGTCAAAACTTAACTCGGGAGAGCCAGGCCTCTTATGTATAATTCTGTTTCACCACTCTAATGGATTCTCCATAATACAAGTCTTTAAACTGAGAATGTGTACGTTCTAAAACTCATGATCTAGCTCAGCCAAGCTGGATGCTGGAATCACAGGTAGAATTCTCTGGCTTGTGTCATGCCGGAGATCGTGACTATAACGGTTCTTTAAAATCCATCAAGTCACAGGAAGACAGGGATCTTCATCTTCAAACTCTTACACTTCTAAACTGAATCAAATGTGGTAACATTCTGCTTAAACCAGTCGCAGTGACTGGGAAAAGCAGAAAGGACTGCATTTGGTTGGAAAACTGCCGTACTTATTAACAAGTCGTCTGAACACAATACATGTGGCTGTTCCAGTCAAGGCAATTTCCCCTGGGAACTATCTGTGGAATCCATATACTATGCCCTTCAAGGACTTCAGAGAAGCAAGAGGTTGATATTTTCTAAAAGCTATTGGTCTTCTTCTGTTCTGAGAAAAATCCATTCAAACATGCCTGGCATTTCGGAGTAATACTGTTCTATTTCTTTCAATGTTTAGGATATGGCTGACTTCTTTGAGGAGTTAGCTATTTCTTCCAGAGGCTCCTGGTAAACAGTCAGTTTTGAATGGAAACCCAGATATTGTTTGAGGCAATAAGCAGCCACCATACCATTCACGGTTTTCTCATTGCACTAGCAGCTATCATTCCAAATGCTAACGTTATCTTCATGCAGATTTTAAAGGCCAGTGTTTATGCATGTAAATTCTGAAGGGCATTTGCAGTATGGCTGACACACACTGACAGCAAGCGCATCTCCAGGAATGGAATGAACATGAAAGGCTGCCTGAATAATTGATGTGCTTTTACTCTGCCTGATGGCCCAGTTATTACATTGTTCACTCTCTTCAACTGCCTGTGGTTTCTAAATTAATTAGAAATCTTAATGTCATGGCCAACCAGTTGAAAAATGGCACTGAATACAAAATGAGATGGGAGTTGTATTAATGTCCTTGAGCCCTAGCAACTCCTATTTTGGCCTGGTCATGCAGAGAAGAAAACATAGCCAGTTTTCTAGAAGTTAGTATCTCTGACTAAGCCTGGTTTCTGATACTACCAACAGAAGTGAGATTGCATGGGGTCCTTCTCAACACTGACATCCATGCCAGCGCATGAAGCCCCAAGTCTTGTATTTTACATGAGTGGGGATTCAGCCCAGGTGGTCCATCATGAAAGCAGAGACAAAAGCAATTCTGGAAGAACTCATGGACACAGCAGCTGGGATTTGCTCAATGTGGTGGGGAATAACAGGACTGTACAAACCATACTTCAGCCAGAACAGTTGTTATCTACTGCCACATTTATAAAATGAAAGAAATGCTGTTAAACCTAGAGGTTAGTCTATGCTCAGCTGGCCTACTCCTGTAGTTTATCCAGCCAAATGACTACCCAGGAATCCTACCATAACTGAAAGGAGCCGCTCACTACTTACTACCTGATCTCAGAGAGAATGAAAAAGGCTAACAAATGTTACATACTCATCAAATAGACAAATATGACTATAAATACCAATTATTATGGGTTTGCACTATGCATAGTATTATTTACTTATAATACTACATTGCTAATGCTTAAATTCTAAACCAATAGAGTCTATGGCATTTCAGAAACCCAATGAGACTCATTCATAAGCTTGAGGGTCTACAGTCACAGCCCATTAAAGCATACAGGGTTTTTCTCTAAGTCCTTGGAAAGCACTTAGCCAAGCTGTATTTTGGGTGCATTTTTAGTTTCTTATTTATCTGAAAACAGCAATACAGTTTAAAATCTGATTTACAACAACTATAAGCATTCAAAAAACATAATAAATAAAAATGAATGGTTTCACTGAAATTATTTTAAATTTCTCAGCTAAATTAGGGACTAATATTTCACTTTCTTATAAAAGAACACCAATAATCAAAATGTCAAGTAAAATACAATACGGTAGCATAATCTTTCTCTTTTCCAGCCTACAGTATGTTATTCTAACCTGCAGGATATCTGGAATAGAACTCTACAGGAGCCATTAAAACCTTTTTATTGTTCCCTTTTTAAATTCAGGCCTTTCATGACTTTAAGAGAAATCAGATTTTGACTCTCCTTTTTTGACAGGGATAATGCAGCACGCACTCAGAACAATGAGCGCTCAAATCCTAATCGACAACTATCCTGAATTGCCATTTACAGATAACTTGTCTCAGAATTATCATTTCGGTTGAAAGAAAAAAGTAAGGTAGGGTGGATGCCAATGAGATCTCAGACAGAAGTTCTCATGGAGCTTTAAACGGCATTTTAATTCTTAGTGAAATTACTTGCTAAAAGAATTTCACCCATCATCATTAGGCAGGCAACTGAAATCTGGAGCAGCAGAAATTACAGACGGGAATATTTCTGTAAAAAGATCAATACA
Organism: Podocnemis expansa; assembly: GCA_007922195.1. NCBI lineage: Eukaryota > Metazoa > Chordata > Testudines > Podocnemididae > Podocnemis > Podocnemis expansa. The sequence goes on from ML681966.1 coordinate 90,838,636, forward strand.
GTTATATTTAACACCTTCTGGAGACTAAACATTTGGTCCTTACACTTTCCTGGCATGTTTTCTTGCCAGGTATCAATTTTGGTATTAAAGTGATGCTGAAAATACAGTACAGCACTAAAAGGCAACAGGGGGATCTGAAGCAGCCATATGTTTCATAGGCACAAACTTTAAGGCAAGAAGTGAACTAAGCGACCAAGTAGTCTAACCTCCGGCACATTGCAGGCCACAGAGCTGTACCCAATCACTCCTGTAATAGACCCATAACCTAGGGCTGAGTTACTGAAGTCCTCAAATCATGATTTTAAAACTTCAAGTTTAAACTGAATCCACCATTTACATTAATATAAATGGAAATCTGTGTAGATACAAATACATGGATCCACATCAGATCTGCATCTGCAAGAAATGCTGCGGGGATATCTGTGCTGTATCCATGGATGTGGATGTAATGAGGATATCCACATATTTGCGGATCTCTAGCTCTGTGCAGATAAAAATATGAGGACCTGTATCCAATCTGCATCCACAAGAAATGGTATGCTGATATCCACATTGCATCTGTAGATGCAGATATCCATGGATTTGCAAGGCTCTAAATATAAACCAGTCCATGACAGATGCTGCACAGGAAGGCAAACCCCTCCGATCGCCACCACCAGGGTCTCTGTCAATCTGACCTGGGGGAAAAATTCTTTCTGACCCCAAATGTAGTGATCTCTTGCACCCTGAGTGCACGATACACTAGCAAGACACCTGTGAAAGATTCTCTGTAGTAACTCAAAGCCCTCCTTATCTATTGTCCAATGGTTGATTGTCAGGGATAGCTGCTACCAGCAGTTACAGATGAGCCTCATCTCATTCTAGGTAGCCCTATCTTACCATCCTCTCCATAAATTTACCAGTCTCAATTTTGAAGCATGTTGTTTTTTTCCCCCTCATTGTTCCCTTTGGAAAGCTATGCAAGAACTTCATTTCTTTGGAGGTTACATCCACTTGTGCTTGTGCTAACTTTGGCCCTGAAATAATTCTTCCCTCACTCTGGTATTTATCTCTCTGATGTCTTTATACAGAGCCCCTCAGACTTCATTCGGTCAGGTTAAACAAGTCAAGCTCTTTGAGTCTTCTCTCTCAAGGCACATTTTCCTTTCCTCAGATCATCCTTGTACCCTTCTCTGCCCCTGTTTCGGTGTGAATTCATCTTTCTTAAACCGGGGAGACCAGAACTCCATACAGTATTCTAGATTAGGACTCAGCAATGCCTTGTGTAATGGTACCAACACTTACCAGTCTCCACTGGAAATACATTGTCAGATGCCTCCTAGGATTGCATTAGCCTTTTTCACGGCTGCATCGCATTGACAGCTCACAGTCATTCTGTGATCAACCAAAACCTCCAGTCTTTCTCCTCCTCTGTTATTTCCAACTTGCTACTGAGATTCCAGTTTCATATGTCAGTTCCATTAATATTCTTGGATGAAGACCCCAGTTTGATCCCATTAAGATACTTGAGTTGGACTTCCTTTATGGATTTGGTAATTTCTATATCTTAATTTACACTGGACACCTTGCCACTGCTCTGCTCTTCTCAATCACCCTTATTAAAAACTGAAGCAAAATATTTGCATAGATATTAGGCCATGCCTAGATTATCTTTAATCTCAACCCCCATTCTGAATGCTTTGCAGTCCCACTTTTTTCCATGTTTTCTCTTTATTCAGATTGCTATAGAACCTTTTCCTGTTAGTTTTAATTCCCTTTGCAAGGTCCAGCTCCACAGTGGGAGTGACTGGAGGCTGTTTGTGAGCACCACGGCATAGTAACAGGCAGCCCAGGTTACATAGTATGGGTCACATAGTTACTCAGTCTGGATTCTATGTTGGCAAGTCACATATGTTTGCTTATCCAGCCAAACAAGGAGTCTGGAAGCACTGTGAGTTCCCCATTTTCAAGCATCTCTGACAAAGTGGGATTTTCTCCCAGGAAAGCTCATGCCATAAATAAATTTGTTAGTCTTTCAAAGTGCTAGGGGGCTCCTTGTTTGTTTTGATGGACTAGACTAACATGGCTACCCCTTTGGAACTTCTTTATCCAGCTCAGTCCACAACCCTTCTTTGTGAATTTTTTCCCCTTGCTTGGGTTGCTTCAGGAAGTCTTCGGACCTCTTAAGTAAAGTCATTCCAAGCCTCCCCCACATTCAGATCTTTGAGTTCATGAGTCCAGGGCACTCCCCTCACTAATTCCCCAGATTTTTTAAATTTGCCCTTTTGAAATCAAAGGCTCTTGTTCCAGGCACATCTTTGGTTCTCCTTCCACTTACTTTAAACTGAATGAGCTCATGATAAATTGGAACAGTGGGCCAATAAAAATTTTATGAAGTTCAATAAGGACAAGTGTAAAATCCTGCATGTGGGGCGGAAAAACCCCATGCACTGCTACAGGCTGGGAAACATTCAGCTAAGTAGCAGCAGTGTAGAAAAGGACCTGGGGGTCATGGTGGATGGGAAGCTAGATATGAGTCAGCAGTGTGCTCTTGCTGCCAAAAAGGCCAGTGGCATACTGGGCTGCATCAAAAGAAGTATTACCAGCAGATCAAGAGATGTGATCATTCCCCTCTATTCTGCACTGGTGAGGCCACATCTAGAATACTGTGTTCAGTTTTGCGCTCCCCACTACAAAAAGGACAGGGACATGTTAGAGAGAGTTCAGAGGAGGGCAACCAAAATGATTAAAGGGCTGGAGCACAAGCCCTATGAGGAAAGACTGAAAGCATTAAGCTTATTTAGTCTGCAGAAGAGAAGATTGGGGGGGGGATTTGATAGCAACCTTCAACTACTTGAAGGGATGCTCCAAGGAGGATGGAGCTCAAATGTTCTCGGTAATAACAGAGGACAGAACAAGGAGCAATGGTCTCAAGTTGCAGTTAGGGAGGTCGAGGCTGGATATTAGAAAAAACTTTTTTACTAGGCAAGTGGTGAAGCATTGGAATGAGCTGCCGAGGGAGGTGGTGGAATCTCCATCTTTGGAGGTGTTTAAGGCCCAGCTGGATAAAACCATGACTGGGATGGTTTAGTGGGAGTGGTCCTGCCTCTGGCAGGGGGTTGGACTAGATGACCTATGAGGTCCCTTCCAACCCTAGGATTCTATGATTCTATGATCATGAGAACCAAGGTTATCCCCAGCAAGCAGTTTTTCCAGGTGCGCCTCACTACTCACTAATACGAAATCTAAAAGGACTTCACCTCTTGTTGTTTTGATGATTATTTGGTGAAGAAATCTGTCGGCTATCCTATGCAGAAAAATCTGGGGCTTCCATTAATTGTAGCTTTTGTCCTCCCGTCTCTATCTGGGAAATTAAAATTTCCCATAATCACACAATTCCCAATAGCAGTTATCAAATTAAAAAAATATGAAAGAGGTCTCTCTCCATATTTACATCAGATCCTGATTGTCTGTAGCTCACCCCAACTCTATCTCAGTGGCAACTCTGTTACCTTTCTTCCCGAAAGTGACTGTGATCACACCAGGTTTGGTTTCATCCGTTCCATCGCTTCTAACTTCATTACAGCCTGCCTCAGCAGTAATATACAAAGATACTCCTCCACTTTTACCTTTATTTCTGATTTGTCTGAGCAGCACCTTCAATACCTGTATCCCAGTCCTGACTACTATTCCACTACGTTTCTGTTATCCTGTACCCCAGTCTTGACTACTATTCCACTACGTTTCTGTTATCCTTACAACATCTGGTTTCAATCCTACACTAGTAGCCGTAGTCTACAAAAGCATGGTTCCATTTTGTCACCCAGGCTCCTTGCACTGATGTGTGGACATCTTGGTTGTTTCTGATGGGCTTCGCCCAGATTCCTCAACCAATTAGGTACGGTCATTCTATTGCCTGTATCGCCTAACTGACTGGTAGTGTCACTGGTACTGGCACCATCTTTCCTGTTGCTGTCCATTCTCCTACCCTTTGCTTCTCCTTTCTCCATTGCTGTGCTCTTTTTTACTTGATTTTCCTTACGCCCAGTATTGGAATCAGATAAGGAGAAGTTATGAGCGTCTCCCAACAGCCTCCCCCAAACTTCTAGTTTAAAGCTCTTTTAATCAGCTGTGCCAGCCTCCACTACAGAAGTCTATTTCCCTATTTCCCTCTCTACTCTGGTGGTGTCCATCCCATAACAGCAGTCTTTCGTCTGTTAATGACTCCCCATGGTTGAACATCTCAAAGTGCTCCTTGTAGCACCATTGCCTGAGCCATTCATTGATCCTCATAATCTCCTCTCTCCGTTATTCTCCTCCCCTGGCAACAGGTAGAATTCCACTGAAGATCCCCTGGGCCTCCATTTCCTTAAGTGTCTCCCCAACCTGCCTGTCTCCCTTAATACATTCAGAAGGAATATAGCAGTATCACTTGTTACCATGTAAAGGACAATCACTGGACTCTTTCCCGCTCCCATTAGGATCCTCTTCATCCTAGTTATTCTAGCAACATGCTTCCAGTGGGCAACTTCTCCACCTAGCAGTCTACTCTCACAGTTTTCCAATCCAGCCCCCATCTGCAAGTCTGGAGTTATATGACCTTCTCACTTTCCCTCCATCATCTGTTTGAATCTGTTTTGAAACTCAACCATACTTTCCACTTACTGCTCTGAACCTCAGATCTTCTCTTCCATAAGCTCTAGCAGGTGGAACTTCATAAAAATGTAGCTCTTTTTGGGTTCATCCTCCAGGCTAATGTACATCCTGTAGTTTCCACATCTAGACATCTTCAGTACCTTTTCCATTCCTTGTGTCATGACCACTGCTGTCTCTGTCTCTCATTGCCTTTCTGCCTAAACTTCTGGCAGAAAAAAACTACCCAGCCCCACACCAAAACAAAACCAGAGCATCACGCCTCCCCTCCCGCAAAAGTCACCTTTTTCAACTCTCTTTGCTGGCTCCTGTGCTGCTGGCTGGTTTCCTGGTTGCCTTTATAGGTCCTCTTATCAAAGAAACCCTGCCCCTTAATCAGGGCTCTGCTGTGATCAAAGGCTTTGCTTCTCCCACAGCACACTGCCCCTGCTAGCCTTTCCTGATGAATGAGCGGCTAGATCTTCTTCTAGATAAGGAACAGATACATTTCTGAAGCATACCAATGGCTATATGACAAGAGATATACTTGTAATACTGTAGTCTATTTATTTGTGCTCTCTGTTTATTCATCACTTCCAAAGAGCACTGTGCTAATTATCAAGGATGCTGCGATGTAGATGTAGGGAATTGAAGTCATCACTCCTTTTCAAATGAGCACTGTGAAATAATTTCTAAGAACCCTTTTCTGCAATTTTCTCTCATTAGGTTTTTTTTTTTTTTTTTTTTGCTTTTATTTTCAGGTGTTAGTTCTTATCAAGTCTGCTTATTTATATTAAAACATCCCACACCCACAATCTAGATCTTTCATTTCAAATGCTATGGCAACTTTGATTTCTCCCCACTTTTAAACTATAATTTGATGATTAAGTTTAACAACCTAAGTAAAATCTCTAGCCCCAGCACTGTATAAAATCCAGTCGGACTACCAGACTATACTTGCATGCACCCATGCTGTCGGAATGCTCCATACACCTTGGCTTATAAAACATACTTCAAAACTTTGGACCCATCCTCCCACTCCTCTCAGTCCCAGTGCAGAGGGAAGTCTGCACCCCTGGATTCAGGCCTCTGAGTCATAAGAGGGAAGAGTGCCTTCCCTGCCCATCAGTGACTGAGGCTAAGCAGAGCAGGGCCAGGCAAGGTGAGGAAGCCAACCAAGTGAGGAAGCCCTTCCAACCTCGTTGAGGAGATGGAGGCTGTGGAACTTACACAACTTCTCCTCCTGCATTCCCCTGAGTCAGAGGCAGTCAAGCACCACAGCATGATCGCCACCACTTTCTCTGACACCAGTGATGGAACCAGAACTTCCACACCTGCTCAATGGGCTACCAAAGTATACTTAATAGTTATACCAAGCAAACAAAGGTTGATTACAGAGCCTTTTTTCATTGGAGCATACTAGCACCTGCTTTTCTCTTTCCACTCTTTAACTGCACGCAGCATCATTCACAGTGTGATTGTCTACATTTTTTTACTTCATCAGCTACTTATTTTTTTACCTCTATCCCCTTATTGTGCTTCTGGAAAGAACCATTGTAAAGAAATATGACTGTGCTTATGGAATAAAATTATTTAACATCGTAAGAAGTGACAGCGTTGCTATAGATTTGCACAGCATGACATGTTATCTATATAAATGCTTCAAATATTTTGCAACAGTTAAAAAATGAGACTAGACTCTATGATCTTATAATTACCTTATCTTGTTCTTCAGTTGCTAAAAATCCATATGCTTTTTTTTGCAAATTATTGAATCCAGCATTTCTGCAGGGGGAAAAGAAGAGGTAAAAGATTAGACTTATTTGCACTTGTCTCTGAGGACATATTACCAGCTATGTAAAGGTTTTCCTGATATGTTCGCAGTGTTTCCAGGAGATGGTAGAAGTAGAGCTAGATCTGCTTTATTGAGGACATGATTAACTTAAAAAAAAATCAAACTAAAATTCTATTATTTTAAGAATTAAAAATTCTAATTTAATTACACATCCCATTCATTTTTATAACACACACACACACACACACACACACACACACACACACACACACACA
>ML681966.1:90845326-90892686 GCA_007922195.1 Podocnemis expansa
CACACACACACACACACACACACACACACACACACACACACACACACCATTATACATATACAATTCGTAAAAGAAATAAGCCTAGAATCCAGTGTTAATCAAGTCCAGTCTTTGCTGAAGAATAACCTAGAGCAGCAGTTCTCTAAATCTTTCATACTATGGCCTGTTTCATAGGAAAGAGATTTCCTCTGAGCCACCCCTCTCCTAGTTCTCTGTTGCATGCTTACCTAGAAATTTGATTCTACATACTGCTGGATCTCTAAACCAGATGCATCCAAGGACCATGGGTTCAGAATTAATCAACATCAAGGGAAATTCTGACCCCAGCTATTTCACTGGCTCAAGATTTAAGTCTTAGAGTGAGATATGTCCAGGAATTAGAGGCTCTTTTCCTTTGAAGTAAGACTCAATGGCTATGTCTACACTAGGGGCTTAAGTCAGCTTAAGCAAATCCAGGGCTATATTTAGAATTTATTAAGACCTCTTAAGAACTTGTTTAAATCGACTTAATAACTCCTGTCCTGTAAGTTGACTTAAGCTTTTAAGTTGACTTCACAGGGCAGGAAGCCCTGATCCCCACCCCTCACCATGCCCCCAGCCCTGATCACGCTCCTGGAGCCCGATCTGGTCCCAGCTGCCACTGCAAGCAGCTGAGAGCCAGATCCGTCCCAGCCCCTTGCAGCAAGCAGAGGGGGCCAGGAACCAGCTCCTGCCACATGCGAAGAGCAGCTAAGAGCCAGATCTGACTCCCAAGCCCTTGTGGCAGGCAGCAGGAGCTGGCTCCCACCACAGGCAAGCAGCTCAGGTCCTCCTCAATTTCACAGGCTACCAGGCTGTTAAATTGACCAGCCAGCTGGTAGCCTGTGAAACTGACTAGGCTCTGAGCCACCTGCTGCTGGCAGCAAGTAACTCAAGGCCATCTCAGGCTCCGAACCTCCAGCCACTGCCAGACAGATCATGCTCTGCACCCCTTTGCCGCAGGGGGCAGGAGCTGGATCCCAGCCCCCACCCCGCCACCTGCTGCAGAGGGCTGGGAGCCAAACTGGGCTCCCAGCTCCTCTTAGTGGGGGGCAGGAGCCGGCTCCCAATCCTCACCACCTGCTGCAAGGGGCTGGAAGCTGAAGCCAGCTCCCAGTCACTTCCCAGCAGTAGCTGGGCCTGGATCGGTCCCCAGGAGCCCCGCGGCAGGGTGGTCCTGGGTATGTCTACACCAATGTTCCCTCTAAGGGGAGAGGGCAGCTGAGCAACTCCTGTTGCTCGCTGTGCTCCCTCCACCCCCCACTCCCACTTGCCCCCCCCCACTCCCAGCAGCAGCCCCCCTGCTCCCACTCGCCCTCCCCGCTCCCAGCAGCAGCCCCCCCCCCCGCTCCCGGCATCACGCCCTCCCCCACTCCCGGTGGTTCCCCCAGCCCCCACAAACTTACCTTGGGGCTGGACTGGAGCGGCAGGGCCCAGCCCTAACTCCTGGGCCAGAGAAGCTCTAAGGAGCATGCTCAGATTTTCTGGGCATGCTCCGTTAGAGCTTCTCTGGGCGGGAGTTTTCAAAACTCCCTGCTCCACAGGAGCTCCCTTGACGGACACTGGCTGCCGGCAGTGCGCTGCCGGCAGTCTTCTCTGCGCTGGCGGCTGCGACGGGCTGCACTGCAGCACACCAGCGCAGCTTACAGGGAACATTGGTCTACACTGTGTCCAGTACAGACATACCCTGAAGTTAACTTAACAAGGTCAACTTAAAGTCGACCTTTTGAAGTCAACTTCCAAGGGCCCCCAAATGTAAACATAGCCAATGAGCCTTATTCTGACTAGGGATATCTGTCCACAAGTGAGGACCCTATTTTATAAAATGATTGTCGCACTAACATTTGCCCTATTTAACATTGGTTAGTGAATGGAATTATAATAGATTGCATGGCTGAAATCATGACCCTATCGAAGCCAGTGGGAGTTGTCACTGACTTAAGCAAAGACAGTATTTCAGCCCAGTTCTTCATAAATGCTCTTCTGCTTGTTTTGCACCTTGAGAGAATCATAGCATATTAGCACTCAAAAGGACCAGAAGAGGTCATCCCAGCCGAACCTCCTGCTCAGAGCAGAACCAATCCCAACTAAACTACCCGAGCCAGGACTTTGTCAAGCAACACCATAAGAACCTGTTAAGAATGTAGTGTCTACCATCCCCCTGAATAACCGATTCTAGTGTTTCACCACCCTCCTAGTGGAAAGGTTTTTCCTCATATCCAACCCAGACCTCCCCCACTGCAACCTGGGAACAGTGGGAGCAAATTAACTAGCTGGTTGCAAAACTAAGTTTGATAAATTTATGGAGGGAATGGTATAATGGGACAGCTTACTTTGACAATTGACTGATCTTTGGCTCCCAATGGTAGATATGCTGATGTTATGATTGGCGGGTAGGTTTTGAGTTACTAAATGAAATATTTCTTGGTTCTCTGGTTGATGAGTCTTGCTCATATGCTCAGGATTTAACTTATTTTTGGGTTAGGAGGAAATGTTCTCCCAGGAGAGACTGATGAAGTCTCTGTGGGTTTTTTACCTTCCTCTGTAGCATGGGGCATGACTCAATTGCGGGTGGATTCTCTGTACCTTAAAGTCTTTAAATCTTATTGGATGACTTTAATAACTTGGTTATAGGCTCTTTTTTTTTTAAAGGAATGAGTGGGGTAGGTTCTATGGCCTGCATTGTACACACGGTCAGACTAGATGATCATGTTGGTCCCTTCTGATCTATGAGATCATTGCTCCTTGTTCTGTCATCTATCACCACTGAGAACAGCCTAACTCCATCCCCTCTGCAGCCCATTTTCAGGTAGCTAAACACTGCTATGAAATCCCTCCTCATTCTTCTCTTCTGCAAGCTAAACAAGCTTAGTTCTCTCAGCTTCTCCTCATAAGTCACATGCTCCAGCCCCTAATCATTTGTGGTGTTCTCCTCTATGGAGCAGCAAAACTGGACACAGTATTCCAAATGTGGCCTCCCCAGTGCCAAACAGAGGGGCATAATTATTTCCCTATATGTACCAGCGCTGCTGTTACTAATTGCAGCTCAATATGCCATTAGCCTTCTTGGTCTTGTTTGCCTGGACCTAGGACTATAACACTATATTATCCACTTAGATGTACAGATATGATAAAAAGCAGTCAATTGTGGCTGTGAATGCTCATCACTTTTGCAAACCAGACATATTATCTAGGAACCTAAGTGTAGGCTCGACAGCCTAAATGTCGTCAATCCTGGCTGACTAGGCACGCGCACCCCTTGCAGGTGGATATCGTATTGCATGTGAGTCCATGCTTGATTTTTGCCTCACCCAGGGTACCACCAAGTCCAGACAGATCATTCAATGCTAAAGAACACTCTCTTGTGGAGGATCTCCTTTAGTCTCCTTGATTAACTGTAATATCAGTGCAGAACACAAAGTTTTCACCCAACATGTTAGCTGGGTGCCTGGATCATTTTTAGTTCCTCTGTCCCACAGTTGAGCACAGTGCTCACTTCGAACCACACCCTTCCACAGACTTTCCCTTGGTACTGCTCTCTGTCCCTCATCTTTAAGTGAGTAACATCCTTTTCTGGAATCAGGGGCCCAGGAAGATCCATCCCCCATGTCACTCTGCTCCAGGATCAGGAGTGATCTTGCCAGACTAGCCTTCCTACCAGGGACTGAGAGACCCATGGCTGAGATCAGACCCCTTAGGTTCCTGTTAATAGCAGCTCCCAGCTAGAAGGTTCTCCTCTCTAGGAATTCCTTGGGGAGGTTTCTCTATAGGATCCCTACTCAGCTATATAACTCAGGCCTCCCTTGGGAGCTCCTCTTCCAAGAAGCTTCCTGCCACACTGAGCTTGGGTAACCGTCATTAGGTCTAGGTGTTCATTCACTGATCAGCCACATGGGACAGTCAATTACCCTCAGATGAGGCCTTCATAAGACAGTCACAGGCAGACTATGAGGAGCTGGCTCAAATGGCAGCTGCCCTATGACAGTAACTTTTAGGCTGCCATTTTCAAAATGTCTGTCCATTGTATGCCTGAATAGGAACAATGAACGTTTATAAGAGGTCTGGCCAAGCAATCTTTATATAGCAAAAAGTCAACAAGTGTGTTTTAACTATGTAAGAATTGCATATTTGGGCTCAAGGTAAGATTAGATGTCATTTTACCTTGCACATGAAAGAGAAGGTGCTAATTTTTCTTTCAATTGGATTCAAAGTGGATGATTTTGAGAAGGAAATACAGCTTTACGAGTGCAGAATGTACTATGTGACACCTCAAGAGGAGCATCCAATATGCTTTATTTCTAGGAAAAGTGATTTGGTTGGACTACAACAGTTATATATTATAGCAACCACTCCACTATGCTTCAAAAACCCACTAGAGAATGACTTTGATTTGAATGCAGCACTATATGGCAGAAACAATGGTTTGTCATAATAGTCTCCAGAAGTTAATATTAGTTTGTTTCCCAATTACCTTGCAACAATTTTTCAAATAAAATTCAAACAACAGGCTCTTTGGTTCATTTACAACACCCCTGTTTTCACTTCTCCCCGAATATAAAATTGCTACAGATAGTACAACATAAAGTGTTTTATGGCTCTGTTGCATCAGTTTGACATTCAGTGCATACTTCCCTCCAACTCGCATGCATCTTCTTTTATAAGACGAGAGTGCTGGCTACAGAATATTTTCCCTCAGAAATTCCCAGTGCATAACCTTGAGCTGACTTTTGCCACAGTACTCAAATGTAGTCTGGGGACTTCTTTTCTTATTTTAATCACACAAGGCAGTGTTTCCCAACCACTGTGCCACAGCACACAAGTGCGTCAACAGGCCTGAGCTGGTGTGCCACGGAATTTTTTTAAAAACTATACAGAGCTTTGGTTTGGCTCATGAATATTAATAAATTCATTTAGAGACTATACGGTGGTGTGCCTCCAAATAATTAAAGGTAGTAAGGTGTGCCATGACCGAGAAAAGGTGGGGAAACCACTGGCATCACACAACAACACATGGACAGGCTTTGCAAAGAATTTAGCAGGGAGGAGAACCTGCCTGGATTCAGTCAACTGATGCCCTACATCATGGAAAGCTCATGGTATCCAGTCCTGCTCTCCCCAGGATGAAGTTTAAGCACAGTGGGTATAGTTTTAACTCTAACTCTTGTTAACATTAAGAATTATAGTTCATTCCCCCCAGACACAAGAAGCTCCCTCTCACACCATCCCACTCAAGCTGGTATCTGTCCCCCACACTCCACACTGGCCAAATGTGTTCTCAGAAATGATCTCCTGATTCTTGCTCTGCTAGTTGCAGCCTGACCAAATGGATTCTAGGTACATTTTGGCACTGAAAGTCCCATTGGACAAGTGGCACCACCCAGGACTCTTTGAGAAAGAGCAATATTAAGCAGAGAATCATCTCATCTCTCTCACTCCACCCCATGTAACATTGTGGGGGAACAGTCTAGGTAATCGATACTCAGGACACACCTGCAAAGATTACTGCTAAATGGGTAGCACAACTGCAGTAACACAAATCAGCTCCAGCTAACACCTCCACGTCCTCTCTATGTGGACTAACACATTTGTGTAAACAGAATAAGGGCCCCAGTATGCCTGTGCACGTCTGAAGACTAAGGCAATTCATTTAAAACTATTGTGGCTTCCACAGACCCCTGATGGCATTATTAGGAAGGAGCAATGATAAGTGCTGTTAAATCTAGCAATCCAACAACATACAGATGATTGAAACATAAACTGTTTCACTCCACCAATGCCACAAAACAGAAAACTACTGAAGAGTCACACTAATTTGAGGGAGGAGTGTTTGCCTTCATTTGGGGAAGGTACAAATATTTTGTGTCACTCCTTCATACGGCAGACCACTGCCTGTCATCACTCACTCTCAGCAGAGAGGAACCAACTACCACTGAGACTGAAGGACTCTTAAATCAAGTCATGGTAAAAGCCAGTCATGGAATAGCGTAGTAGGGATGGACAAAATTAGCTCACAGCCAGGTGCCAACAATTTTACTTTTGGTTGCCAAAGGGCACTCCTCCATTATATTTCCGTAATGAAGCTAGAAGAAAGGCTACTAAAACTGGTCAGGAAACATAGATTTGTTGAGGCCTGGCATAGCGAAATTTCCACTGTCCAAGCCTTGCTGAAGCAGTCCTGTGGATCACGATATGACGTCAACCTAGTGGACCTACATTAACAAATGTGCTTTTCAGACTGCAAATATTACCTTCCTCCACTATGAAACTACTTCAGTGGCAGCTGTTAAAATTAATGAGTAGTAGTAGTATTAGGGTAGCCATTAGGAACATCAACAGATCAGAGCCTTATTTGTCTCTGAACAAAGTGAGAGACTGACTCTTCCTCAAGGATCTTACAATCTGAATGGATAAAATGTGCAAAAGGTGGGAGGGAAAACAGATGAACAGAGAGGATGTGGGACTTGCTAAAGCATATACAGCAGGCCTGGGGCAGATCCGCGAATAAAACCCAGCTCCGAATGAAGTGTCCTGTGCACTACCATGCTGCTCATCCAGTAATAAGCTGGTCAGCCTGCTTTATCAAATGTAAAGTGCAGCTCAAACCATTGACACTGTATCTAGCTCTCTTATGCAGAAACATGAATGGAACATGATTGGCACAGTTAGGGAGCAAAACACCAAAGGTCAGATTTTGAAGAGTGCTCAGTTCCCATATGTACTGCTCAATTTACACAAGAGCTCAGCTCCTATTTAGGTGGGTCAAAGGAGGGTGTGTTGAGTCACTGACTGTCTCTGTTCAGGCTGGCCATTACAAGCTAGGTCAAGCACTAAGACAGGATGCTGTGCTGGCTACAGCAAGTCTACTTTTCACAATGCATCTGTTTGCGCAAAGCTCCTGGAAAGAAAAACATGACTCCTCTCTCCACACAGACACTGCTACCGCTGACCTTTCCTTTCATCTTCCAAAGGAACGGTTCACACTTTCCAGGTACACTAGAGACACTGATCTTGTTAGCTCCTTCTTCAGTCACCAACTTTAACAGAGAGGCTAGCTACTCATACATTCGTCTCAACCTCATGTTTACAACTTCTAAGAAACAGTCCAACTAAATATGCACAAATATTGAGGTAAACTAACCACTTTATCTCTTCCTCTTAAATTTTAATTGGATTATATACTGTAAATTTACAGTAACTTTTGCAAGTCAGAAATGTGAGTTCCTCATATGTAAGTACTTAGATATTTAAAATATTAATGTGTGACTAGTAATACTACAAAAGTTTATATTTCTAATTGCTTTTCTCCTGAAAATCTCTCACACTAATGTCAAAAGAAATGTGAACAATTTTCTATAAATTACTAACAAAGTGCTTCAAACACAGCATAGCTGGTGTCCTGTAGCACTTTTAGAGACTAACACATTTATTTATCACATGAACTTTCATTGGAGAAAATCCCACTTCTTTTCTCCCATGAAAACTCATACAATAAATAAATTTGTTATTCTTTAAAAGTGCCACAGGACTCCTTGCTTGTTTTGCTGAACTAAACTAACACGGGTACCCCTTTGGAACTTGACAGCATAACTGGAATTTCACTAAACTTCCTTGATCTCAAATAATCTGAAATGGAGAGCAAAGGTGATGCTTTACACAAAAAGGATGGATAAACATAAAAATGTGCAAAATGAATAAAGCTTTTAGCCTTCACAAACAATTTTAGCACCTAAAATACTAAAAGCAATGCTAAGTTAATCTTCAGAAAGAATTAAAGGCAATTGGCTGTGGTTCGTATTATGAATTACTTTGGTTTACCATTTTAGAAATGTGCCTTGCATGTTGCCAAGTTCCAAAGGGGCAGCCATGTTAGTCTAGTTCTGCAAAAGAAGCAAGGAGTCCTGTGGCACTTAAAGACTAACAAATATATTTATCACATGAGCTTTTGTGGGACAAAATCCCACTTCGTCTTCAAAGCATTTGACAACAAAAGCTCATGCAATAAATAAATTTGTTAGTCTTTAACTGCCACAGGACTACTTGTGCATTGTAAAAATGTTAGTCTACCACTACGGTTATGTAGCATAGCAGTGTACAGCATCCTCCATAACTTGCTGTATAACAGTGGCACCCATGCGTTTCTCCATGAAATGAGGGATAACCACCCCACTAACTTCACCCGGAGCAGACACAAGCCTATATTGGTTTGAAGAGGATTCAGTCTAACAAATTAATACCAAAAAGGCATAACAGGGTACTGATTTGAATAAGAGTTCTTCCTCTCATTTTAATGCTTCTGTGGTAAAGAACAGAGCAGTTCATTTCTCTAACAATAAGATTACTTGGTAGACTTTCCATTTGATTTCCTCCTCAGAAGCTTTTGCTTTCTGTGTCCATCTCCGCCTTGCTCTAATGGGTTTCAAACTCCTTCTCTCAATGTCCTGGGAGCTTAAAATCGACCCATGACACTTGACCCTTGTAGCGTATCATTGCCCGAATTTTGTTCTGCCGGAGTTAACAGGAAATATTTATTATTACTGCAGTTTAAACAAATTACATGTTTTTTTAAATGATCAAATTACAGGGAATGTTCACCTCCAGTCCAAGCAGCAGTTCTTCTTCCCATAGCAATACTCTTCATTGTATAGTATAAAGCACAGAAGGAAAATGAGAGTAAAAAAACAAATTAGAAAGTGTAAGCCACTTAGGTCCCAAAGTGAAAGTTAAATTCTGCTCCCTGAAGGATATATGCAGTACATATTGACTTGAATCAGCTCAGGATTTCACCCTAGATTGGCACCTGCTACAGTCCATGAGTACTGTTCATATATACAGCAGAGAAGAATTGGGCGCACCATTTGGAACTATGCAATATTTACAGCTAAGCTAACGGGGTGATTTCCCAGCAATACATTTTAACAGTTCTTCTTCAAGCACTGGGTATCATGTTGGCACAACACTCTCCAAACTCTTCTGCTTCACATAAATTCCTGGCAAAGAATAGAAGATAAAAACTGATTAATCCTAATTAAAATGAAAATCAAGAAATGATACAGTCTGTTGGATCTACTTGATGACTCAAAAGCCTCTCTCATTTCAATGTTAATTGTCTCTTTATACAAATGTGAGATACTCTAATACACACAGAATAATGTTTTTGTATTTTTCTTCACTTGTAATATTAAGGGCCAGATGTTAGGAAGTGCTCAGCATCCATCTAGGCACCTAAACTAGGCCAGATTTGCTTAGCTGCCAAAAAGGGTGCTGAGCGGTTTCTAGCCTCTGACACTACTGATGTTTTGGGCACACACTGACTTAGAGTGCCACAAGACTCCTTGGTTTTTTTGCCTTTAAAAGGGGTTGCTGTGTTTACATTAGGCAGTAGCAGTCCTTGGGCCATTCCTCCCAGTTCATATTTCCTAACAGCTAGTCATTTTTGGCAAAAGTTGTTTCCCTAGAGATGGCCAGGGTGCCTCCATTTTGAAGTGCAGCAAAGTAAGGAATGTGCCCAAATCCACAGGGCTGGAGAGCATGTGATCATATCTCAAAGGAAGGCCTGTTCCAACGACTCTTGGAAATACAGAGAAGCCTGTGCATCTGGGCAGTCATCAGGCAGCCCAACCTGAGCAGTAACTTGCTGCATTATTGTCCTCCATCCTAAGAAACACCAGGAGGAGAAACAGAAGCACCCCAGGAGCAACCGTTCCCCTGAAAAACCATTAATCTTCCAAAGATAGCCAGTTGCAACAGAGAAGCAGCAGGGATAGGAGGGAGAAGGTAACAAGCAAACCAAAGGTGGGCTCCCTCTTTCACTGGGGTAGAGAGGAAATAGAGCAGGGTGAATTTCTCCCAATGAGCCAGGGCAGGAAGGGGCAGCAAAGCCCAATTTGGGGGGCGAGCTCTCACTGAGAAATGGGGAGCAGTCTGTGGTTTAAGAGAGGCTGATGGCTATGTATCAGTGCAGGCCATGGAAGAAGGGCAAGGTCTAAGGAAGTACATAGGCAGAAGGGCTACGACTTCCCTATGCAGCATTGCTTCCTGGCTTGTGACCCAGCTGGTCCAACCATACCCAAACCATTGGAGGCAGGACAAGTATCAAAAAGCAAAAGGAGTTGGTATTTTAACCAGATGATGTAAAACAGAAGCAGTAAAGGCTGTTGGGCGGACAACAGTCCACATTCCTTATCAGTGGTGTCCATGTTCCTTGCCCAAGGTGTCATTGTAATGGCCACAGTCAAGGAATAAAATTTATCTAAGACTTCAACAAAGCCCACTCTCTGTATTCACTTGCATGGCCCTGTCTATTCCCCATCAGCTGAGGGACATGTGCAATTTCCCCTCACTGCAGAAGAAAGCCTTTAACTCTGGGGCCCTCGAACACATGGCCCAAGGGCCATGCGGCCCCTAAAGCTATTTCCTGCAGCCTGCAACAATTCTATTGCAATACTGTTGTATGAAAAGGTTTCAGTGGTGCGGCCCTCAGGCTAAAGTACTAGTCCTCATGCAGCCCTCTACTAGCCCTCACGTGGCCCTCATGGTAGTTTTGAGTTTGAAACCCCTGCCTTAACCAGGGGCGTCGCTGCCCCGGGGAGTGACCCAGGGCACGGGCCCAGGCCCCGCCCCCTGCCTGCAGGCCCCGCCCCCTGCCCACAGGCCATGCTGGCCAGGGACAGGGTGAGGACCGGCAGCAGCTGATGCGGGGTCACCCGGCCTTTGAAGGGGCCGGAAGCGGCTGCCACTGCTGCAGGCAGCTGGGCCCCAGATCTGCAGCCGGGGACAGGGCTGGGAGTGGCAGCCGTGGCTGTGGGCGGCTGGGCCCCAGATCTCTGGCCTGATCCAGCCTGAGACCAGAAGAGGCAGGGTCCCGCCAGGACCCAGGACCCTGGTGCCAGCATTTGGGGCATGGGCCCCCTGTGCCAGGTGCCAGCGACGCCCCTGGCCTTAACCCATCTCTTGTAACAAGGTTATTAAAGTCTCTGGATCTGTGGCCCAAGAGTTAAAGTTCTAGAGCAGGAATAGCAACCAAAAGGCAGAGCAGAGACCCTGGGATTTGGTTTGTCAATGAAAACTCAGAAGAACAAACAAATCCACCACTCATTTCTCTCCACAGCCTCTATCTACATGGGATAAGGCTAGGGACTATCTCCTCCTCTTCTGTCTAAGCACACAGCACACTGAAAAGAAATCCAAATTGCAGAAGCTTTAGAATACATACTGCTTACAGGAAAAAAATTTGAATTACTTTAAGTGGTGAAGACAAACTGGATGCAATCCAGAATTTGCTATGTTATTTGTGTAGACACCATTTATTATGGTTACATTTTATTATACAGTAGTAAAAAATTACAAGGCAACATCCTGTGTTATTTCCCACTGGGATAAATGATAGAGATGGACTATTAAGTCTCAACACTAGAACCAGCACGTCAGACTACATGCCATTTGTGTCTTTATAATTGTGTGAACAGACTGACATTTATGCTCATTGATAGTAAAGCTATGTATATTATATACATTTAAATGTACAGTATGATATAAACCTATAACCATCATGATTCCTACAAAAAAAAGTGATCCTACCACACAACATCCCATCAGGCACCTATACCTTATATTAAAAGTTCTACCACCATTTCTTTATGTCAGCCTAGAGTTTGTATAGTTTGGGGGTTTTTTTAAATGCCAATCTCTTTTACAGACAATTACCACAGACACTGTACTATACCTGTCCTGCAGTAAGAAGCCATATTGATTAACTGATTGATTGATTCACTGATTGAAATGTTTGCCTTTCACACACTTGAAAGGTTGCCTCCTTCATACATTTTACCGCAGTGGCTACAGCAGAGAAAGTCAGGAAGTGGTTAACTACACACAGTCAGTGACTCCCCATGGATGAGACATTTGCATTACATAGAAAACTCATCCCTAATTCGTATTTAGCTCAGATTCTTTGTATGGTATGCATATCTGTCATATTTTTTTATTATTATTATTATTAATGTGACACCAAGATTCTTAACTGAAATTTATACCACCTGAACAGACTTTGAAAACATAGTTTATCATTAAAAATTAGCATCAAATGTGACTGAAATGAAAAATTATCTTGACCTTTCATTCCTCGTGCTTTAGCAGTTACAATTCTCCCTTCATGTGAGAGGCCATCTCTTGCTCCATTTTTGTGACATTAGCAAACGCAGAAAGTGCTCAGCCAGGGATACATAACTATCCTATTGAAGGACAGATTTTTCCCTTGTAACAGACTGATTTAATCACATACAGTAAACAGAAATGCACAAATCCCACTGTCAGTGAACAAAAAAAAAAAAAGAAAAGAAAAGCTGTTTCATCTCAAAACCATGTAGTCTGACCTGGATCTACCAGCATATTTATATTTTCACATGTTCTGTGACCATCACCATTTATTTTTATGAAGGATACCCCAGTTATTGCAGTGTTACCAGGATAAGTGGAAAAGTATGATTGCTAGAAGCACATGAATCAGAAATTCTTCCCTGTAACATGTATTAAAAAGCTGTAAGGCTGAATTTGCAGATAGCCCGAAGAGAAACACTGGAAAAGAGACTCATTTTCCCATTCCTCTGAACAGCATGGGAACTTTGAAACATACTGATAGCAAAGCAATTACCAACATTAACTGCTTTAATAGTAGCTGGAATGGGACTCAGGGCTCCAAAGCAAGTGAGGAGGCAAAAAGTCCCAGGCCAATGGCCCTGCGTCTTCACAGATCCCGTTATCCCTACAGTGCTTGAGGGACCTGAGCACCTGGGGGACCACAACTCCTGCTTCTTGCATGGTGGAGAACTACTGATCGAAAAATTCAGAGAAAATGCTGCAAAGAAAATTTCAGAGTTATCTTCTAACCATTAGCTATTTCCCTGGGGGTCTGTGGGAGCAGCCAAGGCCACAAGATTTTAAAATGGTGTAAAAAAAATTTAAAGCTGTTTAAAAATCACTTTAGCTGTAAAAATTCCATCAGAGGAAACTACTAGAAATACTTCCCTAGTGGGAATGTGCATCACATTAATATATAGGAGTAGTGAGCAGTCATTTTATTCTGACCTATGACTTGTAAAAGAATGCAGAAATACATATATGCATAAAGACATCTCTAGCTACAGGTAATAAGAAAGTCTCTTAAATCATCCTGAGTTTAAAGTCTTGTGTGAGGTGATGTCATCAGAAGTCTTTTATTGTCTTCACTTTTTTTCCCCAGTAACTCTTAAATTACTGTCTGTCATTTTTTATTTCTATTGCTATGTTGTGAACCACAGTACCATAAGATAAACTGCATTCTGTTTGCATATTTAACTTCCTCACTTGCACTCAACCAGCACAATTTCTAACATGCCATACCTCTGAATAACTCAAACTGCAGTAGTTTTTTTAAGGGGGGGGGGGATTTTCTTCACTCCAAAAAGTGACAGCAGAGACTGAAAACAAAACTCAGTACATACAACTCCAGACTTTTTAAGAAATTTCAAGAAAATCTCTAACTGGCAGGTCCCAAAACAAACAGCTTTATCCCACTTCAGCAGTAGGGCTGCATGCTTTCCAATTACTCACACATTTGTACACTATAAGCCCTTTGTGCTTTATGAGACATTCCACCCTAAAACTGCAAACTGGATGATTTACAGGAAAATTATTGTAGCAACTGCCCCCCCCCCCTGCTGGTAGCTCTAGAATGAAGTGCCATATGCATCATTAACCACAAGGGAGCAAGCACTCCCTAAAAGAGCTTGGTCAACATTTCTGAAAGTGGGTGCCTCAATATTAGGCACTTAAATCCAGAGTGAGGTATCTACAGAAAGGCTGCCTGATTTTCAGATTCCAAAAGGATAGCCGTGTTAGTCTAGTCCAGAAAAAAAAAAAACAAGGAATCATGTGGCACTTTAAGACTAACAGATTTATTTTTTGCATGAGCTTTCGTGGGAGAAAAATCCCACTTCATCAGATGCTTAGCTGTTGAAATCCAACAACATCTATGAAAGCCAATGTTAGCTATTGGTTCTCAGTGGGTTTGGAAATTAGGTTATTTGTGCCAGCGTAGCACCTAACACAACGGATCCTAGTCATTGACGGAGGTCTCCTAAGCACTATGATAATACAAACATAGTACAATGTAATAAATTACTACTAATAATAATACTTTAATATGGATTGAGACATCTAAGAGTCAAAAGTTTTCACCTAGAATTATATTAGCTCACTGAAATGTAGAATTACATATTGGAAGGGTCTATTATGGTCATCATAAACTAGTAACAAAACAGAAAAATTAACAGAGAGCTATTAATGCACTAAAAAAAAAGTTAAACACTCAATATTCCAGGAGGCTTTTAAAGTAAAGCTGCAGAATCTTCTGGATAAGGAAAATAAAAGGCAAACCTTCAGAGTTGTGAAATATAAAAAGCACCATGAAACAAATCCACCGCATTTTTCATTCCAGAGAAATTAACTATGTAATCTAATTGCCACCTTTACTGGTACACAGAAGTGGACCATAAACCATTCGTGCTGACACGTTTTCTGTATATTTGGCATCACTGCTTCTAAACAACTTATTTTTGCCTTTTCAATTTTTTTGCATAGTTTCACCCTAAATTTAAATTTTAAAAAAATAAGTATATTATAAAGCTTTGCCTTGCAGTCAGCATAAACAAAACATCTTGCAAATCGTTAGCATACTTCTTCATGGAAAGGATAAGAATAAGTGTTCTAATAACCTGCTTAAATATCCATGACAGAACAGTTCTGCTGTGAGGAAGCTGTAGTTTTCATTAGACACACCTAACCAAATAACAAAAATGCTGCTTTCCTTTTCTCTTTGCATTTCAAATAGGATGGGTTATCATCTCAGCCAGTGGCTGACACATACCTGTCATTTCATTTACTGACGCATTTACTACTTAAGGAAACTCAAGAAAGCACTTAAAACCATCTTTAAGTTTAAGCACGTGCTTAAATCATAGTGCATTCGATGGGACCTCTGCCTACATTTAAGTGCCATCCTGAACAAGCGCTTAAAATGCAGCACTACCGGTAAGTCCCTGCCAGCAAAGCTCTTAAGCACACACTTCACTTCAAGCATAGGAACAGTCTTATTGACTTAGTGACACTGGTGATGTGCTTAAAGTTAAGCATGTGTTTATGTGCTTTGCTAGACTGAGGCCTAAATGTTCTTTTCCCACAAAATGTTGGTCACATTAGATGCACAAGCGTAACTGGATTAACCAATTAGATTTGCATTTGTTATCAATCCTTTAATCTAATATTCATTTAATTATATTATGTCATTAATAGCCTAGCAAATTTGTGAGAAAGCAAGCATAAGCAAATAAAAATACATGTTCTGACACACTTGCTTCAAGTAATAATTTGGCTCCTCTTCATCCCTGCTAAAAAAATATATGTTAATTTACAAGCTTATTTACATTTTATTAATGTTCCGGATAGGATGACTGGAATAGCTTTTTCTTATCCATAATACCTACATAGTACTTGTCATCAATAAATCTGGAAATACTTTATAATCTTTAATATATTTATCCTCACAGCAATCCTGTAAAGTACAGAAGTGCAATTATTTGCCTTTAATAGATGGGGAAGTGAGGCACAGACAGGCTAAGTGACTTGCCTAAGGTCATGTAGGAATTATGTAGCAAAGAAGGAACCAAACCAGAATTTTCCAAATCCTAAGCTAGTGCTTAATTCTGGAAAACCCTTACTCTCCCAATAGTAGATCTGATATTGACTAACTCCATAATCACAAATAGCTTCATATACTCTTCCCTCCAGCCATCAAAATCTATTACACAACGTCAACCTTTACTTCCAGAGACACCAGAACTAGAGCGATACAGAGATTCTGCACCATAGCATTTGTTACAAATCCTTTAATCTAATATTCATTTAATCATGTTATGTCATTAGCAGCCTGGCAAATTTGTAAGAAAATAATCATAAGCAAATAAAAATACTTATCCTTACACACTTGCTACAGATAATCCAGTGCTAGAGGAATATTCATCTCTAGTTTCAAAGGTAGCCTTGTTAATCTAGTTCAACAAAACAAACAAGGAGTCCGGTGGCGCTCATATTTCTAAGTCTCATCAGTGTCACCAGATTCCTTGTTTATTCATCTCTAGGGTATAAATAAGCAATCTAGTATAATGAGTGCAACGATACACACTCTAGATACATTTAAATTTTGGTGCCCATTTTAAACCCACTCTTTCTGTAGCTTGTAACTTTTAAGAAATTAAATTACTTTGAGCTGATATTTTCCATACTTGGCCACTTCCCAGATGATGTTTGCTTTGCTGTTGTTAGGAAAACGATAAGCCATTATCAAAACTCAGCACACTCAAAATTAAAAAATAAATAAATTTACACATATGTTCCTTTATGAAATTTTGTATAGCATATCTCAGTAGTTGTGGCGATGCTATTCAGCTTGACTTATTATTTAGATTTCTGTAAGAGATAAAGAACAAACCCAGTTTGATTTAAAAAAAAACACATTGGTTTAACTTTGAGCATTTTCAACACTTTTTATCCATGGGATAAGCAATGTACACCCAACATCTTTCAAAAGCTACAGATTATTCAGTAGTAGAGAAACATTCATCTCTAGAGTATAAATCTCTTATTCTTAACTTTAGGATTTTCCCATAAGGTTTAACAGAGGTTAGGGTCTGATTCGCAGCTTAACAAAATGCTTGGACAGAGTTCCATTTACTTCAAGAGTTTCAGAAGAAGAAAAGCGTAGAAGAGGAAAATAAAATAAAATAAAGAGCAAAATGACAGTGATGCTGAAAGTTGAAATGATGAGGCAGAACACAGATTGGAGAAGAACATGTAAACATCATGAAGGGAGTTCAGAAATAAAACACACAGCTATTGACCATGGAGATGTCTCACTAGGGATGAACCTATTTCACAGACTGGTACAACATTCTGAATTGGCAAAACTGAGGTACACTCCTAATGAAATATTTACAATTAAACCTAACAAAAAGGTGTGTGGCATAAAAATCATGGACAGTTGCCTCTGAAACTCTGAAACTCTCAGTTCGAAGAGCCATACAATGATAGCAAGGAGTCAGTGCTATCTTCTTCAATGACAGAAAGAAAAGTGGTCCCCTTCTGAAGTTCAAGATCCATAAGGGAGATGAAATGTAAGAATGCTAACTATGTACCGTTATATATGGGCTTCAGCAAAGGACAAGGGGGCTACGAGCACTTCCAGTGAGTTTTCCAAATGGGACACTAACTGGTGATACAATACTACTATTTATTGTTTGTATTACCGTAGCACCCTCAGTCATGAACCAAGATGCCACTGTGCTAGGTGCTGTGCCGGCAGAACAGAAGACAGTAGTCCCCTGCCCCAAAGAGCTTACAGGCCAAGCACAAAGCTGTAGACTGAATGTGGAAGAAAAAGCAGACCTAAATTCTGAGCATGTTCCATTGCCTAAACATGCATTCTACCTGCCTTTGTGAGCCATAGCGTGCATGCTTGTGGGACTGGGTGCAGTGTCTGCCAGCACCTACAAATCATAGAATCATAGAAACTGGAAAGGACCACAAGAGGTCTTCAAGTCCAGTCCCCTGCACTCATGACAGGACCAAGTACTCTCTTAAACCATCCCTGACAAGTGTTTGTCTAGCTCGCTCTTAAACACTTCCAGGGATAGAGATGGCACAACCTGCCTAAGCAACTTATTCCAGCGGTTAATCACCCTGACAGTGAGGATCTTTTTCCAACTGTCCAACCTAAACTTCCCATGCTGTAATTTAAGCCCATTGCTTCTTGTCCTATCATCAGTCATTAAGGAGAATATTTTTTTCTCTCTGTCTCTCCTCCTCCTAACAAACTTCTAGGTACCTGAAAACTGTTATCATGTCCACTCTCAGCCTCCTCTTTTCCAAACAAAAAAACTCAGCTCTTTCTATCTTCAAACATAAGTCAAGTGTTTCAAAGCTTTAATCATTCTTTTTTGCTCTTTTCTGGACTTTCTCCAATTTCTCCCTTTCTTTGCTGAAATGAGGCACCCAGAACTGGACACAGTACTCCAGGTGAGGCCTAATCAGTGCTGAATGGAGTGGAAGAATTAATTCTCATGTCTTTCTTATAATACTCCTGTTAATACATCCCAGAATCGTGGGGGTTTTTGGTTTTGGTTTTGGTTTTGGTTTTGGGTTTTTTTTGTTTATTTGGTTTTTTTGCCGTCATCCACTCTGATACCTAGATCCCTTTCCTCAGTACTCCTTCCTAAGCAGTCATTGCCCATTTTGTATGTGTGCAATGGATTGTTCTTCTGTAAGAGAAATACTTGCATTTCTCCTTAATTCAGCAGTTTATCCCAATCATTTTGAATTGTGAATACAAGAAGTCTTAACAGATGAAACAGTATTCCATCACCAAACTCAATCCAGAAAGTATATCAAGCAGCAGCAAATTTCAACTTATTTGGGACTAAGAGTTCCAGAGCTTTATGGAAGACAGCAGCAGCGCACCAGGGAAATAACAGGCCTGTTAAACTTTGGGATATACATGCAAGACTGCTACCCACACTGGGCAGTGCCTTTCTTCTTGAGTGGCCCATGTCATTGCAAGGAATAGGCATTGCTCAACGTAACTGGATGGCAGAAGAAAGGCCACTGGAAGGCTAAGAAATGTGATCTGTGGATAATCTGACCAGAAATAAGAAAATAAAACCTCTGGCTATTTCTACACTACAGAGCTCCTTTATTAAGTCAATTTAGGGAGGCCCCATTTGTTTAAGTTGACTTTATAAAGTCTACTTAAGTCAGGGGACCCATTTAAAGTCACCTTAACAAAGTCAACTTTAAATGGATCCACTGGCTTAAGTTGACTTTATAAAGTTGACTTAAATGGCTCTAATGCACTCAATCGACTTTAACAGGCACATTGTGTTAAGATGACTTAAGTCAACTTAACAATTAAAGTCAACTTTAAGGGCCAGAGTTATTAAGTCAACTTAAGTCCTTAAGTCAACTTAATGAACTCCGAATGTGGCCAGGGAGTTGCTTAGGTTGACTTAAGCCTGCTTAAGTTGACTTAAGCCTCCACTGTAGACATAGCCTCTGACAACTGGTGCTGATAAAAAGTAAATTTACTGGTAGCTCCTTTTCCCTTCCTATTCTCATGACTCATTACAGAGACTGTTTAGTCTAAATGTGTCAGCTGTGGTGCAGCATGTAGAAATCTCTGCTCAAAGCCATCTCCCCTTCTTTCCCCCCTCCCTGTCCTTCTCCACTGATACTGAAAAGTATTAACATGGGAACAATATTCAAAATATTTCACCAGAGAAAGAATTTTGGTTGAAAAAAAAATCAGACAAGTGACAAGAAGAACACGATTCATTTAACAGAATCTTGGGTAGCAATATGTTTCAGCAAGTAGTTTGTATTAGCAGCAACATTTTGACTCCAGAGAAAACCTTTTATCTGGTTTTATGTAGAATTATACACAGAAATAAAACCAAACGAAGTAATTTGTTCTCATTAATATTATATATCAATGACTCAAATTTTCAGCTATTCCTATTGAGCAGACCACAGACTAATTAGAATAGCAATAACACCATTCATCCATACGTCTGCAACCAGAAAAAATTAGGACTGTAGCATCCCTCTCTGCTACACTGTATCTTAATCTACATAAAAGCTTTCAACCCCCAACTGCATAGCGTGTCTATACCCATCAGATGAAACAATTACATGTAAAAAAGGAACTGGCTAGCTGGCTCATAAAGGCCTTGCCCCAGCTGAAATCAAAGGAACTGACATCAGAAAGAGCAGGCCAGCCTTTTTGTTCCCAATCCTCGAATGCCATCAGCCTTTTCTGAAAAACAGCTATGAAGAGGCAGTTTTAACTGAAGCATTTTAAAAGCCACATGGAGAACAAAATTGGCTGGCATTCTCCTTCATTGGAATTCAACAAAACTTTGACTTACTGAAGACCATAAAATCAGGTATTTTTCAATTATTTTTCCCAGAAGCCCACCATTATTTCCATTTTCAAAACAGCTGACTTCACCAAGCATTCAAAAAAGCAGGATTGAGCTAAATTATGACAGTGCATGGTCTCAACTGGGATTAGTTGGATCCATCACTTCTCATAATTATGAGCAACATGAAATGAAAGCCCACCCCATAATGTCCCAACTTTTTGTTGAAACACATCACAGTAGTGCAAGATTCATTATCAAATACCTTTCATCTCTACTATTAAAATATGTGTTAATGAGACACAAGTCAAATTATGGTCTCAGTTGAACTGGTCTAAATTTGTATGGGAATTACCCAAAGCACAGTGGTGCCTGGAAGACCAGTGAAGTCTATTTTAATTGTAGAACCCCAGAACTCCCCCACAGTTTACTTGTAAAAAATCAACCACTTCCCTTTTCAGGGTCCACAATGCTGGGACCCACACATGCATCCACATAGCTGATTTGCACAGCTATTCTGTCGCCATTGAGAACAGTCCTCAAAGCGAACCAGTGAGAAGGAATGGCCAAAAAACTAAGCTGCATAATCAACAAAATGTGGAATATAAATGAAGTTGCGTGGAAGGCACATTTTTGCTGAGCAGTATCAGAGAAATAAATTATGAAGAAATGTAACGACTGCCTATTAAAAGACAGAATTATATGATAGCTAAAGCTTTCACAGTTTATGAAACAATATCCAATAAAATGGCATCGTAATTTAGTAAAGTGTTTAAATTCATTGTTACATATATTTTATATTTCAGATTGGTCTTCTCTACGTGGTCATACACCGACTTTGCCTGATACACGCATTCTCTCTTGCATATTTGATAAGCTTATCAACTTCCAATGGTAAAGACAATTTAAGAGATCTCTTCTCCGAAGGTTTGCTCTTAAATATACGAGATGACTTATATGCTCCGTTTTAAAATATGCGTGGAATTGGACAAGGTGAAAAAAGGCTGATGCTCATTTCTACACTGCCTGGGGGTGAAGCATCAAGACTGCAACTCTGCAAGGCGGGACAGGTGGCTTAAAGCCATTATTACCCTCCCTAATTCTTGGCTATCCCAACCACTGGAAAGGCCCCATCTAATGTACAATGTCCAATGGAGGCTAGTCTCGGTTATGAAAAACCTGTCCCGGGCTTTTTGTCATTAGCAGTACAACCTAAAATAACCATAGGGCTGAGCTAACATACCCTGACACCCTGCTTCCTCTCTTCATCATGCCTCCTTTCAAAGCTGAACACCCCAGATGGTGCCTGTACCAGGCAGTGGGTGGAATTCTTCCCCATACCCTAGAGGGGTTTTATGAGTACCGCAGAGGGATGGTGGCAGGGATAACAGTCTGACCCTAGAAATTTTAGAGGAATAACCCCCCCTTGCATAACTGTTCAGTACTGTATGTTCATAAAGGCTCTGGTGTTAACAACCTTAGATCAGATGAATCATAGAATCGTAGGTTTGAAAGGGACCTCATAGGTCATCCAGTCCAACCCCCTGCCAGAGGCAGGACCACTCCCACTAAACCATCCCAGTCATGGTTTTGTCCAGCCGGGCCTTAAACACCTCCAAAGATGGAGATCTCACCACCTCCCTCGGTTAGCAATCAAAAGTAACAAAACAACTTGTCTATATAAGTCATAGCCACAGAAGCTTTGCAGCAACAGGGCCAAAGATGTTCTAGGAGAAAAGGCAATGGATGTTTATTTGCAGCCCTTTGACACAGATCCTTAAAGATATTAAAATATCAAGTCAATAAAGACCAGATTCTGCCACCCTGATAAATCTGGACTAGTGCCCTAGTCTACATATCATCTTCAAGATGGCAAACCTATCTGAGGCAATCAACTCTGAAAAGGAAAAAACAAAACAAAACAAAACAAAAAAACCTGGCTCGGATAAACAGCTTAGATTTATAGTTTGTAAGGCCAGGAGCCATTAAACATCTAGTCTGATGTCCAATGGTATACAGGTGCTACAGCACTGAGCTGACTAACTCTTGCATTGAGCCCAGCTAACAGAGAACCGTCAAAGACCAACAGCACCAACACAAGCACCCTTGGCTGTGTTCCCACACAGTGGGTTATTTCGATACAGTTGTTTCAAAACAACCGTAAATCGAAATAACGCTTATTTTGAAACAACATAAGGAAAAAAAGCCAGAATCGAAATAGCGATTCCGGACAACAGTTATTTCAAAACGACTCACCATCATTTCGAAACAACACGTTTGCACGGCATTGTTTCGAAACAACCATTGCGAAACAACGTTGTTTTGCTCACAGACTAGGTTTAACTTGTTTCGAAACAACCGTGCGTCGTGTGAACAGCCAAAAGCTTATTTCGAAACAACCTCCGTTGTTTCGAAATAAGGAGGCTGTGTGAACACAGCCCTTATGTTCAGCAACATGGAGGACACAGACCTGCTCTGGCTGCTCTCCCTTTGTATCCTGGAAACATACCCACAGTTTACCGCAGGCACTGGGTGCTGGTAATGGTGCCAGTTGCAGGACCAGCCCAAAAGTTTTTGGTGCCCTAGGCGAATATGGCTTTGGTGCCCCTCTGCCCCCATGTAATAAGAGATTACATATTAATATATTTTTAAATAGAGAAAAAAATTCACTTCCATTTAATTTGGTGCTACTTAAAGCCTGGTGCCCTAGGCAAATGCCTAGATCACCTGTATGGTTAGGCCAGCCCTTGCCAGTTGACATGGCCCAACTGGAAAAAAGGATTCAAACTGTAGAGCTGTGATCAAATTACAATAAATATCAAAACTAATTTTAAAATCGCCAATTGTGCTTCATAGGATAACATATTTTGGAATTCCACACACCATCAAGTTTCCAGTGATTTTTTAAAATTGAAAATCCAATAAAAATTGTGACCATAATTAAAATGTTCATTCTCAGTATAAAGCCCATTTTTGTTCCAAAGAAAGAAAGAAAGAAAAGTTTCAACCAAAAAAAAAAAAATCACCAGCTATACTAAACAGGAATGTAAGATCTTGCATTTATATAGTGCTCTCCATCATCAAAGCATAAATATAAGCTAACGATCTATTTTTAGTGCTTCATGCATGAGAAATCTGCAGTTCTCTGGCTCCTAACTTGACAGAACACTCATTTTCTTTGGGGTTTATTCATTATTATTATTTCTGATGCTTCAGCATAATTTGTAATCTCAGCAATTGAGTCGGATACCTCACCAATATCTGAGGTATGGAAGGCCGTAAATATTTTAAGATGGAGAGAGCCACAGGCATGGTACGAAAATTCTGCTTTGTTTTGTCTTTTAATTCCCATGCCATTTTCCAAGTCTGAGTCACCTAACAGGCAGGATGTAGTGAATACAGCTTGTAAAATTATATTTTAACCAAATAAATGAGAGACAAGGAAAGAAGAGAAAGAAAAGTCCTTACAGATTAGATCTTTCAGATGCATTTTAACAGCATCTATTTCCAGAACATACGAGAACTCCTAATATTCATCCTCAAAGATTAGAATTCAGCTCTTTTAATTTGTCATTTAGGAGACTTAATACACTTCATGATTATGTGCATCTTTGACTCCATCAGCAGTAATGTGTCCAGCTGTACAAAGGAAAAAAGAAAGGACTCTTGCATACACTGTCATTTGGTAACCTGCAAGGCTCTTGCAATGACTAAAATACAAAGAACATTCTTGGAATCAGCCTATGGATTACAGACAGCTCGATCACTGGCAGAAATTAAGGTACATTAATGTTGAGGCAATGTCATAGATGGTTCAAGGGGAGAATATACATCCACAGCTAATGAGGTATTATTATTCTACTCTATTCTCTATAGATTCTTATATTGCCTGCATCACGATCTGAGAACTATATTTGCATTGCAATAGCACCTAAGAGCCCTAGTTGTGGACCAAGGGCCTGTTGTGCCGCACAAACAGAGAAGAAAGACAGTTCCTACTTCAAAGGACATACAATTAAAGTACAACACAGCAGACAACAGACTGACAAAGCATAGAGGGAAACAGTAAGACAATTCTTGGAGGCCTTGTGGGCTGTGATCTCAGCACACCAATCACTATGCCATGCATTTTGTAGGCATGACAGCAAAGGAGAGTAACCTGGTGTTTATGAGGAAATCCTCTGAAGTGTGAAAGCAGTGGAGGGGGAAGCATGAGGGTACTTGTTTGAAAACATAACAAGTTTTCTAAAATTCTAAGCTACAGGAAAAGTGATTTACAGTGGGAACAGAAATAGCATCTCAAGTCAAGCGTGCATTGCTACATCCATTCCAGAGTGTGCGACAGAATTTGTTTCACCCCAATTTAACAAATGTGTGACAGAAACTGGTATCATCATTAGGACTTTGTTCAGTTTTCTACCATTCAAATGTAAGAACAGTCGCTCTGGGTCAGTCCAATGATTCATCTAGCCCAGCATCCTATCTTCCAACATGGCCAATGCCAGATGCTACAGAACGAATGAACAGAGGAGGCAACTGAGTAATCCATCCCATCATCCACTCCCAACTTCTGGCAATCAAAGGCCAGGAATACCCAGAGCGTGGAGTTACATCCCCGTCTAGCTTGGCTAACAGCACATGATGGAGCTAATCTCCTTGAATTTATCTAATTCTTTTCTAAACCTTGTTACAGTTTTGACCTTCACAACATCCACTGGCAGTGGAATTCCGCAGATTGATGCTGCATTCGATGAAGTAACATAATTCTCCACCTGCCAAGGCCCAAATGTGAGGATCAAAGACACAAATGAAGGGCATACAAATCTGTTCCTGCAGGAAACTTAAAATGAGACCATACAGTCAGAGTTTAAAGCCAGAGATAACCATAAGATCATCTAGTCTGACCTCCTGCAAATCATAGACCACCAGCATCACCCTGCCACCAGTAAACGAAGCCTTCACCTAGAATGAGACCAAAGTACTTCAGCCCTCAGAAATAAACCGCTGATCTGCTATTCTTTCCCTTCATCGGAATAACTGTCATAAATCTGTGCTGTGATTCTTCTAAGCAATTATTTTAAAAAGCAGTGATGACACACTACAGTCTATGTCAGTGGTTTTCAAACTTTTTTTTCTCAAGACCCAGGTGAAAAAAATCATGTATGCCCGTGACCCAACAACTACATCTTTGAGCAATGCATTCCAGGCATTTGGTGGAGGCAGCAGGGGGCACTGTGACTCAGTATCTGAGGGTTTGAGACCCACTACTGAGTCCCAATCCATGGTTTCAAAAGGTGTTGCCCTGACCCACAACAGCAATCTTCTCCATCTTCAGCATACTCCTAGCAGTAGGGCCTATAGGCTGGGCAATGTACGAAAGTGCTACATCAGCTCTATTCCCATGAGCAACTACCCCTGTACGAAGTTAATCCCCAGCAGTAGTGTACGGGCAGTTTCCACTCCCTTTGTATTGCCCAAGCAGTTCAAAAGCAGCAGAACAGGATGGAGAATCTGCTTCAAAGGCACTTTGAGCTGTTTAAAATAACATATTCGGCCTGCAACTGGAAGGCCTGGACATCCAGACCCTTGGTGGTGAAGGAATAAGAAGTGATTTTCCACAATGCAAGACAGTCATCTATACTCCACAACATATTTTATGATGGATTCTCCTTTGAAATAACATTCAGATTCTACCTCACCAAAATTTATATACCCCATTGTGCCCTGCTTGCCAAGGGGTTCTTCACTTCTTGGAGCTTCGCTGGGATTAGCTTGCTGCTGGTCCCTCAGACCACTGTCACAGTCTCACCCTCCAGGACTTGGGATACTTGTCATATTTGTGGCTCAGCACCCCAGCTAGCTCTTTATCATCCCCCTTTCCAGGGCATATCAACATCTCTCTGGCCAGCTGTTCTGCCCTTCCAGGCAGTCCCACACCCAAGGCTGTGTCACTTCTGCAGCAGCTGGTCAGGGAACCAGGCCTGCTCTATGCTCCAGGTCATTGCCCAGGGACTCTCAGCACTACACCAATGTCTATGTAATCTCAGACCTGCTTGCTCCTTCCCTGGGCTCTGTCCTAGTTCCTCCTCTGACCCTCCCTGGCACTTCTAAGTTTCTCCTTGTAGAAGCTCACTTTGTGCACCACAGCTATCTGCCCCTTGGGCATCTTGCCAGTCCTGTGATCTCCAATTCACTTCCCTCCAGTCAGGAAGTGATTGCAGACTATCTCCCTCAGCTACCGGCTTCTGTTCTCAGCCTCTTCACTTCACAGAGCCCCCTCCTGCCCCGACCCCCATCTGTTCCTGCCCTGGTGAGCTTCCCCCTTCATTAAGTACTGTTGAGCCAGGACGACTCTCCAGGTACGGCCTGCATGATTAACCGGCCCATCAAGCTATCTTAACCCTTCAGAAATAGTGTGGAATAAACATGGCCACCCTGCTTCAGTGGCCAGGCATTTTTGTTTTCCACGGGCATACTCTTTGCTAAACAAGAGTGTGCAAGAGAATACACTGACAGTTTGTTGCCTTCTCGCATACTTATACAGTGTTAAAACCACCATCAATATACTCCTATGCTGGCGGCAGTGTGCCTTCAGTCAGCCAAGCACAGCTTTTCCTCAGACCTGCATCCAACCCTCATCCTGATACAAGCTCAACCCTTCCATCTAAGAAAGTGGTCTCCTCCTTTTCCTTGCCTTCCTCTCCTTGCTGCCTTCTGCCTGGATGGAGGTGAGCCCTCTTCTGGAAGAGCAAGTCAGCTGGTAGGAAGGCTTCATGCTGTGCACCTGAAAAATCCACGAACCCAGGAAACAAGACAGCTATGAATAGTCCCAAAAGTTTTCTGTATTTCATCATGTAGAATTACTGCCAGTCCAGATGGCCAGCTTTGCAAGCTAATTATATAAGTAAGCCAGCAGCACCAATGGTTAACCTCAATTTAGGCCTTTCCTAAATCTGGAGTGCTTGGTTTTTAATGCAAATTTTCTAGTGTATACACAGTATATGTATGTGAGTCACAGGGCTGCTTATATGCTTGTGTCACCTGAGGTTAGGCAACTGAACTGACTTCTCAGAGGTGAAGCTAGTTTACCATCTTCAATTAACAGAAAAGAATACAGGCTTCTTCAGCTAACCCACACTGTGTCAGCACAGGCGAGTACTTGGAATGGAAAAAAAAAGATAAGGTTAGAAAACTTTAGAAATACTGGCAACTAGAGGTTTCTGGGGATACACAAACCATTCAGAGAAAGTTTCTTAAAGGGCAGGAGACTGTATACAGTTCACTGCTCTCTGAATATACCACCCTTCAGGTAACCAGGCGTGTCAGCGTATCAGACCTTCCCCCCCCCCCCCCTACTTCCATGAGTGAAAAAGGGAAGAGATGCAGTTGGATGGCTTTGAGAAGAAGAGTGACTCAACTCAGCTCTTTCATTCCATAGCCCTCTAGATTAAAGCTCAGGGCCACAGCTATGTGAGCTTTTAGCTAGCTAGTTGCCCTTTCCTCAAGTTGGTCACCTCATCAAAAATTCCCACTGCAGAAGGAAATGTCCACTGAGAAAGATACAAATGTCACTCCTTAGTGAGCATGTTCCAGTGTGAAACCTCCAATGAAGGGGAAGGGAAAGGAAGGCACATGTCATACAGTTCATTCAGCAAATCAGAGAGCAGTCTCCTAGGAAACACATTAGATCTGTGTCGACATTGTATAAATATCTCTTTTCCATACTTCCAGCTTCCTAAGCCAGTACATCAGCGCTCTCTTTCTAGGCTCCAAGATGTTTGAGAAACACAAAGAAAAGTTCCTTCCCCTTTTGTTTGCAGCTTCCCCAGGTCTATTTTCTTCACCTCTCTCTACCTCTATGGTGAGCTTTAAGGAGACATCAACTACAGAACACAACAGCTGGCCACACAGCAAGCAGCTTATCAAGCCACAAACAAACCTTTTTGTTTTTCTGGCCAGGGTATGTGAGCGAGAAGGACCCTCCACGTTCCAGGTGCCTAACAAGGACTGTAAGGAAAAACTAACTTACCAAATGAAAGGAAATGAAGAGATGCTATTCAAGAGCAAGGGCAAATTTTCTGTTTGTCATGCTTCTGAGGTCTCTGTTATTGAAGTACCTGAGCCCCACACAATCTCTGCTGGATTAATCACTACAGTACTCCTGTG
Source organism: Podocnemis expansa (assembly GCA_007922195.1). Lineage (NCBI taxonomy): Eukaryota > Metazoa > Chordata > Testudines > Podocnemididae > Podocnemis > Podocnemis expansa. The sequence goes on from ML681966.1 coordinate 90,873,514, forward strand.
AAGTAGAACAGCGTGATTATCCCCATTATACAGGAGGGGAGCTAAGACACAGCAAGCACAAGTGACTTGCCCAAGAAGGTGAAACAGGAAATCTGTGACAGAGCAGAGGCCTGAACCTAGGACTCCTGACTTGCACACTTATGCCTAACCATTGGACCCTCTTTCTTCTCAGACTGCTGCAGAAATTTTCCTATTGTCCTTAATGAGGAGTTTTGCGTGGTTACGGGCTGTGAAATTTGCCTAAGTGGTTATATTAGCTTGTTCATCCTGCCCCTGCCAACATGGCCAGAGGGACCCCTTGCACTCCCATCACATAGCACCATCCAGAGTAGTAGCTGTGTTAGTCTGTATACAGCAAAACCAACAAGAGTCCCAAGGCACCTTATAGAGTAACAGATTTCTTTGGTAATAAGCTTTTGTTGGCTCCAACCCACTTCATCAGATGCGACTGACGAAGTGGGGTGGAGCCCACGAAAGCTTATGCCTGAAGAAATCTGTTACTCTATGGCTATGTTCACACACAGGGGGTTATTTCGATACGAGTTGTTTTGAAACAACTTGTATCGAAATAACACCTTATTTCGAAATAAGTTAATTCGAATTAAGAAAATGTTAATTCGAATTAAGGAAAAAAGCTCAAAGTGAAATAGCATGTTCGGACAACAGTTATTTTGAAACAAGTCACCATTGATTCGAAACAACATGTTCTGATGGGATTGTTTCGAAACAACATTGTTTTGTCACCAAATGAGGTTTAAGTTGTTTCGAAACAACGGTACGTCATGTGAACGTGGCGTTTCTTATTTCAAAACAACCTCTGCTGTTTCAAAATAAGACTGCTGAGTGAACACACCCTATAAGGTGACACAGGACTCTCATTGTTTTTACAGTACCAACCAAGAATTATTCAAGGATTGGCTGAGACAATAACCCCTCTCAAGGTACACCCTTCCTGAGCACGGCAAGAAGGAAAACAAGACAACTTAATCCTTAATAATGCCCCTTCTGAATGGCCCTAACAAAGGAAAGAAAAAGGGAACGCCTCCCCCTGAAAAGGGAACTAACATTATTCCTATGCATTTATATTCCACTTTTATGTCCTTCTCCCTCCCACTTTTGCCTGGGTAGCCTGTGCATTATGAAGGACTTCATGTTCCATACTAATGAATGATAGCTAACTGAGCCCACACAGAGTACAGCTGTCACGAAAGAAAAGAGATCTCTTTACAAAGATCATTTAGCACCACAGAGGTGCCTGACGTGGTTCACGAGAGCAAGAAATGAACAAAGAGATACAGTACGCCTTAGCTCTGTGAAGCGATCGCAAGTTAAAGACCTTGTAAATAGTTTATTTAAGTTTTGTAGTGGTTGCATGTATAAATAGCGCACCTGGCATCCAATTTGCTTAGGACCTGGATACATAATTCATGCTTAAAGGGACACGATCTACTTGAATTTCTTTTTTTAATCAAAAAATGAGTTAAAGATAGCTTCAGGTACTACACCACCAGTTTTGTCATTTTATTGTCACATATTCCTGTTTCTAAAAATATTACTTTCCCCATTTTGAGGCGGGGGGCAGCAAAAAAATAGTGGAAACTATCAGTTTAAATATAGAAGCAAAGTGCCACAAAATTGTGACATGAAGACACTGAAAAAAAAAAAACAAGAAATATTTTTTTCTCTCTCAGTTGTAGCCATTTTAGGTGTCACTTGTAACAGCTAGTTAAAAGAAATCTGGCAGCTGAGTGACTTTCCACCTGACAGTGTTCCATGTGAAATGTGCAGATCTTTTTGTAACAGTTGGTTTTGAAAGTTTGAAGTTGTGGCTGACAGCATGGCAATGAGGGACACCATGCATATTTAGCATTCTCTCTGAATTATGTTTGTTTCTGTATTATTAAAAAGGTGTAGGATGCCTAAAGATTTCCACCAGATTCATTTACCATCTAACTGTATTTAAGGCCAGAACATGAAGCTTTTTTTAAAATTGGTAACCTTTGTACTCTGACAGCATGATGGTATCTTGTACTGCCTAAGGCAAGGAAATACTTAGCATGCAATGAAAAATAAACTCCAAGGTATCATCTCATAGCTAACCAACCATTTCATTGAGTAGATTTTTCTATCCTGGTTTTAATGAAAAGAAAACCAGATAAGAATTGAGATTAGTGTGGTCCATCTTATCGTAGCATTTGGGGAAAGTCTGGAGAATAATAAAACAATAATAGCAATGATGACAGATAATCATATTGCAGCTTTCAGCCAAGGAGTCCCTAAAGTGCTCAACAGATTTTAGAAGATCAGTTTGCCCACCACTGAAAAGCTGCTTCCTCATCATTAAGGGCCTAATTCAACAAGGCACATCAACAGATAATTAAAGTTAGGGAGGAACTGAACACTACTGCTAAATCCAAGTCTGAAGAGCAACATTATAAAACAGTTACGAGTGGGAAGTGAATTAGAATGTCACAATGAATCACAATTACAGGGGAAATCTTAGACTTAAATATAAGTACCCATGAAAGTCCATGAAACTTGTGGTCCTAAATCTCTTAGGCACTTTTGAAAATCTGCACCAAATGAGGGTTATAGTAACCCTTGGGGAGGAAGGGATTAACACACTGGTCAGTGCATCCCAGAACAGCCAATAGGAACAAAGTACAGGTTTTTGAATTGGAGCAGCAGCCTTGCCTGTTCCTGTTTGGATGCAGCAGAGCTCCTGGAAGGATCAGGAGGAGGCCAGGTAGAAAGGCCTGAAAAAGGATCCAGCGACATCCTTACCCAAGATAAGCTCAAGTTTGTTACTGACCAGGCATGAGTAGAACAGGGAATGCTTATTTAGACGCGGTCAGGGTATTTTCTTTGGGTTTGGTTTATTTTTTGATTTCTCTGTGCTGAGCACATATACCCCCTCCCTCTACCCTGTAACTACCTAAGTTAAATCCCAGAGAAGCAACTCTGTGTCTCTTATCTGCTCTTTTTAATTAAAGATGTTACCTTTTAAATAAGCTCTGGTTCTGTGTCCTGAAGAGCAAGAGGTTTGTGTGCATGTGCCTCAGATTGCAGAGCCAGCTACTAAGAGGAATTCTGTTCCATTTCTAGCTGATATCCTAGCTGGGGTTCAGTCACTCTCCTGAGAGAGAAATAAAAGAGATTGAGGATACCACACAGGAAGGAATTCCCAAGTGCGCCTTCCTGGGTTTCAAGAGGTTTTTGCATTTGGATGGTGGCAGCGATACCACTCCAAGGCCAGGAATTGGTGGCCTTGGAGAGTTTTAAGACCAGGCTTTAATTAAGGCCAGTGGATTTTAAGGCCTGTTGCAGGCCCCCACCTTCTGCACTCAGAGTGCCAGAGTGGGGAAACAGCCTTGACAAGGGGTTGGTTTTTTTTTTTTTTCAATCAACATAAACCATAAAAAGCTAGGAAATCACCTGTCAAGTCTACGTTTACATCCAGCCCAATCTAATTTATTTGTCCTTCCACCTAACAACACTCACAGATGCCTTAATTTCCCCAAACAACTTATATTACATTCTTGTATGTAAGCAATTGCATACACACCAACATGGTCTCGTATTCACAGGCACACAGGCCTAACTCAGATGGATTAATACACTGACTCCCTCCCCAGACATGTGCACCATTATAAAGCTAACAACATGCTGTTTTTAGTTGACTACTGCATCAGAACTACAGCTGACTATTTAGGCTCTTACCCAAAGTCCATTGAGGTCAATGGGAAGACTTTCACTGATTTAATGGACTCATAATCATGCTGTTGATGCACGCTGGGAGGAACAAGATGCATGTCCAGGCATCCAGAAATTCATCAAATAGGGCAAAGAAGCTGTTGAGGAACCTCCATAGTGGACACTTCTCAGGCAAACCCTGGCTGGACTGTCCTTTTTCCAACACTTGTTGATCAAATGAGCTAGGGCATGGTAGGAGAGTACATGGAGTGGGATAAAGTTGAAGTCAAAGCAGCAGGTGGAGCTGAGCTTGCAGCTCCACTTGAAGAGCCCTGCACGTGACACTGGACTGGTGATTCCCTTTACCAAAGCGGGTCCCCTCCCAAAGAAGATGCAAATCAAGGCATTGATGGTCTTGATGAGACAGAAGCAAGGCTAGGAAGGGCCTGACTAGGGAAGAAGCCAGGGGCTAGGAAGAAAGACAAGGTGGGAAGGCCAACAATTGTAACCACTCAGCAAAGAGACCTGTGGCCAACTGTGGGCACCTGAGCTACAGTCCTTGATCACCAGGCAGCTGTGGAGGTCAAAAAGCACATCAAACCTATCTTAGGAATTTATCTGGCCCCATTATGGTAGTATCTGACCATGTATCTACCTTCCCAATAGTCCACACAACCTGGCAGGAGAAAGTTACCAACCAATCTCAATGGCTCCATATCCTCCATCAGACAGTGACCCCTTTCATGAAAAGCATCTTGCCATCAAAGATGAGAGACAGAATGAAGGAAAAAGAAAACTTTCTACCAGGAGGAAGCTGACCTGTTGGGAAATGTCTGTACCTATTGTGAGTAGATCTATGGTTCCAGGAGCAGGCTAACTGATCTCAGGACTTATATGTACTGACTGATCTCAGGACTTATACTATGTAAATACATGGAACAGTTCATTCTTGAATCAAGGGATAGCTAAACATGACCCTTTTGAAGGAGGAAAGTGCTTAGACCCCATTGTACAAACAGGGAGCAAAAGAGAGGCCTACAGCTCAAACTCACAGAGATATTTTGGTTGCTAACTTCTACTGATTTCAAATCAAATCACTTGAAATCAATGAAAGTTATTAGTTTAAATAGCTTTGTGAACCTGGGCCAAAGTGACTCAATGCAGATCAGACAGGAAGTCCAAGACAAAACAGGAAACTGAACTCTGGTTTCTAGAGCCTGAAGTGAGTACCCTAACCACTGAACTATCCTTCCTTTCCCCTTGTAAGATTCAAAAGGAATGGTACAGAGAATGGTAGACAATTTTGTAATACCCCCACATCAATGGTATTCTGGTCACTGTGCCTCAAAGCTGAAACAGCAGGGATTCTGAGCTTGGCCACCTGGATAGATTTCAGGATGAAGAGAGATTAAAAATACTGGGACAACTGAGCACAGAACAAAAGAAAGGTAGACAAAAAAATTAACAGTATCAGAAGGTAAAACAGGTGCACCCATCTACTGCTTATCAAATTTGAGACAAGAAAACACTGAATGAAGTAGAAAGGCAGCAAACATGGCACTGATTAAAGGGAGTTTGTTGGGCAGGGGGGGTGTTTGTTAACACATACCATGACAGGACATTATTCATTTACAGAAGTAAATGCCACAAGACAATCCTGGGATCGATGGCTTAGTCAGTTTCACAAAATGGTAAGATTTTTCTGTGAATAAAGAGAGCCTCCACAAGCACATTAAATAGGATATTAAACCCCATTTAAAAAGGATAGAAGATTTCATGTTTCACAGCACAAGCCAGCCACTTCTATGTTTCCACCGGTCAGGAAGACAGCTTCAGAGAAGACGTGTAGTTGATGGATCTCAGTGAGAGAGAGTTTGGAGTTTGTGGGGACTGCTACTAGGATGCAAACTGAATCAGACTCTTGGGGAACATTTTTTTTAAAATAGATACTTAAAACGTTTTCTCTGAAAAAGCTAGCAAACAGTCTAACAATCAAACTCTATGGAAAATCCAATTGTGCCCTGAAGAGTTATTAGGCTAAATTTGGAGGCTAAATTCAATCATTAAAGCATGAAATAGAGAGACATCCATTTGCTACTTTCATCAGTCAAGTTGCTGTTCCTAGGTCCTATTTCCTGTAAGCCATCTACCAGTGTGTTTCTTCTGCCCCTTATACAAGCTGCAATTGCTCCTTACAGTGAAGAGAGGATATGACATGCAGCATGTATATCCTTCAACATTTTGGCACATAGATGTATAAGGAAACTTCAGAACACAAAAAACTTTGTTGAACAATAAATTTGCCCTGAGTAACCATATATTTTCTTATGCCTTTAAAATATCTCAAGAAAATAAATAAATGAATAAAGATGATAGATAGATAGATAGATCCACAAAGTGGAATCATTTTAAAAATTCATGTTGTGATTCTTCATATCTGGAATAAACTTAATCAGTAGTGACAAAGTCCTGCCTAATTCCAGGAGAAAGTGGAGTGGGAATATCTTTGTAAAAAATAAAGAAAAGCTGTTTTGCATTAAAAACACTGTTTTTCAGATTACTCCCTGTGAACCTAAGGCAAGCTCATTTGAGTCAAGCTAGCTCACTGAATCTAACTGTTACACTCATTCTCCAACAGACATATAATGGGTCTTTTCAAACTTTTCCTTCAAACACCACAAATAAATCAACCTAAGAGTTCAAAAGAATTAGATAGTGTTCATATGGGAAAGCAAAATGAACATATGTGAGATTTGTCCATTTTATAGCATATTGTATATTTAGAAGAGCACAAATACAGGGCAACCCATTTCAGATGTAAGCAAGAACTACTACAGATGTGATGTAGGCAAGAAAGATTTCCAAGTGCAAATCAAATACAGCTGTAAGAAAAGACTCCAATTTCTGTTGCACAAAACACACTTTATTCAAAACCTGAAATTAAGGTGCTCTTCATCCATTTAAATTGTAGGATCCAAGTTTACCTTCATCAGAGAAGTTACAACAAAACAATGGTATAGAATATAGCTGGCACAATAACTTTTCAGTTGCCTGTTACGACTGAAATATGACTTAATCCCGTTATTCTGACTAGAAGAATTTCGGCATTATGTGCTAAGTATTACATTTCTGAAGAAAGCGGCTCTGTGTCCCAGCCCTTCCATTGAACTTGTCAAGTTAAGTACTCAATAGCCGTTGAAGAGCACAGTCCAAAAAGTGGTATGCTCAATTTTGCAACAGAGTCAGGTTCCCTTGTGCATTTAGAATATATACATCCTTTTTATTGCCAACTGTTTTAAAATGAATGTAGTTTTGGCCTACCAGAAGACAAAATTCTGATTAATGCACATCTAAATCACTTTTAAAAGGAAATTCTTGGGACCAATTCTAGCCCTTTTGGTCAGTAATAATGACTCCCCTTCAAGAAAGAATTCTGTGAATCAGACAAATTTGCTTTTCTAAAGCCACTTGTCTAATATATTTTGCAAGTTTAAATGTGCCTTCCAATTATGCATGTTTTTCTTTAAGTATATATTTGTAAGGAAAAAAAAGTGAAGCTAGGAAACTAAATAAAGGCTGTTCTCCAGTAATGCTAAATATAGATCTTAGAACAAGCACTTAAGGTGTTGATTCAGTAAGTCAGGCAATGATTTGATCAACTTTACAAAGATTTCAACAGCCATTCCTGATTCTAGTATAGTACCTTGAACACCTCAAAAGCTATTGCATGTCAAGTTTATTCTCTTCAGCCTCTCGCTGGTACTCTGATGCACCACTAAACTGATTAAACGAAAATATAAGAAGTTTCAGAAGGTAATGAGATTTTACAGATTGGGATAGCCAGAACTGGCACTAAACAAAAACTCCAAAAGGCTGGCTGTCTGGACAAAATACATCTCATTAATTGGTACACTGACTTACGAGAGCCTGAGACGAATTTGCCACCAGTATGACAGCTTTTAACATCAAAAGATGTTAAAATATTTATAGGGGATACTAACATATACCATGGTCTCCTCCCATGTCTTTCTTTCCTGGCATGCAGTCCTGTGCCAACAAGCCAGGGTGTGCAATCTGACACAAGGGTGGAGAACTCGTAGGCTAACCTATCATGCCATTAACAGGCATTAAAAACACACACAAAATTCCTGCTGATTAATTGTGGCAAGTATGTCATCTTGTTAACTGTATCAGGATATTAGGAAGGTGGGCATGACCCTATGCTGAAAGAAACAGAGGCAAATGCAAAGAGACCTTGTATAAAACCCAGGTTTGGGAGGGAACATGTCATAGTGCTTCCTAGCAGGTCATCCCATGGGAACAAGGAGGATGGTTCATGTGAGTAAGGAGAGGAAAATTCCTAGCATCTCTCAAGTGCTAACACAATAAGGGAAGTGTTGTCAGATCCACTTACCACATCCCCATTTTTACAACCACTTAAAACAGGCATGGCCAAACTGCGTCTTGGGAGCCACATGTGGCTTTTGAATGAAAAATTGTGGCTCCTGGAAGAACGTAAGCAAATCAATTTAGGAAAGCAGCCCCTGCCTAGGAGTTCAGGAGGGGGTGAGGATAGTGGGGGAAAGTGAGGCATAGTCAGAGATGGTGTCGAGAAGTGCAGCATGGTTGGGATTTTAAAAAACTTGCCACTAGCCTGCAGTCTTCTACATCGAGCAGCAGCTAAGTTTTTACTGTATAGGCTTAATTTTCATGGTAATCTTAAGTAAGTATTAGAATCTGACATAAGTAGGATTGATATTTATCCTCTTTCTACAATAAATTAAAGTGTGCAATTAATCTTAAAATTAGCAGTTTTGGAATAGGTAAAAGTATATGGCTATATGCCTCAGTGCGGCTCTCGAAGGTTTAATAATCAACTTGTGTGGCTCTTGAGTTCCATAAGTTTGGCCACCCCAACTCAAAATCTATTCTCACGTGCAACATTAGTTATACCAGGGCACTGGGAAGATGCTATCCTTTATAGTTAATCTGGAAGTCTTCACGAACCTTAACTAAATTCAGGAGTTGTTCTGAGCATAAATCCCTTCAAAAATGATATTCAACCAGCATTTTTATAACCATGTGCCAAATTTGCCATTTAATATTTTAGTGTATTTTGTTCTGCCAAACAGATTTTTAGACAAAGGCAGCACATACACAACTAGCTTCTGAGGGTCATAGTGGAAGGAATAAATCCTGGCATTTTATATCTCTGTTGATCATAATTATTTATCACACAGGTTCAGAACTCTCCTCTTAATGGCCTACAGTTCTTATTCCATGGAAGGTGTGGAGGGGTGAGACAGAGAGCATGCGCACACACATCAGGCATCAGCACCCAATCTCGGGAACTTCTGTAAATTCTATATACTTGACATAAGAGATCACAGAACTCTTTCCGATGCCTGAAGCATCAAATCACTTCTCTGAATTTCACAACAAGGGGTACAGCCATAGAAGAAGAAAATATTTAATTCAGGAAAATCAGAAGATACCAGGCTAGATTAACAGCTGGTGTGAACTGGGCTAGTAGCTCCCCTGAGTTTGTTAGCTCTGTGCCAAATTACACCAGCTGAGTAGCTGATCCACAGTCACAGATTTCACTTGAAAACATAGGAAGACAGTGTATCCTGCAGGAAAAAAACAATTACACTGGGGTGAGCTATGGCCAGACAGGCATTTATTCCCCAGATATCCTTATTGGGGTATGGGTCTTTCCTTCCACAGAAGGAGCAGAGAGCTTTTATTCACAACTGGGGATCCACAAGACATGGATTCACAGGGATATTTCTGTATGCCTGCAGCAACCCCAGCACTCCTCCATCTCCCCCATAGCACAGTCCTCTTGTAATGGTAAAGGGTCGCCCAGACTACTCCTGCTCCTGCCACAGGTCCACACCATGAAGAATGTCCCACAGGCAAGTGAGCACAGTCTAAGGCCAGGATGACTGAGCATTCCCCACAGCATCAGTCATGGGGGAAGGGTACGATGTATGTCCTTCTCTTCACCTAGTGCATCTCCCTCCCTCCCTTCTCTAGGCCTGAGCAGGGGCATTGCTGGCACCAGGCATACAGGGCATGTGCCCCAAGTCCTGGCACCAGTGCCCTGAATGCCTGGGGCATCCCCTTGCCTCTCTCAGCCCCTTCCTCAGCCGGCTATCCGGGCCCAAGCCAGCCGCAGTGGCGCCTGCCTCTCTTGGGCCCATCCACCCATGGCAGCCACTGTGTCACCCGGCAGCCCACTCCCCGGCCAGGGACTGGGGGCCAGGCTGGCAGAGGCAGGAGCCTATGGCTACGCCTCCAAATTTGGGCAAGGGGGAGCGGCTGGGGCCCAGCCGGCAGAGCCCAGACCTGGGCCCTGGGTCTTCCTCCAGAGCAACGATGCTCCTGGGCCTAGGCATCCTGTGGGTCTGTGAACACAGAAGATCATGGCTGACCTCCTCTTCTGTGCTGTCTAGACAGCATCCGACCTTCCTATCCAGGATTTGGGCTGCCAAGCCTCGGAGCCAGAGCATCAGCAGTCAGAGGCGAGGAACAGAGCCGAAAGGAAGAGCCAGAATCAGGAACCAGGAGTCCAAGAGCAAGCCAAGAGGCAGGCAGTAGTTGGCAGAAGGGTCCTGGACTGCTTCATGAACCAGAATAGGCTGCCTGGAACAATCAGCAGCTACGAGGGTAGCTGTCACTCCAGGCTTCTGTGGTCATGTTGATCTCCAGTCTACGTCAGTGATTTTCAGACTTAGGGCTGCGACCCAGTACAGAGTCATGGACCCTCAGGCACTGGGTCACAGCATCCCCTGCTGCTGCCACCAAAAGACTGGAATGCATTGCTCCAAGAAGTAATTGTTGGGTCACAGGCATAAACGATTTTTTTCAACTGGGTCCCGAGGAAAAAGGTTTGACAACCACTGATCTATGTAATAATACATAGGGTCCCTGCCCCTCACAGCTTCTAGGCAGCACTGCCCTGCAACCTGCAGAGCTAACCCTGGCAGAGCCTCCCACTGACAGACAATCCTGGCACCAAGCAAGCAGCAGTTTTCCATACGTAATAAGGGGCTCCAGTCTCCCAGCACTAAAGAAGACAAAATGAAAAGCTATTTAAAGGCCTGCATCAGATACTGTGTGCTGGCTGCCTGGTTCTACTCCCCTTGAAACCAAGTAAAAGATTGTCATTTGGCTTCCAGGATGCCAGGATCGTGCCCTACCCCACACGACACCATCGTCTGCTTACCACATTAGAAGCAGGTCGATAACCCTGCTGAAGAGCCATTGGTCTGAAAATATTATCATCTCCCATGCCCAAATCTAAAGGAATTGCAGGCTGAAACCCTGGCTCCACTTCAGTCACGGGGAGTTTTGACACTGACTGCAGTAGCACTGCGATTTCAACCCCACGCCATTAAGGAAGGGCCACTACAGTTGCCTATGAAGATGGATTTTTTCAGTCTGGTGCCACCAAGTAGATTGGCCCAAATATCCACTAATTCTCTAGCTCTTCATAAGGGCAAAATTTGTTGGTGTTCACACTGCCAGTGAAAGCCGTATGGCTAGCAATGAGCAAAACATAAATGCACACATTTAATGCCCCCTGCGGCCATCCTGACTTTTTAAAATGTCCCCACACTGCTAGAAAACACACACACACATTTTAATACTTTTTAAATTGTACAGTCTGAATATGTTAGAGATGCTTATGAATAAAGCATAGCTAGTCAGTGCCATATGCTCACAGCAGGGGACACTGGATTTCATCAATACCTATGTTATCAGCACAACTGAAATCCATATACTGGTCTGGAGAAGGAAGGGGACAAAAAAATTGCCAGGGTCTTATGTGCTTATGGCCTCCACTGATGCTGTGTAAGGGCTGAAGAGAGAGAAAGCAAATTTATAGTCATGTAGAAAAAGAATAGAAAAGGGAAAAAAAATTATTTAAAAATTAGTAACACATGGCACCATTTTACAGCAAAAATACTAACAGACCCTCTACCATAGTGGCACAAAGTATCCCGCTGGCTATCAAATTTAACTATGTTCCATAATACATGATTAGCTATCTCCAAGGGTTACATGCTTTAAATGGGGAGCACGTGTACTTGCTGGGGAAGAGAAGGACTTGGCTTCCATTTTGCAAGGTGCACAGACTAAAAACTGTTCCTACTCATTCCAGCTGTCATGGGGTAACTTTAAAGCCATCATTTGTTTATTGGGGGTTACACTCTGAATGCTACTACCTAACCAAGTTCTGAACGGGAACAGGAGGAACCAGAGACACATGCACATTCCTCCCTTCTCCCCATCCTGCCCCAACAATTACCAAAATCATCCAAAGAACAGGTGGTCATGGGAGGCTTCAACTACCCAGATCTATGTTGGGAAAATAACACAGCAAGGTACAGATTATCCAACAAGTTATTGGAATGTATTGGAAGCAAATTTTTATTTCACAAGATGAAGAAAGGTACTTGGGGAGAGGCCATTCTCCATTTGATTTCGACAAACAGAGAGGAACTGGTTGAGAATTTGAAAGTGGATGGTAACTTAGGGGAAAATTCCACAGGGGTACCCACATTAATCTAGTCCAGCAAAACAAACAAAGGTATCTAGTAGCATTTTTAAAGACTAACAAATTTATTTATCACATGAGCTTTCATGGGAGAGAATTCCACTTTATCGGACGCTTGAAGATGGGAAAGTGGAATTCTCTCCCATGAAAGCTCATATGATAAATAAATTTGTTAGTCTTTAAAAGTGCCATCAGACTCCTTGTTTGTTGAGAAGAAAGTGGTCATAAAAAGGAAAAGTTCATGATTTTAAGGAATGGTAGGAGAGAGAGCACCACAATAAAGGCAATGAATTTCAAGAATGCACACTTTAGCACACTCATGGAGTTGGGAGGTAGGATCCCAAGGGAAGCGTGTCTAAGAGGAAAAACAATTGAAGACAGTTGGCAGTTTTTCAAAGAGACAAAAGGGCACAAGAGCAAGCTATTCCACTGAATAGAAAGGACAGGGAGGATGGCAAGAGACCACCTTAGCTTAATCAGGTTTTCAATAATCAAAAAATAAAGAAAAAGTCCTATAAAAAGGAGAAACTAGGGCAAATTACAAAGGATGACTATAAACAAATTACACAATTATGTAAAGGAAAAATCAGACAGGCCAAGGCACAAACCGAGATCAAACTAGGTGAAGGTACAAAGGGTAACAAGAAAACATTTTTCAAATACATTAGGAACAAAAGGAAGCCAAGGACATTGCAGGACTGTTACTCAGAAAACAAGGAAAAACAATAAGAGAAAATGTGGAAATAGAAGAGGAACTAAAACATTTCTTTGTTTCGATCTTTAACAAAAAGGTTGATATCAACTTGATGCCTGATGTAGGGAAATGCAGTAAAATGGGATAGGAAGCCCAAATAGTTAAACATTACTTAGGCAAGTTATGCGTCTTCAAGTCACTAGGGCCTGATGATATGCACCCTAGAACACTCATTCAGGAGCTATCTGAGACACTGGCAACTATCTTTGAAAAATTATGGAAGACTGGACAAATCCCAGAGGAAAAGAAAAGAGCAAAAATAGTGCCCATCTATTAAAAGGGAAATAAGAACAAACCAGGAAATTATAAGCCAATCAGCTTAACCTCTGTACCAGGAAAAATAATGAAGTAAATAATTAAGGAATCAATTAACAAACATCTAGAAGAGAATAAAGTGACAGTCAGCATCAATTTGTCAAAAACAAATCGTGTTAAACCAACCTGATAGCTTTCTGTGACTGGCTAACAAAGTTCGTGGATAGAGGGGAAGTGGTAGATGTGGTATATCTACATTTTAGTAAGGTTTTTAATATGGTTTTGCATCACCTTCTCATGAATAAACTACGAAAGTTCAATCTAGATGGAGCTACTATAAGATACGTTCAAAACTGGTTAGATAACTGCTCTCAGAGAGCAGTTATCAACGGAACACAGTCACACTAGAAGGGTACCACAGGGATCAGCTCTGGGTCCACTTCTCTCCAATATTTTCAAAAAATGATGGCACAGAGAACACTTATGAAGTTTACAGATGACACCAAGCTGGGAGGGGTTGCAAGTGCTTTGGAGGAGAGGATCACAATTCAAAATGATTTGGACAAACTGATGAAATGGTCTGAGGTAAAGAGGATGAAATTCAATAAAGAAAAATGCAAAATACTCCACTTAGCAAAGAACAATCCATTGTACACATACAAAATGGGCAACGACTGTTTAGGAAGGAGTACTGTGGAAGGGGATCTGGGTGTCATAGTGGACCACAAGCTAAATATGAGTCAAGCGTGTAACACTTCTGCAAAAAAAGCAAACAACATTCTGGGATGCATTAACAGAAGTACGGTAAGTAAGACAAAAGAAGTAATTCTTCCACTCTACTCTGCCCTGATTAGGCCACAACTGGAGTATTGTGTCCAGTTTGGGTGCCTCATTTCAGCAAAGATGTGGACAAATCGGAGAAACATCCAGGGAAAAGCAATATGAATGGTTAAAGGACTAGAACACTTGACTTCCAAGGGAAGATTGAAAGAATTGGGTTTGTTTAGTCTGGAAAAGAGGATAACAGTTTTCATGTACCTAAAAGGTCACTATGAGGAGGAGGGAGAAAAACTATTCTCCTTACCTTCTGATGATAGGAAAAAAAGCAAGGGGCTTAAATTACAGCAAGGGAGGTTTGGATATTAGGAAAAAATTCCTAATTGTCAGCGTGATTAACCACTAGAATAAGCTGCCTAGGGAGGCTGTGGAATCTCCATCACTGGAAGTTTTTAAGAGCAGGTTAGACAAGCACCTATCAGGGACAGTTTAAGAAGGTAATTGGTCCTGCCATGAGTGCAGGGGACTGGGCTTGATGACACCTCATGGTCCCATCCAGTTTCAGTGATTCTGATTCCTAGAAATACATCCTAGAACAGCAGTTACCAATCTTTTCAATAACCCAGCACAAGTTCTATGAGACAAACAATTCCATGGCACACCCTCTTTTTTCAGCTGAACTGATTGTTCGTAAGTGTCTCATTTACTTACATTTACTATGATTATGGTTTTAGTAGAGTCGTATGCAATAATGCATACAACAAGCTAAAGAAGGATCAAATGCATTAATGTTTCAAATCCTCCAGGGGGGAAAAATCATCTCAATTTTGCCCTTTGGCCACCTGCATTTGGAATGTTCACGTTTTAGAATCGAAACACCAATACCTTGCTTTTAATATGATGATTAATTTTTATGAGTTTTATAAGCTATAGTTTTAGTTGTATGTTGTTTAAGATAAAACAATGTTTGTTTAACATTGAGTTTGATTTCTTTTGTGCAAAATTTCATGGCAAACTTTGACAGTTCTCACAGCACATTCAATATGCCATGGCACACTGGTTGAAAACCAATGTCCTAGAATAGTGGTTCCCAACCTGGGGTCTGGGGACCCCTAGGGGTCAGCAGACATGTTGCAGGGGGTCCGCAGAGCCTCTCCCTACCAGTGCTGGAATCCAGCTGCAGCCCTAATGCTCCCCACCAGGGCTGCTTCTCCCTGCCCATGGCCAGATCCCAGAGGGGAATGGGGCTACAGTGGTTCCCCAGTAGCGGCAAGGGCAGTGGACTACAGCCACCGCAGCTGCTGAGCAGCGCGGGCCATGGTGGTGGCAGTGCCACTTGCCAGCTGTCCCAGCTACACTGCCTGAGTGGCGTGGGACAGAGTCTGCCTGAGCGGCGTGGGCCAGATTACATAATCAGCTGGGGGGCCACAAAGATTTTTTTTGTTAAAAAGGGGTCCCCAGCCCGAAAAAGGTTGGGAACCACTGTCATAGAGTGCTGCAGGAGCTGACTGAGTTGGTATCAGAGCCATTAGCAATCATCTTTCAAAACTTGTGGGAGATAGGGAGAGAGTCCAGAGGTTTGCAAAACAGCAAATACAATGTCCATCTATAAAAAGGGAAATAAGGACAACCGAGGGAATTACAGACTAGTTAGCTTAACTTCAGTACCCAGAGAAGTAACAGAGAAAATAATTAAGCAATCGATTTGCAAACACCTAGAAGATAATAATGTGATATGTAATAGTAAGCATGGATTTGTCAAGAACAAATCATGCCATAACCAACCTGATAGATTTCTTTGACAGGGTAACAGGCCTTATAAATAGGGCAGATGCGGTAGACGTGGCATATCTTGACTTTAGTAAGGCTTTTGACACTATCTTGCATGGCCTTCTCATAAAGAAACTAGAGAAATACAGCCTAGATGGAGCTGCTATAAAATGGGTGCCTAACTGGTTCCCAGAAATCAATTATCAGTGGTTCACAGTGAACCTGGCTGAGCATACTGAGTGGGTCCTGAAGGGATTGGTTCTGAGTCTGGGTCTGTTCAGTATTTTCATCAATGATTTAGACGATGGCATAGAGAGCACACTTTCAAAGTTTGGAAATGATACTAAACTGGAAGGAGTTGTAAGTGCTTTGGAGGATAGAATTAAAATTCAAAATAATCTGGGCAAACTGGAGAAATGATCCCAGTAAATTGGAGGAAATTCAATAAGGACAAATGCAAACTACTCCACATAAGAAGAAACAATCAGTTGCACACACACAAAATGGGAAATGATTGCCTAGAAAACAGTACTCCAGAAAGAGATCGAGGAGGGATCATAATGGACCACAAGCTAAATATGAGTCAACACTATCACAACAGGGGTGGAGTGGAAGGCACAGAGCAAACATTGTGGGATATATTAACTGCAGAGCTGCAAACAAGACATGAGAAATAATTCTTTCACTCTACTCTGTACTGATTAGACCCCAACTGGAATTCCGCAGCCAATCCTGGGCATCACATTTCAGAAAAGATACGGACTGGGGTAGGCAACCCCCAACATGTGTCTACAGTGGTATGAGAGCCCTTTCATAGTGACATGCCGCACTCTCTGCAATGCCACAGAAATTGCGGCTCCTGCCACTGAAAGCCACTCCAGGGAGCTTCTTTCAGGGGTGGCTGGGGCATGGAGGGTCCCCACCGTGCCTATGTTCCAGGCACGGTGTAGAAAGAAGATGCCTGGAATGGCTTCTCTCCATGGTTTGCAGCCGCCAAGGAGCCACGCCAGGTAACTTCCTTCCTCAGCATGCCTGGGGACCCCCCCCTCCGAAGAGGAACTGCTCCAGGCGGTTTCTTTCCATGACATTCCCCAGAGACCCCTGTCCCCACGCATGCTGCCAAGCAGAGCCACTCCAGGCAGCTTCTTTCTGCGAGTGGCTCCTTTCAGCGCCATGCCAGGGAAGCACTCCCCTCCCTCCCACCCAACCTCCAGCCATGACTGCCACCAAATTTTCAGGCAGACACTGCCTTTATTTCTGTGGAGGGAGCCGCTGGCACTGGCTGACAGTCAAGAAGGTGGGGCTGGCACAGGGGTCAGCAAAGGTTGCTGACCCCTGATATGGACAAATTGGAGAAAACCCAGAGAAGAGCAACAGCAATGACTGAAGATCTAGAAAACATGACTGCCAAAGGAAAACTAGGAACACTGGGTTTGTTTAGCCTGGCAAAGAGAAAGAAGACTGAAGTGGGTCATGATGACAGTTTTCAAGTACATAAAAGGGTGTTACAAGGAGGAGGGAGAAAAATTATTCTCCTTAACTTTCAAGGAGAAGCGGCCACGCGTTTAAATTGCAACAAGGGCGGTTTAGGTTGGACTTTAGGAAAATCTTCCTGTCTAAGTAGTTAAACTGTGGAATAAATTGCCTAGGGAAGTTGGGGAACTTCAGCCACTGGAGATTTGTAAGAGCAGACTAGAAAAATACCTGTCAGGGATGGTCTAGAGTGGACAATATTTGGTCCCTGCAATAAGCATGGAGGACTGGACTAGAAGACTTTGTGCGGTCTCTATGGCTATGTCTACAACTGAAAGCTTAGTTCGGACTTGCTTAGTTCAAAGTAAGCAGTTCTGGGTCAGTTTGATCTAACCGCAGGTTGGTTTAAACTAACTGTGGCTTTTTAGTTCGAACTAACCATGTTTTTTAGTGCAAACTAACTTTTTAGTTTGAACTTAAAAAGCAAGGCTAGTTTGAACTAAAAGTTAGTTCGAACTAAAAACCATGGCTAGTTCAAAATAACTGCTTAGTTTAAACTTACTTAATTCAAACTAGCATGGCTACATTGCACTAGTTCGAACTCAAGTTCAAACTAAGAGCTTAAATTTTTTAGTTCAAATTCGGCAAAGCCTTGTATAGACATAGACAGGGACCAAATCAGTCTGGAATAAAGCCTCCTTAATCCAGACTAATTTGCTAGTGTAGACATAGCCTTGTAGTTCTATGAGTCTATGATTCCTTGGCCCATAGTTGAGCTAAGCAGAATTACATCCCTGTGCTCAGGGCAGTTCAGGAACAGTAGTTGAATCTTAACTCCCAGTGAACCACTACCAAAAAAGGAGTCTGGGAGACGTGCAGTAGAGTTAAGGACATGGACTCATCTCCCATTGCTCAAAAGGAAAGGACATAGAAGCTGATATAAGAAGTCTGTGATTTTCTGGCCCAGTAGGATGTTTTGGTTGTAGCATTCTTGGAGGTATTATCCCTCAGGTTACCTCCTGTGTAGACCCACTCCACCAACATCACTGAACTGTGAACAATTTCAACCTGGCTTCCATGAACTAAGCTTGTGTCATTAATGCACGGATGGTAGAGAAAATGGTAAATCAAATTTGATAATGACACAAAAGAGCGTTCAGGCTGATTTAAATAAACTGGTTTCAAAAATTATTTTATTTTAACCAGTTCAATTTGAGTGTATAAAAATGGCTTGAAAGGCATGATGTAGCCCACAATAGGTAAGCAAACTCCCCTGTGGACTTAACATCCTTTGAAAAGCACTTTCTTTTAAAAAAATAAAAATAAAACACAATTACAGAAATCCTTCAATGTGTGCCAAATTAACTTGAACAAGGATTGAAGAAAGCTTCGTGTGTATTAGAGCAATGTTTCTCAAAGGTTTGGAACACAGCAGCTAAAGTTGCAGATACCCCTGCTCTACCTAGGTGGGAGGAGAAAAAAATAAATCAGTAAAGCATCAGCGCTTCATTGCTGCTCAATTTAGCCCTTTCTGTGAGCACAGATAATTCCTAATGGCAAATGTCCAGAACGTCCGAATTTCAGACAGCCTGATGGCCCTTTCAATCAGGTCAACACGAACTGAGACAATAATCTAGGCCTCCCCCGATGAATTTCATTCACAGAGTGGGGCTGATTGTGTAGCAGGTTGAATCATTACACAGTATTGACTGGAGATCAATTTTCAGCTTGAGGTACCGTGGAGAACATACAGTAAGTACAAAGCTGAGGAGAAAGCAGGATTCAATAGCCTACCCAACCATGTAAAACAAAAGTCTGCACAGAAAAAAGCCGTTTTTACACACACACACACACACACACACACACACACACACACACACACACA
>ML681966.1:90892696-91003948 GCA_007922195.1 Podocnemis expansa
ACACACACACACACACACACACACACACACACACACACACACACACAGAATGTGTCTTTTAAAGGGAGGACTCTATAATGAAAATATCCCTACATTTTAAGGCATGCATTAAATGAGCAGTTTTTGCTGCCTCATTCAATCTACCAAATTGAAGTTGGATTTCCCTCCTCTCACTATTTTTCTGAGAGAAAGAATTTTGTTTTTAAGAGATAGTTCGGATGAATTTCACAACCTATGCCCCCATCTTGTAATAATTAAAATTCTCTGATTCAGGTCATTATTGCTGCTCTTTTTTCATATGATTTCTTCCCCCCCCCCCCATATTTCACAGCTTCTGACTCTCGCAGCACTATACAAGCCCATGCCGGTGCTACCTATGTGAAAGGAAAATGACTACAGTAGCTTCTTTGCAGACCTGTCACTAGAGGTTACTATTTACGTCTAGTCATTCCAGCTCTTGGGAGGAAACAGCTTTAGTTTTATGGAATAAACCACACATTTGAAATCCAGGTGTTTAACCATTCTAAGTAGGATCACACCTGGGCCTTTTTCAAATCAAAGACAAAACACAGCACCCAGTTGTCAGACATGGGCACCGGAGGTAACACACTTGGTTCCACGGTCCTGTGCGCTGCCCTCCACCACGTGGCGGGCAGAGTACTGACTTGTTGATGAAGCCAAGGAAAGCCAAAGTGACAACAGAACAAGGACTTCTCTGTCGTTCTCCCCGGATGCCATGGGAATTCTTCGGCAGGGAGAGCGGGTTCTGGGACAGTGGATAAGAGTTACAGGTGAACAGCCTCTCTGCCTGGTTGCTTCATCTAGCACTATTCAGATCAGAAACCCAGCCTAGTGCTGGTGCTTTGGACCAGTGGTGACACTGTCCTCCCACAAGGGAGGTGATTCAGCAAAGAAATCTGAAGGACTGGGTGGCAGGGGGAGCTCTGACAAAAGCAGCATGTGTGCCTGCACAAAAGTGTCCCTGGTTTGGCTCAGATCTCCGGGGGAATCTGACACCCAGCTTTGGGAACTGGGCATGAGCACGGACTGACCCACACAAAACACTCCACTTTCCTTACATAAAGAGATGCCCTAAGTGCTTCCCAAAACACACAGTGCTGTGTTAAGACTCACACAGGGCCCGAACTCTGTTATCAGAGCAGCTTCTTCTGAGTAAAACAGAAGGATGGCAAAGCAAAATGTACCAGCTTTCTCTCCCTCATACTGTGTAAGAGATGCTGCACAAAGCACAGATCTGTATGCTGCAGAGACCTGGATACCTGCTGTCTTCTCTTGTCTGCTGAGTGAATGTTTTCAAATCTAGCTATGTGTTTATACCACATAGACCCTGGTTTAGTCTAAGATGGTACAGAACCTACAGAAGCATCAGGAGGAAGATTTTCACCACAGAACGTGGGGATTTAGCCGAGAGAATTCCCTGAATGCCATTAAGTTACAAATCACAACACACACACTGCTGAAGATTGAGGCCCATGGTGTAAGTGAATCCTCCAAAAGCAGAAAAGCATGGTAGACTTTAGTCCCTTTCTGAACTCCCCCATTTCCAGTCTAAATATGACCATATATGTTCTATTGTTGGCCTTTCCCCTTCACAGTTCCCCTACAGCGTCCGTGCAAAAAAGGGCACTTGTTCCACCAGCTGGTGCTATGCTGTGGGAGAGGCTTTTAGTGTGGCTGCAGTAGTCACCAGCAAGTGGTACAACACCCTTCCTGAGAGAGGCTGTTGGCGCATCCAAGTGCCAGCTGGGAACAGGGCCGTCCCTAGGATGGTGCGGGGCCCCAGGCGAATCGCGCTCTGTGGGGCCCCCACTGACCCCCCGGCACTGGGGGGCAGGGCCAGCCAAGGCCCAGGGGAGGGTTCGGCCCCTTCACCAGCCATCCCATACCAGGGACCAGGCAAGCCAGCCTAAAGGGCGGCCCACTTCCCCCAGCACGTGCGCTGCTCTCAGCTCTGTGCTGGAGCAGCAGGGAGAGCGTGGGAGGCAATGCAGCTGGGGCGGGTGGTAGCGATACAGGCCCTGAGCTGCCTCCCGACCCCTCCCCGCTGCTCCGGCACAAAGCCCAGAGCAGAGCACATGCTATGGTAGGGGATGGGTGGATCAGCAATGCTGAACCAGGCCACCCTTTTGGCTGGCTCGCCTGGTCCCTGGATGGGGGGCGGGGGGACAGTGAAGCAGACCCCACGAGGTCTCCCAAAGTGCGGGGCCCTGGGTGGCTGCCCCACTCACCCTACCCTAGGGACGACCCTGGCTGGGAAGCAGGCAATACAATCTCTTGAATAAGATCAACTCAGCCCACCATCCCAGGCCAACAGCGGCTGGATCAGAGCAACTAGGCTGATTCGATGTGAAATCAGCCAATTGCCAATGGTCACGGCTTCTGGTTTGAAAATAAGTGTGAGGCAATTCGGATGCTCACAGTCGAATTCCCCTTGACTTCAGTGGAACTGTCCCACACTCAGTGAGACGAGCATTAGGAGCTCACTGTTACATGATCTCTGAAAGGACAGGGACAGCATGTGTCTAACGTTGCCTCACCCACTTTTAGATAATGCTAGGGGTGACCTGGCTAAATCCAGAACAAGAAGGTCATGACGCCATGCCATCTTTTGTGTCATACTACAAGTGCATTCCCTCTTTGGTCCCTGGCCTTAGCAATGAGTTAAGTTCACAACCTGATTCTTCTTCCAAGCCAGCTAATGGCAGTCCTGACAGGAGAAGTCAGTCACACCACCAAAGGCTGCACTCCATGCCTACGGTACAGTGTACAGCGGCCAGCTCTTCTGAACAGGTTTTTCGACTGCCGGCTCCCAAGCGAATAAGCAAAGAGTCTAGTACAGGGAACTTTCTGCAGATCACAAGAGACTGTCAGCATCTCCCCAAAAGGTGCATTTTCAGTCTACCTACTGGAAATCAGTCAGCTCATTCATTAAGGAGGATAGGTTTAGCCACAGCCAGCTATAGGTAAAGTGCGTTATTTATTCATTTTAAACATCCAGATTCCTGGCTGCTGTCAGTCACCTGTAGCACTTTGTTATCAATGGGACATCCTCTTAACTGCGGGTGTTGCCCAGAGTGGGCCACTCACACACTCTGCTTTGCACTGCTCCTGAACCGTGATGCACAATAGGTTTAAGGGTCCAGCTGACATATTTTCTTGTAGATGGAAACCATGCAGCAGTGTAGACCCGATATCCATGAAGTTCTTACACTATTTTGTTTCTCCCAATGTAAAACACACCCACTCTGTGAGATGCTCCTTCCTCTGTAGTGGTGGCTGGGCCACACACAAAGCTCATGAGGTTGCTAATACCTTGAGTAAGAGAGATCAATCTTTCAGCCCTACCAGCAGGGCTCAAGGTTTTATATCCCAAGGTCTGAGGTACACTGCAGATAAGTCATTCACAGGCATGGCATTATTCCTGTAATTCCATATCACCTTTTCCTGATGTTCCCGCAGTACCCAAGTTGCCTCTAGGACTATGACTTGGCTCCAAAGCTTTCAAAAATGTTACGCATGTTCCTTGTGGCTTCCAGGCAGTCATCTAGAGGCTTGCTTTAGGCATCACGCTTTCTGATTAATACAAAAAAGATTTTTAAAATGGGTCTAACAGGGAAAGACCCTATTACTGACACTAACTTCCAAGGAGACATAGCACTCATCCTTCTTTCTGACACTGACCCCACCAGCTAAAAATTCCCTTTGCAATATTTGTTTGGCTTTTAAAGGCCTTGGCAGCCTCTCCAACAGTCAGGAAGAGGAGAACATTACATAAGATCTAATTCATTGTGACGTAGAAATCCAAGGCTGTCCCTAGGCATCTTGCCAGCATGATCAAGTTCAGAGTGCTTCCTGGAGTGGCCGAGCACATAAACAATAAACAAAAGCCTGACCAATCAGTGGAGAAAAGAGGGGAAAAAACAGCCAGTATGGCACCTGCTGGAAGTTGGTATCCAGAGCAACCGCCTGATTGCCCAACACTGGAACCAGCCCTGCATCAGTCAGAAGCTGCATGATCATTAAAAGAGAAAATAAATGGAGGGCAGCAGACTCTCCACACAGCACCTCGCTGGAGTCTTCATGACCCTCTCAATTCCACAAATGAAACATTTCAAAATAATCTTGTTAACTAAGTTTGCTGCATAACTTTTCCATGCAGAAAACATTAGCTCCAACTCTCTTAGGTGCTTAATGGACTCGCATTCAACACTCTGTGAGGCAAAGAGGTGCTGCTGTCCCCATTTTACAGATGGGAAAGCAAGACATAACAAAACCAAGTGACTAACTCAATTTCACTCAGGAAAGGAAGCGCCTGAACCCCGTTCTTTCAGATGCTAGTCTACTATCCTAATCACTGGATCATCCCACCTCTCAAGTCTCCAGAGTTTGACAGCCTTTGGTGTGAGCTTTAATGTAATACTCAAGACAATGCTTCACAGCTAAGCAGTTAATAGCATATTATATATATATATAGTTCATATGGTGATTTTTGATATGGCAATTTCTGTGTGCCCAAATTTAGACACCTTAATAACATGTTCAAGAACCATTTTTGTTCATTATACTTAAGGAAAAATGCTGCAGGGAGACAATACAGTTTTCACCAAACACATTTTGGACTTCCCACAGAGTTTAAACAATAGGAATAAAAAGCTTCACTACAAAACCATCCCAAAAACTGGAACTAGAGCTGATAATTACTACACTATTTTTATTTCTAGCTCAGCAAAAATGAAACTTACTTCTAATGAACCCTGATAAAGTGGACCTCGTTTTATAGTGAAGGAGAATAATATTCTTAGTTTGAAATGAGAGATTGACAAACACGTCATTCTCTAACCATTCTATCACATTAATGCATACAAATCAATAATCAGTGTGTCTACATAAAGTATTAAATACACTAAATGAAATATTGGCCTCATGAAACTCACTGGACATTTTACCATAATCTTCAACAAGGCCAGAATTTCTTCTACTGTATTTGCATATAAACTGCACCAATGTACAAAGAGATATATGCTGGCATATGCTTAAATCTTTAACATTTCTTTCTATTCGCTTTAATTAATTTGACTGGGTTTTTTTTTTCTCATTTCCTTCTGTTTATAGATCTGTTGAGTCTTGTCATTTATCATCTCCTCTTCCAATAACTTTTCTCCCCCTCATTCTCTCTCACTTTCTGCATCTCCTACTTTAAAAAGATCAAGCGGAAGTCAGTTGGAAGGTTAACAATAAAAGCAGCAAAAACAATGAGAGCCCTGTGGCACCTTATCGACTAACAGATTTCTTCAGGCATAAGCTGCACCTGACGAAGTGGGTGAGAGCCCACAAAAGTTTATGCCCGAAGAAATCTGTTAGTCTACAAGATGCCACAGGACTCATGGTTTTTGCTACATACAGACTAACAGGGATACCCCTCAGTAAAAGCAGCAAAGCTTTGCAATCCAGGAAACTAAAATAAGCAAAATGACCCTGCAAAAACTTGACTACATTAAACACAAGAAATATTAACTGTGTTTAAAAGGCAAATTGTTGTCAGAGCATGCCATTTTCATGCTACTGCTTATCTTTCAATCTGCCAAAAAACAAATATAGGATAAAGTCCCAAAATAAAATAAGTAAGCACAACAAAATAGCACTGAAAGCTTAAAATATGAGGATAAATTTTTCAGCCTAAACAACATCTGTGGTCATTTCTGAATTCCCAGGTTACACACATCTAGCAACACCATAACCAGATTTGGTAAGGCAAAACTTCATCTTGGTTCCCGCAGTGAGAATCAGTTGATAGAAATTACTGCTGAGTGGTAGAGCCTGTAAAGTTTCAATGTACTGATTAAAAAAAGGAGTTATTAATGCTGGCTAACATACAGCAGCAGTGTGTGCATACATTCAACAGGATCAGAGGTTTCTTTTTTATTGTTGGGCTAGCATATGCAGGTGAGAAAGGCACACCAAATGAATTAAGTAACTTCAGAGTGGCTTAGAAGTAGAAATAATTTCAATTTAAAAAATAGCTTGAGGCTTGCAAAGCACAAGAATCCCAGTTAGCACCAAAGGTATTAAAAGAAAATTCTTGTTGTTAGGTTTCTGCAGCCTTTTGCACCAAAGGAGAACAGACAAGCTGCTCCTCTTTTCTCAGCTGAGAGCAACAGTCTTTGTTCCTAGCTCCTAGACTTTGCAATCCCTACCCATATGTCACCCTATTTTTCCTCTGGCCACCAAAGTACTATAACATACTGTAACTTCCAAATTCTTTAATACTTTAACCAATATCTGGTTATTTAATCCCCATTACTAGATGGGAATAGACACTGGAGCAAAGTTACGAAATACAGCCAAGATTTTTCAAGAGACTAGTGATTCTGGTCCACAACTCAGTGTGCCATAAAGGGACTTGATTGTCAGAGGGAGCTTGGCAATTGCCCTTTGAGAATCAGGTCTCTAAGTTTTTCAGGTTGGGCTCCAATAACTCTGCCATACTGACACTTGAAAATCTTGGCCATACTTCCAACTTTACTCACTTGTCTCTTAGCTTTGGGAAGGGTCATCTGGAGCTGGTTTTGCAGGACTCAGAAATAAAATTAGGTGAGATTTCTCACTCCTGCAGCACCGCCACTCCACTTTGCTTACCAAACAGACCTGTTCAGCAGTTCCACAGACTGCATATTCACATGAAAAGGGGCAGGACAGGAGGAGTGACTCAAGAAAACAGCTTCTTTTTGACATCTTCCTTTGGCAAAATGAAAAGATCAAGCAGATAGTGGCATATATTCACCCTCCTCATTGGGCACTTCTAGTTATGAGAAGGACCTCGGATAACGTAAGATGTAGAATTCTAGCAGATTCATGAACAGCTTTACAGTTACAACCACACCACTATACATAAGCTTTGTGGCCACAATGATCAAACCCAGCTGGCCAGGGTTAGGTATTCACATTCACATTTAAAAGCCTAAATGATTTGGCTTGATTTTCAACTTCCTGATCACCTCTGAAATCCAGGTCAAATTAGTTAAGTGCTTAAATGGAGATTGAGGTATCCACATTTAAAAATGTTGGCTTAAGAGTTAACCAACCAAAATCCGTCCTTTTTTTTCCAAAAGATTTCTCTTTCTGCAACACAAGTGCTTATTTTAAAGAACTTGTTTTGATTACTAACATGTGTCCTCACTTATATTTTATTTCATGGTGAAATTTAGATGCCGTTATGATTTCAAGTTTTAAAACACTGTAACAGCCGATTTGAGTGGATAAACAGACTAAGCACAGTTAAGAGTCCCACTGGGAAGGCTTAAAAAGATGAATTTATTCATATGCAAACATTTGCATGTCACTCAACTCAAAAAAACTCCAGTTGTACTACGACCACAGGAAAAAAGCTGGCTATACAGGAAAGGAAATCTGAAACTGAAGAAGCCCGAAGATTGCAAGAAGATCTATGAAGAGTAGTTATGTTTTGAAATGTTATCCTACACAAAAGTTAGTTCCCTTTCATATATTTTGTTAACAGTTTTTCCTAAGTGAAAGTCTTGCTTAAATTATTAAAATCTCATTCTTTCATGACTGCCTTCTTTGTCCTTAACTACATAGTAAAAAATGATAAACAGTGCAATAAACAGTGCAAGTAAAATGAGGATTTTCGCCCCCAGATACAGTCACAAAGGTATGAATTTGATTGGAACAATGCTACACCTACTGTTTAGAAAATAATAAATAAGCCACAGCAATAATTGGCTACCTAATGTCCTTACTTCTGCAACAATGCTACACCTACTGTTTAGAAAATAATAAATAAGCCACAGCAATAATTGGCTACCTAATGTCCTTACTTCCAAAGTCCTACCTTAAAGGTAACCTTGTTGATCAACCAGAAAAGACACGTTATTGGAGCATTACAGGGTATGAGTGGGGATTTGCATTACCACCCAGTGCTAGCCTAACTCTGCCCCCTCTAGACTCAGCAGCACAATTCCAATCACTGAATTAAGTCCTGGCTCTGCACAAGTCAATGAGTTTTGCCACTAACTTCAGTGGGGCCGTGACTCCACGCACAGTCTTCAACAGGAGCAGAGGTAGGCCAAGAGCAACGGGTCTAGAAAATCCCACCCTAGTATTTTGAATACTCAGAAGTCAAATAATGAAAAAGTTATGGTTCTCAGTCACATTAATTCTTCCATGTTGCAAATCCCATTTCTTTTATGGTGCACATTTAACACACAGCCTTATGCTAGCTCAACCACACCTTGGGGTTTCAGTCTCAAAGCACCACTGAAAAACCTAAGTGAGAAGAAGCTCCTTGTTTGTTGTTGTACAGTGTCTGGGTGACTGCTGATATCAGCTCCCTGCCCTTGCTACTATATTAAGATAATATTTAATATACACATACCCTGATTAATTAAAGTATTGCCAACCAAATCTGAAGGTTAAAGAAAAGTGGGTTAAATCCCCTGGGTTGCAAAAGCAGTGTAAAGCCCTTTGAAGGTGCTAAAACTTAAGCTCTTTAAAAGGAACAGGCTAGGGTCATTTTTTCTACTTCTGTTAAATGATTTTGCTTCTATTTCTACAGGTAGAGTCAGGTAGATAAAGGACTTCTGGGTCACAACTTATGACAAGTAGATGGACAATGTTTTGGGGAAGGAACAGCCTCTACAGAAGACATAGATTTCACCTTAATGAAAGTGGAAGCAGGATTCTGGCTGAAAACACTGACTTTCTTTTTTTCCTGGGAATCTGCTTGACAATGAGTTTGTTAAAGGAGCAATTAAGAGGATAAGGACATAGCAGACACGGTTACCTGGAATATTGTGTTCAATTTTACTAACCCTGTCGGAAAAAAGCTATAGCACAGCGCTTGACGAAACCTGGGTGCCAGGTTGCCACAGTGACCAGGTTTTGTAGCGCCACTGTGGAAATGCAGAGGAGCACCCTCTGGTGACCAAAAATTAAACTGTTGGCACCTAGCTGAGAGCCAGTTTTGTCAAGCCCTGATATAGCAGAAATAGAAAGGGTCCAGAGACAGACAAAAAGAATGATCAGAGATGCTTGGAAAAATTTCAGTAGGAGGATTGACTAGAAGTGATGTTTAATAAGAGAAAAAAAAACACAAAGGCATACTATATACCAGCAGTTCCCAACCCTTCCCTTTATGTGGGCCACTACACTGTTGTCGAAAGCTTTTGTGGACCACCATGTAAACAAACCATTTTAAATGTTTTTAACAAAGCCTATGACTGAGAGGAGTCAAACCTCTATGTCAAGGGGGATTAAAAACACAGTTGTTTCTAATAAATATGGACACTCACAAATGTATTGTACTCATCACAGCACATTTACCTGCAGTAATTTTCTCCACCCTCCCCCCACACAAACACCCATGGACCACCTGCAGCACTCTCGCAGACCACCAGTGGTCCATGGACCACAGGCTGGGAACCACTACTATATACCAAATAGTACCAAGCAGGTCAGCTGGCAGCGATAAGCAGGTGTGGTACTACAATCTGAGCACTTTGCACTGAAAAGTTCCAGAAGGGTAGCCACATCTGATGACATGGGTTGGAGCCCATGAAAGCTTATGCCCAAAGAAATTTGTTAGTTTTTAAGGTGCCACAGGACTCTTGTTCTTTTTGCAGTACACACTTTGCTTATGTTACAACTTACATCTCTTCTATGTCTCTTAAAATATCCTAAAAATGGAACAAGACATGAGGACAACTAATTGAGATATGCCTATCTGCCATCTTGCATCCACCCTACTACTCTAAAACTGTACCAAAATAATTTGTTAAAAATAGATTATGACTGACAACACACGTGTCTTTGACACTATTTCAAAAAAAACAAAAACAAAAAAAACCCAAACCATAATGAGTTCCATCTCCCACATTAATGAATTGTGAGTAGGCACTGGAGTTCTGCTTTCTTTGACTAGGCCACAAGCTCTAGTACCCAGTGACAGAGGAGCTGAAGGTAGACATGCATGCTTTTCACCATCTGACTTGATTTACTCATCACACCATCAGGGGCCCCTCACTTTCTTTGCCTGCAGCAGAAACTTTCATTCTGCCCTTCTGAGGTTTGTGGCTTCACTAACCCATTCTAGCAGCAGCTAGAATTTCAAATGTTGTGATCTAGAAAGAATCCCCCAGAAAACTCCCCCATGCCAAATGTAGTGAGCAAAACCCCCCTTTTGTGAACCTCATCAAAAATACTTGCCCCTCCTTCCCAAAAATGTATTACTACCTAAAAGGATATATTTCAAGGAAGAGGCAACAGAAAAACCCCATCAACACTCCATGGCTAGAAATGTTCATGGAGCATTTAATTGTTCCTGTTAAAGCAACAAGTCTCAGGTGACAGACGAAGTGCTAGCTTACGTTGGTAGCTGGGACTAATTTGGTGCTTGTTTTCCTGCAGCACAACCTGCATTACTGGGTGTGGCATTAATCACTATATCAGAAGTAGCAACAACAGAAGGCAGCTGTTCCCACACCTGTCACAGAGAATATTTCACAATATTTCATAAAGTGCCAGAAATACTCCCTGCAAAGCAATACCTCTATTTGATTAAAATTACAGATATGAATTACCGCCCCCTAAAATATCCCAGCAACAAACAAGGAAACAATCAGTTACTTAGAAAACACTGTGCAGAAAAAAATGACCTGAACCACCAGGTTTTCTATAAAACAAAGTAGGAGGGGTCCTGCACAAATATTCTACAATTAACAGCAGCTGCTCTTCAAACAACACTGCATCTCTCATTTACCTGAAGTGTTTTTTCACATCTGTGCACAGCAGTCACAGCTGCTACCTCTGTCAGGAAAAGATGCTCTCAGCCTTGAAAAACATGAGACACATTACAAGCATCTCCTACACAAAATTCAGCTGTAGGTACGGCAGCTTTCAAAGCAATGTAATGCAGCCAATTGTCAGTGTTTCATTCATTGTAATACAGTACCTACACAGATTTTAATACTTTATTTATTTTTAAAACTATATTTTATGTATTCCCATGGCCTATTGACTGTAATAACCATCAGAGCAGATGTGCTACTTGGTTTCTCTACTCACAGTAAATTTAAAAAGACCAAGTAAGATCTATAATAATTTAACATACCTGCTTTGAAAGCCATTCATAAAGCTAGTGAACTGACTGTAGTATTGCTTCATGGAAAAACTACTGCAGCCCAACATTCCCAACATTGTATGCCTACTCTGATATTTCTAAAATGCATACATCAGACGCCCCTAAAGTTTCACATCATCTGCCAATTGCAACACTGTACCTTTACATCCTCGTGCCTTAACGACACAACACATACCCTCAAAATGCATGACAGAAACTCAAGCTACCGGACAAAATTTCAGAGGAAGCTTTACGTTACAAGGCTCATATCTTTCACTGACAATTCCTTCATCACAGGCTCATCATGCAATATTTTTTCATGTAAGCAACAACAAAAAAAAAAGGTGGCAAGTTCCAAAGGGGTATCCATGTTAGTCTAGTTCAGAAAAATAAGCAAGGAGCCCTGTGGCACTTTTAAAGACTAACAAATTTATTTATCACATAAACTTCCAGAGTAGAAAATCCCACTTCATCAGACGGTGGGTTCACAGCTGATCCAGTAGGACTGAACTAAATATTTGTCTCAAACGAGAGGCATCTTCACTTAAGAGACCTGAGAGCAATGAGGACATTCCCTGTTCTTGGGTCAACAAACTGAACCTACTCCAGGCATTAACCTACAGCCAAATCCCAGAGGTCTTCCACTGAAGTCAAAACTGAGCAAAGACTACAGGGTCTGGCCCACAGTCACAGAACATCAACTCCACCATTCAAAGAGACAGTTAACAGGGTTTCTCAGGAGGAATAAATTAGGAATGCACAGTCCCAAGGTGATCTCAGCTTTCAACTAGCACTGCATCACAAAGTTTTAAAAGCAAAATCCCCCAGTGTTCTTAAAAGAGAGCTTTACAACTTTTTTTCTCTCCCACTCACCAGTGATATGGAGTAAGCATTCGCCAGCGAGCGGCCTGTTTCATCAGCTTCTGCAAAATTTCAGCATTTATCTTTTAAAAAGGCAAAGACCTTGCTCTGATCCTACTCATACAAGCCTAAGGCTGAAGTAACTTCACTGAAGTCAAAGAAGCAACAAGCCTGAAAGGGATGTAAATGAGAAGGGAACCAGGTATCAAGTTTTCAGCACTTACATTTGCAAATGAAGTCCTGAAAATGTGAACCGATGCAATGTTACGGATCCTGACTCTGCAAGCAGATGGCTTTCCCATTTCTACCACTAACCTGAACTGTGCCAAGTAGCTAGAGTGGGGATATTGGGATGGGGAGGAGGGACAGTTCCATGCTATTCAGAAAAGGGGGGCAAAAACAAAACTGACAAGGCTCAGTTTCAGTCTGCTGTTACTTCCTTGCTTGTTTTGCTATGAGAAGGTGCAGAGGAAGGCACTGCTGGCCCCGTTCTTGAGGAGAAGGATCCAGAGACTGAAACTGGAGTAGAATTGTAGGCATCCCCCACTCTCAGTAGCCAAGTGGCCAAAAATGGGAAGATCTGTGAACCCATTTTCATGCTAAATAGAATGGGGTGGGGAAGGACAATCCTTTCTAGAAGCAGAGGAAACTAAAAGGAACTTCAAATTAATCAAACACTTAAACCCTAGAGGTTAATATGAAACATGGAAAGTTGAGCAGCATCCAGGGAAAGCATCCTCATAGGAATGCAAGCAAGCTCTTCATCACAGCTGGGATCTTGGCCCTCACTGGTAGATTCTTTCCACATTCCCTTCATCTTTCATGTCAGTCTCTGGCTTGTAGGTTTAATCCACAGGCATAAAAATGCTGCTGTGTAGATCTCAAACTGTGCCAAACACAGCAAAAGATTCTAATCAAAGTATGTTGCACACCACAGAGGTTTGCAAAATGGGGACCCTGTCCTCTAGTATTTTGTTAGTGATGTAATAAAGAAAGAGGAAACTCGATGCATTTCCGATAGCAGTGCTTCCCAACCTTTCCCTTTATGTGGACCACTACATCATTATCGATAGCTTTTATGGACCACCATGTAAACAAACCATTTTAAATGTTTTCAACATAGCCTATGGCTGACAGGAGTCAAATTTGTATATCAAAGGGGATTAAAAACACGGTTGTTTCTAATAATTTATTACACTCACTCATAAACATATTCCACTCATCACAGTACATTTATCTGCAGTACATTTACCTGCAGTAATTATCTCCTCCCACACACACACACCCCCATGGACCACCTGCAGTACCTTCACAGACCAGCAGTGGTCCATGAACCAGAGGCTGGGAACCACTGTCCTATAACAGTGGTTTTCAACTTTGTTTCTCAGGACCCAGTTGAAAAAAAATCATTTATGCCCATGACCCAATAATTACATCTTTGGGCAATGCATTCCAGTCTTTTGGCAGAGACAGCAAAAGGTGCCACGATCCAGTGCCTGAGGGTCTGTGACCCAGTACTGGGTCCTGACCCTAAGTTTGAAAACCACTGTCCTATAGGACTGTCCAAAGGTTAAGCAGTTGTTGAAAGAGGCTGGAGACAAAAGTGAAAACAGCACTTGGCTTCAGCAATCAAACCTTGGCAGATGATTGTGTCCTAAGTCAAGTGATTCTCAGCCTGGGATCCATGCAACGGTCTTCCAGGACGTAGTTCAATTCATTTAGATGTTTGTCTACCTTCAGAACAGGTTACATACAAAGCACTAATGAAGTCCGTACAAACTGAATTTTGATACAGATAATGACTTGTTCATACCACTCCATATACTATACTCTGAAATGTAAGTACAATATTTATATTCAATTTGATTTATTTTATAAATACATAGTAAAAATGAAAGAATAAGGCTATATCTACTTTGCTGCCTTCATTACGATTGATGCAGTGGGATCAGATGAATCAGTTGTGTACAGGCTCAACAGTATAAATCCTCCTCCTTGAAAGGGCTAAGGTTGCATCGACAGGAGAGCATCTCCTGCCAACCCAGAGCTGTGAAGACGCTGCACTATGTGAACGTAAGAATGTTGACAAGAGCTATGCAATCTTGTGCATCTCGTCAATAACAGTATAGATCAGACGTAAGCAATTTTTCAGCATACTGTGGTTTTACTTTTTTTTTCTTTTGTATTTTTGTCTGATTTTGTAAGCAAGTACTGTCACAGGATGCACATCCGTGTGCCCTTAGGTTATGATCTATGTCACTCGCTGTTCACTTTTGCAATGCCTAGAGACATATGTAACTTTAAGCAGAGGAGCTGTCCTGTTGAAGCTATATATGTGCACACATGGTTGGGACCTTAGGCCAGTGTTTCCCAACCAGTGTGCCATGGCACACAGGTGTGCGGTCAGGCCTAAGCAGGTGTGCCACAGAATTTTCTGAAAAACTTCTCAGACTTCTGGATTGCCTCATGAATATTCATGAGTTCATTTGGGCACTATATGGTGGTGTGCCTCAAAATAATTAAAGGTATCAAGGTGGGCCACAGCAGAGAAAAAAGTAGGAACCACTGGCTTAGACTGCAAGAAGAATCACAAATAACTATTCTTTCTGTTGCAGTAAGTGCACCATTCAGCATAAGGACCCCAAATGGGTAACTTGCTTTACTAACAGACAAGAAAGATGAGATGCAGTCTACAAGCAGTTTGCAATCTAACATGTAGACACATACCATACACAGATGCCATACATAAAATACTAAAATTTAAGAGCAAATCACTATTTCAATTTGATTTAAAACAAATGCATTCTTGCTTTCTAATGCAAGCTTTAAGAAACAGGAATTTACCATATCTGAAGATAAAAATAAACTGCAGCCACTATTGGGAGAAGCTGTGATTATTATGTAATAATGGCGGCGTGGCTACAAAGCCCACAGGGCACCCTCTATTTTGAAAGGCAGAGCTCCTGCCTGCAGGGGGCAGAACAGACTGTACCAGGCTGTGGTTTGTAGGCAATTGCAGTTGCTGTGTTGTGTAATGTTTAAATAAAAATAATTTCATTGCTACATATACAGTCTCTATGCCTTAATAAAAAGACTAACCTGGTTACAAGTACAATCAAGCTACATATTATATTATTTTTAAACCAGTAAATTTACTGGAAGACTTAATGGGACCAAGAGATGGTTTGAATAGAAAGTGCCACATGCTCAGGTTCAAAAGAGAGGAGTCTAATCAAACTTT
The DNA here is from genome assembly GCA_007922195.1 of Podocnemis expansa. Taxonomy (NCBI): domain Eukaryota; kingdom Metazoa; phylum Chordata; order Testudines; family Podocnemididae; genus Podocnemis; species Podocnemis expansa. The sequence continues at coordinate 90,907,954 of ML681966.1, forward strand.
TTCAGATTTGCATTGTTCTTGCCTTAAAATACATACAGTTCAAAAAGGTGACATAGCTTCCCAGATTGGACAAGTGCAAAAACACCCTCTGGAATAGTATGACTTTCCTCTGCTGTTATGAGAAATGAAGAAGAAATCAAAGACCTTTTACAATTATTCCTATCATTTCCATATTTTTCATATTGATGGAGCATTTCTAACTATAAGCAATTGTCCAATACAGGCCTTTATAGGTCATCCGTTTGCTTGAGCACAAACATCAGGCATACAAAAAGTGGCACAATGTTCTTCTGTACATCTCCCATAAACATCCAAATCACTTCCTTTGTACACAGATGAAACCTCATACAACCAACACTAATTTTCCTTCACATGCAGAACTCTCTTCTCCTATTTTCATACAGAGACGTTTGAGTTAGTTCCACGCATAAATAATTTCTTAGCTAAGAATGTAAAGTGTTCAGCAGAAGGTGGCAACAGTGTGCATCGCTTGGCTGACGCACACAAATCCATCTGTGACCGAAAAGCAAACTGCAGCTTTACCTTGTTCATTTGCATCACTGCTTAAATCCCATTTTTATTTAGACTAATGAGGGGATGGCACAGGCATGGAATAACACTGGCCATCACTTAAGACTTTTGGATAGCAAGACATCTGGATCAATCTAGCTGGGATTAGCCAAGTACTATGCAGATTACAGCAATGATAACTTGGACTCAACTTCTGTTTCATATTTACATACATCTGTACAGGAAACCACTACAAACAGTTTGCTGTGAAACTGGAAAGAACAATCCTGTTTCGCTTTGAAGTCTATATTCCTCACTATAACTAAGGAGGAGGAGGAAAGAACACCACACTAGCATTATGTTGTTTCAGTTAGCTCTGCACTATGTCCCACACATACTTGGGGGGGGGGAGTCATAAAAAGCCACATCAGGGACTTTTCACCCATTTCTAAACCTTGGTATTAACTAACAATCATCATATTACTTGGTGAGATATACTAAATACATTCCCCAAACATATACTAACATAGCAGTAAAACAACTGAGCTGCTCAAATATCACATGAGCCAGCTAAAATGCTTAAGAACTTCCATGAAGTTCTGCTTGTATTTAAAAAAAAAAATTCAAATAAACCCAGAAATTGGGTAGAACTCCCATTTCCACTGAGCAGGCTTTTTTCCTGAGTCAGAACTGCAGAATGAGTCTCATAATTTGTTTGCAAAGCAAAGCCTTAAGAAGTTTTTGTACTACTGAAGCATCGTTTAAATGAAATCAGTTTATTTCCTGAATGCACAGATTTCCTTTAAGCAACACATAAAACACAGAGCAAGGATGTGTGCCGCAAACATAGAACAGACTTCTAGGCAAAGATATGTCAAACAGCAAAAGGCAGCAACATGGCTCTGTGCTTGTAAAGATCTTATTTTATTTATTAAATTTATTAATTGTTGTTATTATTTTTTTAAATGCAGAAGTGGTTTTCCTGATGCTTATTATTTGGCTGAATGAGCTGAAGTGAGATACCCTGGGGCAGCTGCTGACATAATGACTGATTGTGTGGCGGAGCTGAGAATGTGAATGATGATGAATTTTGAAAGGCTCTGGAATTTGTGAATAACAAAAGTAGCTACAGTTCCAAAAATCTCACCATTTGTTCTCAGCAACAAAGAAAGACTCAGAGGTCTTTGTTCAACAAAATGATTCAAAACCAGGATAGAAAAAGAATTAAGGTTTCTCTCTACTGGTATAATACAGCAAGCAGTCCCTAAGGAGAAAAAAAAGTGAAGGTATTCTGGTTGACATATTGTCAGAATTGTTGCAATATGACTTGATCTCATGTCTTACACTCCCCTGCATTTATTTTCATCCCATTCTGTAAGTTCCCCCTCTTCAAAGTGTCTGACGAAGTGGCATTTTCTCCCACGAAAGCTCATGTGATAAATAAATCAGTTAGTCTTTAAGTGCCACAAGACTCCTTGTTTATATTGTAAGAAGAATAACTATAATTCTGACACTTTCATTTCAATTCTGACTCTGTCACATGTATGTAATTCTCGAGATCCAAAGATCTTTCTAAATAAATTTTGCCCTTATGTAAGAGACAATCCCCCCTTATTTCAAGGGGAGTTGTGCCTTCTTACTTGGTCCAAAATTAGTCCATGTTAGTCGAGTTCAGCAAAACAAACAAGGAGTTCTGTGGCACTTTTAAAGACTAACAAATTTATTTATTTACTTTAAAAGTGCCATAGGACTCCTTGTTTGTTCTTGGGGAATTCGATCTGTCATGAAGAAAATACAAGGAACTGAACAGTTAAAACACCTTCTCACAGATAAGGATATTGGTTTGCTTAGATTCTTCTGGAACATAAACATTAAAATGCAGTTATTTTTCCCCTTAGAAACTGAAATTTAACATTAAACAGGTTTTAAACACATGGTTATTAATAGCATTTCTTGGTTTTATTGCAACATGTAGTCATGGACTACAGCCCATTTTGCTAATTATGGCACACACATACACTGAACAAAAAGATGGTCCCCTGCCCTGAAGATCTTACATTTGAGCATGACAACAAACAAGCACTTCTGTTCCAGAGACCCTGTTTCAGGAATATTTTTAATAGAACCTCAGAGTTATGAACACCACAGGATGGAGGTTGTTTGTAACTCTAAAATGGTTGTGATCCTAAACAAAACATTAAGCCCTGGTTCTTTGAAAAGTTTACAGCTGAATATTGACTTAAAACAGCTTTAAAACACCACTATGCAAAAGACAAGTGCTTCTTTCCCTTTATTTATTTAGTAGTTCACATAAAACAGTACTGTACTGTATTTGCTTGTTTCTCTCTCTCCCCGTAGCTCCCTGACTGTGTACTTCTGGTTTCAAATGAGGCATGTGGCTGGCTGGTCAGTTTGTAACGCTGGTTTTCATAACTCTGAGGTTCTACTGTATTACAGTCAACAATAGATGTTAACCTGATAGTTTTCCACTGTACCAACAACTGCTATCCCAATAAACATAAACTCAGATAAAAAGACTAAGCCACATGCCAGAGTGCAAGGAATGGGAAAACTTCCTTCTTATTGGGAAGGTTGTCAAGCATGAGAAATTAAACACCAGACAAAAACAATTCTGATGCTAAATCAAAAATGGACGCCATATATCATAAGTGAATTGAAAAGAGGGCGGGGAGAACCCAAAGATTATTAAGACCATTTTTTCCATGAGCTCAGACTCAGACAGAATGTCCACACCACAGCAAAACACTTGCACCTCACCCATGTCAGCTTGGGCTGCAGCGTTATAAAACCGCAGTGTAAACATTTGGGCTCCAGTCCAGCCTGAGACTGACTGTCTACAATGCAAATTTTTAGCCCTGCTGTCTGCAAATAAGGGCAAGCCATTGTTTTGTTCTGTTTTTTGTTGCAGTGCAGACATACCCTCAAAGTTCAAGTCCAGAAGTGATCATTGTGATCAGCTAGTCTGACCTTCTGCACACCACAGGCCACAGAACCTCATCCACCCACTTACCCTCTGACTGAGTTACTTTTGATTGAAAGCTCAGCTTTCTATCTCTGCCATCAAGGCACCTAAGTGAAGACGCTGCCTTTCCAAAGAGCCTCAGCACCCAGCAGATTCCACAGGTCTCAACATGACCTTCCTCTGAAAACCTAGTTTCATTTGGGTGTACCGAGCATTTTTGACCTGGCATGGTTTGTCTGTCTCCTCGAGTATAGCTGAAACAATTAGTTCTGTAATAGAGGAGAAGTCTAGTTTGAAAACTTGGAGCAGGTGATGTTTTGTTGATTCAGACCTAGAATAGAATCGAATCGAGTCAAATCATAGGGTTGGAAGGGACCTCATGAGATCATCAAGTCCAACCCCCTGGGGCTTGAACCCAGGACCTGCTGCATATTAAGCAGAGGCTAGCTAGAGTTCCTCTCTAGGCTTTAGAAACAAGGCTTTGCATAAAAATCAAGCTAAACAAGCTGTCCAACATGATGCTCCGAGTCTACACTAATGCTATATCCACACACAGGCAGTTAAATCTATTTAACTTAGATTGATTTAATCGAATCGCTATAAAAATCATTAAATCAATTTAAGCCAAATCGATTTAACAGGTCCACACCAGAAAGTCAAATTGAACTAACATGTCCAGGGACAGGACTTGCTAGTTCGATTTAGGAGAGGGACACCATGGGAGGTGTGGCAAGATGGCCCCCTAGAAGGGCCATGCCCCCACTCAATATATCAATAGAGGAAGGCACCCTGGGAAGGAGAAGGGCAAAAGTGTTAAAACGAAACAGATGTTAAATTGAAATAACACATCCACACTGTGTTATTTCAATATAACGGTTGCAATCTAAGCGTTGCTTTGATTTTAAACAAGGTTTTATTGAATCGATCTAAATTTCCTTGTTTCAAAATGATGGAGCTCGTCACTTTGAAACAAGAAAACTTCATGTGGACCAAAGCTTTTTAAAATCGAAATAACCAGCATTATTTCAATTTAAAACCTGTGTGTGGACATACCCTCAGAGTCTGATCTAAAGCTTGTTGAACTCAAAAGGAAGACTCCTGTTGATTTTATCAGACTTTGGATCAGGCCCTAACAGGGAAAATATGGTCAAAATGCTTCAAACCATGTATGTATCAACTGTTTTAAACCATGTGTTTCCTGCAGCAATTAGCAACAGCTGAGACCAATATTGCCTTTGGTTTGTATTTCACAGTTTGCCAGGATACAAAAAATTTAGTAGAACTAGGGGGTAACTTCCTCGTCCCCTTGAAATCAATGGACTCTTCGCCTTTCACTTCCAAGAGGCCAGGATTTCACACCAAAGCAGTATCTTGTCCCAGGAGTAAGCAAAGGACAATTCTCCCGATTTCAAAGTGAGCTTGATCAACTGATGCTGAACTTGATCCTATGTCTTGGAGATTGTAATTTGTCAATTTCCTCTGACAAAACAAGGGAATAGGAGCAGAACAAGTTAGAGCAGACAGTAAATGTTGCACAAAATAGGCAGCATTATCAAGGCCAGAAACATCTTTAGACTCATGTCTGCATTCCCCGTGCACCAACATCCCTCTTTGTGGGAAGAAAAGCTGTGCAAACATACCCTAGGAATAACAGCACCCCATGGAATGATTTGTCAAGGTATCATCATTTTTCCTTTGATGGGTCGTCTCTGGGTTTATGCGGTCCTTGACTATTCTGTAAAAGGTAAGTCTAAATCTGGCACACAACACCCTCAGAGATGCATACTCCACTGCCATGGATTTCAACGGGAGAGGCAGAAGCAGAATACAGAATTGCCAGACCCCCAATGTTCGAAAACTATTAGTATGCCACTCCCCAAACCAAGAGACTGACTTAAAAATCATAAGGCTTTTTGTTTTTTTGTTTGTTTGTTTGTTTGTTTGTTTGTTTGTTTGTTTAAATAAATGTTGGGTTCTTTTTATCATTCTCCTGGCTTTTGAGCCTTTAGAGTGTACTCGCTTTAGATTTTCAGAAGTTTTCTCTGCACTTATGAGGACAAGAAGCTTATTCCTTTTGTTGAGATTCATCGAATCATAGAAGATGAGGGCTGGGAGGGACCTCAAAAGGTCACCTAGTCCAATCCCCTGCTCAAAGCAGGACCAATCCCACTAAAACATCCCAGCCATGGCTCTGTCAAAGCTGGGTTTTAAAAACCTCTAAAGATGAGGATTCCACCACCTTCCTAAGTAATCCATTCCAGTGCTTCACCACTCACCTAGGGTAAAAGTTTTCCTAATATCCACCCTAGACATCCCTCACTGCAACTTGAGACCATTGCTCCTGGTTCTGTCAACTGCCACCACTGAAAACAAGAGCTCCATCCACCCTCTAATCCCCATTCAGGTAGCTAAAGGCTACTATCAAATCCCCCCTTCCATCTTTTTTCTTGCAAACTACACAAGCCCAGTCTCCCTCAGCCTCTCCTCAAGAGCCATGTTTTTCAGCTCCCTAATTGTTTTTGTTACTGTCCACTGGACAGTTTGTCCACATCCACATTTCATCCAGTTTGTCCACATCCACATTCTCATAAAACACCATGATTTCAGCGGCTGGAGCTTTAAAAAATAATACTAAAAATTATGAGATGTGTGACAAAACCACAGAAGAGTTGGCACCTGTGCTCGAAAGGTAATAGATTCAGAAGTTCAGTTTCAAACTGTTCGACACAGCACGGAGTAAGAAGCATGCAAAGCAACAGAGATTTGGTCAGTTTAAAAAAATACCAGTTGTAATGTCTCTGAAATGTGCTTTAACACCTGTTTTTAATTCTGCTGTATGCCATATCTGTATGAACACTTACTTTTCCAGCCTCAGCTATAATCACACAATATCATGTCTGATACTGATATTAAACTATGGAAACATGAAAGTCATAGTTCACCAACCCTACAGTTTCAAAGGAAAGCCTTCTGTTATTTACATTTGCTCAGCACTTTGTGCTTTGACATGCAGTAATCTTAATTTACTGTTTAAAAGAAAACTCTTAATTCCACTCCAAGACCTATTATCCCCACTGTCAACCCCATTTCATCCTTAGTCTACAGAAACAGTAATTTATTGATCAAAATATAAGGCACGGCTGTTGAGTTCCATTTTTCACCTGTATTGAATCTACAGATCTGCTGAAAGGCATATGGAGCTGTGAAAGGTTTTCTTACTCCTACATTTGTAACTTATTTACTCAGCACAAGTAAAGCATTTGCTTTTGTTCCTCTTTCCTGACATTCCATCAACCCGTAAGACCTGTTCCTCAGCACAGGGGTCATTCTACCTTCTGTTTCATTTCCTGTGCCTCTCAGCTAGTAGTGATCTGGTTCTGATTTTTCCTTATTGCTTTCCAACACAATGCTCAGCTGTGTTACCCCTCACACACAGGCACCTAGCACTGTACAAGAACTAAAGTATTTGCATTAAAACCAAACCTATTTATTGGGGGGAGGGAATCTTCTCATATTTGATTATATTTTGGTTGTAAAACAAAATGTATTAACATTTGGTTTCCGAGAATAAAATGTATTCAGTCACTGCTTCTAATATTTAAGTTTGGAATCTCCTCCCCCAGCAGAGTTAGGGATAACAGCACTGAAGTCAGTGACATTACAGAAATTAATTCAGGGTTGCCTGTCTGCATTGGACAGGAGGTCGAGTTAGACGACCACAGAGGTCTCTTCTGGCCTTATAATATGAATCTAGGACATCACACTGATATTACCCAGATGTGAGAGGAAAATCAGGCGCTTTGCATTTATATAGCATTTTCCATCTTCAAAGCACTTTACGAATATTAACTAATTAATCTTCCCAACACCACTGTGAGGGGGGTAAGAAAATAAATCCTCGTTGCACCACCAGGGAACAGAGACTTGAAGGGTATATGTATGCCAGTGGCTCTCAACATGTTTACCATTGTAGGCTGCACGTCTCCCACAACATGTTAGGAGGGCTGGAGCTAATACTATTTGTATGGCCCTGGATGTCACATGGGACACAGCTGTGTGCTGACTGGTCTGCAGCTTGAGAACCACTGGTACACAATGAAGACACATGGCATGACTGCAGCCAGTCCAAATCAGCTGACTCAAGCTCATGGGGGTAAAAGCTGCAGTGTAGACATTCCTAGGAGCCTCCCCTCTCATGGGGTCCCAGAGGCCAAGTTCCTGCCCAGCCCTCAATGTCTACACCACAGTTAAACAGCTTCATAGCTCCTATCCTGGCCAGCTGCAGGTGTTTAACTGCAGTGTAGATATCAGCACTAGAGGATGGTGAGCTGACTAAATCACAGAAGCAAGTCCTTGAAAAGCTGGATTCCTTTGCTCCGCATTTGCTGTGAGACTGGGTAAATCAGCACACTCCTCTAAGTCAGCAGTTCCACGTGCCGCCACACAGCAGTAGGAGCGCCATGAGAGCCAGGAAGACAGGGGGCAGTGGGCGGGTTGGTGTGCCCTGTAGTGCTGCACGTGCTGCCAAGAGTGTTGTGAACCATGAAAGGTTGAGAACCATTTCTCTGAGCCACTCAGTGAAAGCCACTACAATTTTTGCTCTGGTGTAGCCTAGAGGGGAAGTTGTTCCCACTGTTACAGCCTCTTTTGTACTGATGCAGTGCATCTATGCTAAGTTTGTGCATAGCCTAAGGACATCGCAGCAGCCACACCAGTGCACATGCCCTCATGCAGACAGCCCTCAAGTCTCTTCACCTATAAGAATGAGGACAATACCACTTCACCTGCCTGGGGATGCAGTGCACTTTAATCCATTCCTGTTTAATGACATAGCTAGGACTGCAACAGAAGAGGACCGTTCTTGTCCCTGTGCTAAAACCACACCATGTTCACTCAGAGCATAACTGGTGACAGCATGTGTAGCTAGCTGCCATAGAGAAAAGCTCTGCAAAGAAGGAAGCAGCAGAGAGAGGTTTCAGCAGCAGCTTTTGATGTGTCTTTACTCATCTAAGCAGAACCTCCCTGTCTACACTGCTATAAAAATTCATGATAAGGGGGCTAGCTGTGTACGTTATCCACACGCTGCCATACGAATTGTGGTACGTAGACAAACCCTACGAGATCTTTTTTCATGCCACCTTTACTGCCAGCATGGTAAGCTGCCAATGGAAAAACAAGACTCCTATATTTATTGAGCCTGTTTGAAGGAAGGCAAAATGAGTTACACTGTACCATGATGATGATGCCAAGAAAATTCAATGCTGTCCAACCAGAAAGGACACTGACATTTTCATCTTCAGTGGAAGGCTTTTTTAATAGGACTCCTGGCACTTCAGGGACTACATAAAAATATTCCAATATTGCCATCTATTTTCATTCCTACAGTGACAGACAGGAGGTTCCACCAGGAGCCAATTAGGATAGGAATACATGATTCAAGTGTACTGACCTACTCATCTAAATTCCCAGTTGCTGCCAGGCTAGAGTGCTGCGGCCAGGGCAAACAACAGATAACCAATAGTCAATGCAGTCTATGGCAGTGGTTCCCAGCCTGTGATCCGGGGATGCCCAGGGGTCTGCGGACATGTTGCAGGGGGTCTGCAGAGCCTCTCCCTACCAGGGCTGGAATCCAGCGACAGCCCTGATGCGCCCTGCCAAGGCTGCCTTTCCCCTCCCATGGCCAGATCCTGGCAGGGGCAAGGGCAGGGGGCCATAGCTGCTGCAGCTTGGCTCCCCAGTGGCATGGGCAATGGTGGTGGCAGCGCTGCTTGACAGTTGTCCCAGTGGTGCTGCCAGCATGGTGCGGGCCAGATTACATAATCAGTCAGGGGGGCCACAAAGATTTTTTTTCGGTCCCCAGCCTGCAAAAGGTGGGGAACCACTGGTCTATGGAATTGGACTGTCACTTGAGGCCTTCTATCAATCAGATCCCATAGCCTTTGATCAGACACTAATCCCTTCACAGAGCTAAGGGGTTACGTTTGGTCCAGGAACAAGCAATTCGATCTGTCAGCAGGGGTGAATCAAACCCATGATTTCAGGAGCGAAAAAAAGATAGGGGGAGGGAGGAATTTATTCAGTTCCCCAGGGGCAGGTTCCATTGGCTTTAACAGCGTCACTCTGCATTCACTCAAGTGGATTTGAGAACAGAATTCGGTCCTTTGGTTTGGCAACTGCCTCTGATCTCAGTGGTCATTAACGTGCAGAGCCACACAATAGGTCTAAGCAGCATGTCCCCCTGCCCTCTAAATGACCTTTAATCAGCACTGAGACACAATGGGACAGAGTTGCTGATTCAGAGCAGTTCCCATCTACCATGTCGATTCGTATTTACTCCATTAAGCTAGAACAGCTGCTTTCTGCTCAGCCCATTTTTTCATATACAAAAGTTATCAATTCTATTTGTCAAGGCTCCGTTGGAGGATTTATATTTTTTTATTTTTTTTGAGCAAGGCTCTGTTTAATCTGCATACTACACTGAACAAACAGTGCCCTTAGGGAGCAGGCATTGGTGGAAATATAGATGTCTGTCATAATGGAGCATGCTAGCAGTTTGACTTTATTATTTTTAAAACAGGCAGAGATGATATTTTATCTGATGTCCTAACAGCTGATTAAACTTGGTGTTGCAAACTACAACTCTGTGCAGACTTTTCAGGAGCACTAAAAGGAAGAGAAAGAAATCACAGTGTTTTTGCTCCACCCCCCCATTTAACAACTAAAAGAGAAGCCAGCCACAGAATCCCTCCCACATATACAATTCCTGCTGCCTGCAAAACCACACACCCACTACTGTACTTCCCTCTCCCCATCAAACCTGACACATGGACACCCAGCCCGCCCCCTTCCCTATCTTTCCACCTCTCCCAGTTCGATTTACACACACACAATTTAACTTGTTCTCTCCTTTTTCCACGCACAACTCCTAGAGCTGCTCCTGCAGAAGGGGAGGAACCATTCCAGCATCTCAAGCAGGCCATGGCACAAAGGGGAGACAGAGAAAGGTTTGATCCAGGAGGACAGTAAGGTTGGCTAGCATCAGCAGGTGGGAGGCTGCAGGGGAGAAAGAAGAACATTTTCATTTTTGCCTCTGCACACACTAATGCAACACAGGGGTCAGAGTTCATCCAGCTGATTTCACAAGGTGACCCTGAGTCTGGCAGAACCTTTCGGTGATTTTCTCTCTCTTTCATCTTCATACTTTTTCACCCAGTCTGTCCAAGGGGTATTGAGCCAGATAGAGGTCTCTTTCCTCAGACAAACCCCAGCTTGGATTTAAAGTAAGCAAAGGCCAGGATCAAGTTTTGTCCAAATGCCTGTCTGATCTAGTAAGGAGGCCGGAAGGAAGGATGGTTAATGAGTTAGGGCAGCAGTCTTTGTCTCAAGAGACTATGCTTCTGGTCCCTGCTTGGCCTGTCACTTGTGCCTCACTTTCCCCAGCTCTATAATGGGGGTATAAGCACTGGCCTAGGGTCCTGGAAAGATAGATGAATTCGGACGGTGAGGTGCCCAGATATTGTCGTCATGGGGCCAGAGAAGTACCTGTATGACCTACAAGCTTCATCATAAGGTTCTGGTGATTAGCTGCAGGAAATGGCAAAGCACAATCTGCATGGCATAGCATGAGCTCTAACTAAACTTCCAGAAGGAACCACACTCTCACAGAAAGTGACTTACGAAGGCAGCAGGAAGGAGAAAGGTCAAATGATGATGGAGCATGGCAGCAAATTTAGGGATCCTTCTAGCTCAAGCATGGGTACCTGCTCCCACTTCAGTCATCTTCCATAAGTGGCCCACTGTTTGATCCAATTCCCCATCTGGTTAGCAGAGGCCTCCATGATGTCTGAGTAGGTGGAAAAGGCAGCCCTGGGCAGATGGCAAAGGGGAACAGGTACCAGGAAACAGCCAGAGGCGTGTCCCTAGAATTGGCTGCCCAAGGGAGGTGTGGGTAGCTGGTAGCTGTGGTGGGTGACAGACCAGAAGCAGAGAGCAGGGAGGCAGCTGTAGCACAAGGCTCATCCCTGGGAAAAGAAAAGTGTGGTGTTGGCAAACAAAGAGAGGGAGCATGAACGTTCACAAGTGGTACATCACTGTTCTCTAAGGCTATGTCTACACCTAAAATCGTAGTTTGGACTTGGTTAGTCCGTACAAAATAGTTCAAACGTTAGTTAGAACTAAGCATTTTTTTTAGTCTGAAATTACTTTTAATTCAAACTAGTTGCGCTTTTTAGTTTGAACTAACTTTTTCGTTCCAACTAAAAAAGCGCAGTTAGTTCAAACTAAAAGTTAGTTCAAACTAAAAAATGCATTTAGTTCAAACTAACCACTAGTTTGAACTAAATGCGCAAATTAGTTCAAATTAAGCAGTTAGTTCAGACTAACCAGCCAAACTAACTAGTTCAAGCTAAGCTTTTTTTTCAAAAAAAAAAAAATTTAAGTCTAGTGGAGACAGGATTCAAGTTAGTTCAAATTAAGGCTCCTTAATTCAAACTAATTTGCTAGTGTAAACATAACCTAATACAGGACAGGACCAGAAGGGAATCCCAGGTCCTGGGTCCGAGGACAAAGCTAGCTTTTGTATCACCCTGATTGGGTGCTCCCTCAAAGCCCGGAAATGAATTAATCCAATAGTTTACTGTAAGTGTCCATGAAGCCACTATCTCTAGGGCATTTGCATGCTCTCTTGTCTGCTAGCACAACATAATCCCTTCCTTTTAGCCAAAGGGGCACACTTCTTGGGAGCCCTCCAGAGAGAAAGCCTAGAGGCCAAAATGGCACCAATGTTAGTCTGGTGCTGCTGGCCATCTAGGAAGAGATAGGCCTAGATTTCCCAAGTTGCCCAGGGATGTGCCCACCCAGTCATAATAAATGGGAACTGAGCATCTCTAGAAAGCGGTAAAAATCTGAGATCCAAATGGGTAGCCATGCTAGTCTACTTCAGTAAAACAAACAAACAAAGAGTCCTGTGGCACTTAAAGACTAACACATTTATTTTTCACATGAGCTTTCATAGGAGAAAATCCCACTTCATCAAACCCTTCAAAGCGGTTGACGAAGTGGGATGTTCTCCCACAAAAGCTCATACAAAAAATAAATTTGTTAGTCTTTAAGTGCCACAGGACTCCTGTTTGTAAAAATCTTAGTCATGGTACATCACAGAATGCTAGTGCTCCCCGCAAAGAGGGACAACTGCAGGAAATGAATGAGTCCTTTTCTTCTCCGGCTGTAAAACAGGCAAGGAATCCTATGGCACTTAAAGACTAATGCATTTATTTATCACATGAGCTTTTCTAGGAGGAAATCCTATTTCGTGAGATGCTTTGAAGGTGGGTGAACTTACAGAATGGGAGGAAATAAATGCAGCGAAGTGTAAGTCATAGGATCAGGTCACATTGTAACAGCAAATCAAAGCAGCTGTTAAGATTCAAACACTGGGGAACAGCATATAAAAGAAGATGGGGTCAAATCACCTGTTATAACTAGAAAAACATCCAAAGTCCATATTTAGCCCTGAAGACAGACAGTCAAATTTGCAAATGAACTCCAATTCTGTAGTTTCCCTTTGATGCCTTCAGCTGTTATTCATTTGTTTGAGCACAGTAATTAGCAAATCATTAATGGAGTGTTCAGGAAGATGGAAGTGCTCAGCTATTTTTTTTTGCATATTGTGATTTCTGATGTCAGATTTGTGCCCATTTATTCTTTTGTGCAGACACTGTCCTGTCTGTCCAATCTATCAGGCAGAGGGGCATTTCTGACACGATGGCATAAATCACATTGGTGGATGAGCAGGTGAATGAACCTTTGAGGGAGTTGCTGGTTTTCTTAGGTCCTGTAATAGTGTCTTTTGCGCAGATATGTGGGCAAAGTTCTCTTGCTGTGTGTTTGATTTATTTTTTAATGGGAGAGGAGATTTAAAGCTTTGGACCACGGAAATTTACCAGGAGATTGTAATTTACACAAAGGTACAGCAGTTTATGCACCTTGTGTTATGATCAAGGCTAACACAAAGAAGTTGCCTGAAACCATAAAGTACTTTCTAGAAGGTTGCAAAACAGGTGGCTTTGAATCCAGAACCCTAACACACACAAACAAAAACAGAGAGAGACAAACTGGTTGCTTCCTCAGGCGGAGGGACACAGCTCACTAGTCTGTTATTCTCAGGACATGTTTGCACAGCTTTTCTTCCTACAGAGAGGAATTTTGGTGCATGGGGAATGCAGAGGTGGGTCTAAAGATGTTTTTGGTTCTTCTTCCTACAAAGCCGCTACCCCCTGCTAGCACAGGACCCAGAAACCCCTTGCAACTCAAACTGATTGTTTTCTGTAGACCCTGCTGTTGTTGCCACTGCTATCTCATTCACTGGCAGCACTCTCACACAATACAGGATTGTAATTATAGCAATGACTGCATTTTAAATTCTGCCATCTCTTGCATGGAAGCTACTTAACCAGTGCCTCATTGTTTGAAACCCTCTGATTTTCTGCGGTGGGGTACTGTGCCAAAAGGCTTACAATGCATCTCCAAAGTAGCTAAATGAAGATTTAAATACAGGTGCTAAAAGGCGGGCCAAGTGTAATGTAGTCTTACCCCCTTGTGAATATGTCTCCTTTAAAACAGTCGTAGCTTAAATTAATAAAAAGGAATGACGTTCCCCATGAGTAGAGCAGCATCTTTTTTCACAGCCTGATCACCATTTTATTAGGCTGGTTACAGAACACATTTCAAGGTTTGTACAGGCTCTGAAAAACGACAACATTTGTTCAAGCATAAAACTTTCCCAGAAGTAATACTACCCTAAATTACCTATCATTTCTTCAAGTGAGCTGCTTTCCTTTTCCCGTGATGATTGTTATGCTCATGGTGTGCATTAAGGATAGACTTACCAGACAGGTATAGTGCACTAAAATGGAAATGCCAATATGGTGAAACAGAACGGATCACATTTAACAATATCATTAAGTATATTAATACCACAGGAGGCAATGACCACAAAATGCAATATGATTGTAACATTACCTGTATATTATTAAAAACTTCTCATCTAGCTGGCCCAGTGACACGCAAGCAGGCATCATGCTGTTTATTACCATCAACTGGAGCAACCGCTTTTCAGGCTTTATTTTCATTAGGGATCAAGAAAAGTAAACTCTTGAAATAGCTAATTTGCTTTATTGTATTGATACTGAGAATAAGAAATCCACATTACCTTTTTGCTCCTCAATCCAAAGAGTGATGAGCTGTTTGTAACCACAAGCCTGAACCACAATTCTCCAGAAGATGAAAAGGAATGGGGCATTAAAAAAAAAATTCCTTGGGGAAAAATAAAATAAGATTTCAAAAGAAGCCTCTCTCAGACTTAGCAGGGAGGTGGGGAATTAAATTCCATTTGAACGTTAGAAGGGGGCAAGCCAAATTCCTGTAAATGGTGTCTTGTTCTACAGTATCATAGTCTGTTCAGAACTGCAAACAGCTAGCCACGAGGTAATCAGCAATATTAATCCTGTGGTTATTTGACTAGACCAAGTTTGTTCTAAATTGAAAGTGGCACATGCTTTATTCACTGCAGGTCAAATTGAAAGTGCCATTCAAGGTCCAACTATTAAATGACTAGGGTTCAATGATCTCAGGAACGAGCACGGCCCACCCTATGCAGCACTGTGACACTTTGCCTGTTGGACCACAGGTTTCTTGCTGTAGTGCGCCCTCAGAGAATGCTCTTAAAACAGAATAATTTGGAAACCAGAGCTCATATCTCATGCCTGCAAAACCTACTGCTAGACACCTGCTTAAACAAGGTTGTCCACCAAAACTATGTCAGAGTGACATCCAGTGCAAAAGAAATCAATCACTTTGTCACTCAAGGAAACCAGGTGACTGGGGGAATAGAGTGCTCTATTTGATAGGAACTGTTGTGATGTGATCAGTTCCCATGCGTTTGAGTTACGCAAATAGGAAAAGAACACACTTTTTTGCGTATTTTCTGCCCAAAACATCACTTGCATAGCTCAAAACAGAAGTTTGAAGCTTCAAGCCAAACTTGTTTAGTAGAAGACATGAGACTTCAGAAAACTGGAAACAATCTTAAAGGAAATTAGCTCAGCAGTTTATATCTTTGAAGTGTTTAATGCCAGCCTCTT
This sequence comes from Podocnemis expansa, assembly GCA_007922195.1. Taxonomy (NCBI): domain Eukaryota; kingdom Metazoa; phylum Chordata; order Testudines; family Podocnemididae; genus Podocnemis; species Podocnemis expansa. Next base: position 90,923,587 of record ML681966.1, read on the forward strand.
ACAGTACAATAGGATACATTTGTGAATAACTGCTTTAAAAATATCAAACCATTGTTTCTCAGCATTGGTTTTATTTCAAGTTATATTTGAGAAATAATGATTTGGTACTTTACAGCTATGAATGTTTGAAGTCAATACATTAAAACTTTCTTCATTTGAATTTGCAGATCTAATCAAAAAGATAAAAGATTGGAACATCATGAGGCCCTGAAAAGCTTTAGGTGTGAAACGGTAAACAGTAACTACAGCTGCAGTTAGCTGTCTTGAGGGGTAGAGCTCAGGTCCACAATGGGATTCTGGAATGCCAGTGGTCAGAGCCAGGTGTAGGCACCTAGACCCCCTATAATGGAAAGACGGGTGCCTAGGAATGGGATCCACAAAAATCAACATTCTGGGTGGAGAAACCACCTGAAGTAGCCAACAGCAAATACCAGTGAGGAGCGTTCTAAGCCCCAGCCCCACCTCCAGAAAGTAGGCACTTTGGTCTAGGCTTGAGAGAAGCCTCTATCTCAGCTTGGAAACTACAGCTAGGAACCTTTCTCCAAGAGTCAGGAGCCTACAGCACTTCATGCCAGGCCAGGGATGAGCACACCCGAGTCCACACAAAACAGCCAAGGGAGGCAAGAGGAAGAGGCTGCCTACCTTATCCTTTAGCTCAATGGTGAGGGGGCTCATGGAGAATGTGGGAGACCCAGATTAAATTCCTCCCCCGTTTGATGTGATGGGAGTTGAGCAGGGGTTTCCTTGTCTCAGGTGAGCACCTAACCAATGAACCAGTCGGGCTTGAAGTATGTGCTTTGCTAATGGGGGATGTGCATAAGCATCCACTTACATCTTGTTTAACTGGAGCCTGCCTGCCAGAGGACATCTCTCACCATTCATCTAAATTTTTTTGCACACAGAAAGAATTTAACTCTTAAGTCTGAAGTGCAGGTATTTGCCATTAGTGACTCAAGCACTATACAGTGAGATTGCACCTGACCTTTCAAGCAATCTTCCTGGTTGTCATTAACGTGTCCTAGTGGACTGAGGAGACAATGGCCTTGTCACTTCCCCAACCATATTTCATTCTTCATATGTACATGATGAGGTATTTACCCGAACTGCCTTTTCAATTCCATCTTTCTTCTCTATCTACTCTCTGCTCAGCTGCCACAACTCCCATAATGATACAGTAAATCTTTGCTTAGCTCTACAGTTTTCTAAAACTTGTGTACAATGCATCATCAAGTTTGTATTTGAGTAATGTATAAAAGAATGCTTACCGTGCATGTAAGCATTTCTTATTAATCTGAACCATAAGATGCAGTGCAATATTTTCAGATATTGTGCACCAAGGCTAACCCTCTTAATGGTCAAATATATAATTATTTGTCATTATAAAATATTACAGCACTTTGGTTCAAATGTAGTCATCAACTAACAGTGATCTAGATTCTAGGTGCTTACGTTTGTTACCAGATGCTGTTTGACTTTTCAAAGAAATGGGCAAGTTACTTTGCTGAATGCCCTCATTCTTGGGAGCCCAGCTCAACACTTCTCAAAAAGGGCTGCTTTTTAGCAGACAGATGATGCAACTCTTGTGTAAACTGGGCCCTTTTCAGGTACCTCAGGTTTCCAAAGAACTAAGGCATATGGAATCATTTATCATTTTTTAAAGTTTTGGCAAATATCAATAAATATTCAGTTATGGTCATTTCCATGGGAATTATTACTATAGTATTTGAAGGTTGTTCTCTTCATATTCCCTTCCAGGCTGAGACCACCCAAACAAAAAGTCATCAAGCATTTAAGTATATGGTAAGCAATTTTTAAAAATATTGTAAAGTGGATGATGAAATTCATCCCTAACTGTAGAGGTATCTATGGTACTCCCACCACTATATTATCTGAGTCACTCACAATAAACATTTCCTGCGCAACACCTTGTGAGCCGGGACAGTCCTATTAACCCATTTTTAAAGATCATGAACTAAGGTACAGAGAGATACGGTAAGTTGCCGAAGGCCAGAGAAGTTGCACCACCCTTCCTGTCTATATATTTGCACCCTCTTTAGTACCACTCATAGACAACATCATTACAGGTTTAGCTAACACCAGAACAAGATTGGACAGTGTGGTTACAGAACTATACAGTGCAGCTATATGGAGTCTGCAACACAGTTAGCTTACCAGAGTGAAACAAAAATTAAATAGCACAGGGTAGATAAGGGAGCTAGCTAATGGTAGTTTGTCTTGCAATTTTGCTGACAACTTTGCTGTACATGAAAAATTTCCTCAGCAAAGCTGTTCACAGCTAACACATCAGCTAAAAGATCTCCAAACCATTCTCACAGCTCAGCCAATTGACAGGGGAGAGATCCCGCTGCAGGTGGAATCTGACACGAACAGCCACCAACACTGGACAAGGTCAGCAAACATAAATGGGGCTAAAATGTAAGTGTACAGATTACTGAAAAATGTTCTCGTCAAACATCCCCCAGAGGGCTTACAGTACTGAAAGGAAATCAAAGGGAAAGAGTCTATCAGTGTGAAGGTCTAGAGGGATCAACAGAATACTTACGGCTGCTGCCCTCTTCCCCACACCTGTTAATGACCTACCTCATTTCCCAGGAAGTTTCTTAGCTACATGCAGCTCTGCTAATAGTGCCTGGGTCTCTGAAAAGTGCTCATCTGAGACATCTGGACATAGTTGCCTGTGAGTGAGCCAGTGTTCTTAAAAGTTTAACTTCCTAATTAAATGTTATGCCTTCTGGTACAAGGCATTTTCCTCCTTTCTTTTTTTACACCAAGGTCAGAAGAAAGAGCTCTCGCAGGACTCTATGGTTTTGGAGAATGGATTTTTTATTGCTCATGAAAGCTAGTGAATAGCTGCACTACCTAAAGCCAAGCATCGTTCCAAAGCCCCCATCTGCTTCTCTCTCTAGTGAGGATGAATCTCTGTGATAAGACCATTTTTGTTCTTCAGGAGCTATTTGAGTCCAACAGCCCATGTACAATGAGAGGGTCAATAGCATATTGAGATTTTACAACTTTCATCTTCTCCAGGACAAGAAGCAAGTGCTGAAGGGGAGAGTGGTGACACGCTGACATGTGAAACATGTTGGGATGCAATGGGGTGCTGTGCTGACCCTCTTAATGCCTCTTTTAAGTGTCTTCTCCCTCCCCAGTGACTAGAACTGCTTCTTTGTTTTGAAGACTTCAAACTAACTGATGGGGTAGGAAGTCTTCTTGGCCACATTGGCCAATCAACCTCAACAACTTACAATGCTCCACACTGCAGGATCACCAGAGATGCAGGAGGCCAGGCCTTAAACTCAGCACATGGCAGCAGGAAGAATGTGCTTTTCTGCTGTCTCTCACAGTTCTTGAGGCAACCTCAAGTGGGTGAATCTTGCCCTGCAGTATGGGTTAGCTGGATCCCTTCAGATCTGTTCCCTATTAGCAGGCATCACTTGATGGAGTAATCTCTCCCCACAGCCTGTTACCATCCACTGGCAAAGACAGAAGCAGCCACCTGAGTGTCTGCCACCAGCAGGAACAGCAGAGTGGGAAATGAGATTGCACCTTCTAAAGCTGCAGAGCCCTCAACCCTCCACCACCACCACCAAGATAGAACCAAGGGGAAGAGGTGATTAAAAGGGAAAGAGTGAACAGGACAGGGGCAGAGAAGGGGAGAGAAAACTGGAGCATGAGGATATGGATGGGAGTGGAGCAGGAGGTGAGGGAGAGGGAATGACAAAGCCATGACTGGGATAATTTATTTGGGAGTTGGTCCTGCTTTGAGCAGAGGGTTGGACTAGATACCTCCAGAGGTCTCTTCCAAACCTAATCTTCTGTGATTCTATGACTAGGGATTTGAAAGAAAGAAAGAAAGAAAGAAAGAAAGAAAGAAAGAAAGAAAGAAAGAAAGAACCTGCTCTCACCCTCCCAATCTGAAAAAAATTGGGGGGGGGGAGGAATTCTCATGCCCCAAAAGCAGTGACTGTGAAAGATCTATACCCCCAAAGTTGCCAATTCTAAAACAAACCAGACACTTCATATAGATGAAAAGCCCCACTGACGTTAACACAATGACTTGTATGTAAGGTTACTTGTGTATGTTTGTGGGACTGGGAGGTGTACCATGAAACAGCTTCCCAGATACTACCATAACATTTAGCTTCTGATCCTGACTTGATGTGAATAGTGCTAGGTGGCAAAGGAAAATACTTTTAATGTTTGAACACCTCAGGCCAGTTCTGCCTTTATCAGAACTTGTTCGCTCAATGCTATCTTTGAGCCAGTTTGTGGATTTAAAAGGAATATCTAGAAATTTAATAAGAATATGACCAGAATAAAACAGCTATGAGAGAATTCTGTAAAAGGACTGGCTTTTTGGTAACACACCCATATTATAAAACAAAGTTATAGTGCAGGGGTCTCAAACTGGCAGCCTGAGGGCTGCATGCAGCCCCTAAAGTTATTTCTTGTGGCCTGCAATGACACTATTGCTATCAGTATTTGCAATGTCATTATATGACAAGGTTTCAATGGTGTGGCCTTTGCGCTACTGTACTAGTCCTCGTGTGTGGTGTGGCCCTTGGGCTAATCTACTAGTCCTCATGCTGCCCTTACGATGATTTGAGTTTGAGACTCTTGTTTTAGAGTGTGGTGGCAAAGGGTCTTAAAGAACAATGGAAACAGTGTGACCATATGAACACTATAATTACATTACGGGGTGAAATCCTTACCTTCCTGATGTCCACTGAGATCTCCAATAAGTTATTCAGTGAGGCAAGGCTCTACCCAAGAGGTTAAAAGGGATTTGTGTGCACATTTAGAGAAATAATTATTCTAAGCTCTGTTATACAGAAGTGAGCTACAAATCATCCCATTATACTGTCTAGTTTTTAAGCAAAATTCTACGCAGGGAGAGAAAAGACTACAAAGATATATTTTAGGTCATAAGGTTCGTGAAACTTTAATTCTGGTGTGTTGTACTAAAAGGATTAGATACCACATGACATTTACAGCTTATTAACGCAAAGCTTTGCACTGAAACAACAAGCCAACCTCCCTGTACTCTATTACACAAGATCCTTGTGTATGACATTTGTCTACCTGAATAAACACATCAGGTACTGAAAAATGTTCACTTTGGTCCTCTGAAGAGGAAAAAAAACACATACAAGAACATACCATCCATTGTTTAACAAAAAAAAAAAAAAAGAGCTAGTTTTCAGGATTTATTTTAGCCAAGGATCAGCTCCCATTTGAGTAGGTATCTGTCCTGTTTTCAAAGCTCACATAATTTAGCCTTCAACAATACAGCATACACTGACATTGAAGTCAATAGCATTTTGCTGCTTTGAAATACATTTGTAATATCATTCATGAATTCTCTGCAATCAAATTGATATACCGTTTGGAAAAGAAACTAGAAATGCTCTGAAAATTGCTCACTGAATGTTCATGTAAAACTTCTCAATATTTAGAAAGAAAGAAACTCTCCATAATGAGTGACATGCCAGCACAGAGACACGAAGTCCAACCTCTCAAAAGAAACCAGTGTGCTAGAAAAAAACAGCCACTCTTTAGAGCCTATGAGCTGGAACATAGCAACCTACCTCTTACATACAGAAATAGACATCCAGTGGGCCCTTGGCAGCTAGCTGCAGGCTCACCCCTATACTGTCCTCCACGCTGATCTTTGCAGGTGAGGAAGAGACACTCTTCAACAACAGCAGAGGCTGTTGGGGTTCCTTCCATATTCTGTATTATGGGAAGCCTACAGTGATGGAGAAGTCATTGTGGGTCTCTTCACCAGCAGTCCACAGGCATCCACACCTCGCTGACATACTGTAAAATCATTCTTTTATTTATAAACATTTTAAAGAAAATATTTATTTTTTCAAAGTTGCTCTTTGAAGAAGCCTTTGGTAGGAGCAAGAGAGATTGGAAGAAGTTCTGTAGGTTGTATTGGAGAATTGGAAATGTGGTCACATTATCTATGCAGTCCTAGTCTCCTCTATTAAGACTGGCTATTGTCATAAGAATGTTATTCAGAAAGCATGACATAGATGATTAAAAATTTTAAAAAATTACAGATGCAGGGTTAAATTTGACAGATAAATAACTACACTACCCTACAAAAAAAATCAAAAACCTTTTAGTCAACATCAATACACAGAAAGCACTATTTAAACCCTACATTTAAAGACATAACAAGTGTCTTAATTATCCTAATAACCAAACAAGTCTCTGGAGTGAAACATTACATTTATTTTGTTTTAAAGCTGACATCATTATTTAGTGTGCAACATTGTTTTAAACACAAAACATCAGAAACTTATGAACATACATCTCTGAGAAGTATGAGTAAACCGATTGGCTGGATCTCACTGGTATAACTTATCAGCACTGAAATGGAATAAAATATTGTTTAAATGGTCCTAACTTTTAACATCACCAATCAACTAAAACTGGGGATTCAGCAAAGAATTCATCCTGAATTTATAGTCAGTCATGGACCTAAGCATCTTGTTGAATCTGGACCTAAAGATTATTGGAGTTAAAAAATGAGAGAAGAAAGCTGAGAACTCCTGCATCCTGACACACGTAGCTAACACTTATTGGGGGCTGTTTTTTTCAAAAGCGCTCACCATTAGCGCCAGATTCTCCAAACAGCTCAGATCCCACATAGGCCACAGAAAAAAACAGAAATCTACAGGTGCTGAGTGCTTTTGAGCCTGGCCCAAATTGATTTTGGTGATGACCCTTTTCAGGTTTCACAAAGTATTCACCTCACTTTATTGAACCTTATGTAAGTGATTAATGGAGGAAAATGTCACCTCTCTTCTGAACTCTCGTTTCATTCTATCACACTCCCTTATACTGGGGGACTAGTCAAACTCTAAAGGTTAATAATAAAGAAAAACAAAACCACACCACACCAAGAAAAAAATTCTGCATTTAATTTCCAATTCTTCAGATTTCCTTTTTTCATACCTGGGGGCTTCTAGAGAACCAGGCCTTCCCCTTCCCCCCATCTCCAGGAGTAGCAACTGCACATTTTAATAACAGAATTAGAAAGCACGTTAGCCTTTGTGGCGAGCAAGTTGTGAAAGCCCTGCAGAAGCCCAGTGGTCTCATTTTCACAAGCTGGGTGTAGCCAACAACATGTGTTTCCCTGCATGCAGCTCAATCTTAGATCAATTTGACTACAGATTTATTTTACAAAAACCTAAGAACTGATTTCCCAGCTTGTCTAAGTAGTGATAATACATGCAGTATTAACAGTAAAAATGCTTCTTTTTTCCTAAATCTCCACAATTAAAATGCAGATATTCCTTTAAGGAAAAATAGCTTCATGTCCCCTGACTAACACTTGTATGCACATGGCTGGGCAAGTTCCACTTTCTGCATGAAAGATGGACAGAGATGGCAAAGAATGATAGTTAGCCACAGAGAAGTTCAAGTAAATGAAATAAGCTCACATTCACTTTGAGGTAGATCGTCAAATCGTTAAGACCCTCAGAGGCACAAATCCTAATGGCTTTCAATGGGACTTGCAATCCTGAAAATCTTACAAACATTTTTCATAAACACTGTCATGACTTCAGAGCCCAAATTCCTCTGACTCTCAACGAGCCTTAGTAGTCAACTTCACTGTGTATTACTCAACACTAAAGGAGTGGAAATTCTAATGCACGTAGAGAAATTCTAATGTACCCAGCATTCACTAAAAGTTCCCAACAGTATATTAATGTGGTCCCATTTCAAAAAGTACTATATTAATGTGCACAGGGGCCAGTAAACGTGCAACATGTTAGTGGGCACTGGAATTTACAAATCTCTAGCTTGTACTAACACATAGTGTTGAGAAACCCTTAGACTCCTAAGGCCCAGGCATCTAAATTCTTTGAGGATCTAACTCCCATTGACAGTGGTATGTTGGCACCTAAATTCCCTTCAAGGTGTGGGTCTTCGTCACTTTTGAACATCTGTACTTAGGCTACTAAGTCACTGCACTCATCTATCAAAATATCCCCCCTCTTCCACAAACACTGATCATTTTACACCAGATCACCTAGTAGTGGAGGAAAGGGAAAATAGTTTCCATGTTTCTAGAAATAATTCCCTTTGGGTGACTTGCTTTCATAACAGCAGCAAAACAAAATGATGATAGAAATTAAATAAGGATTATCATAATAATGAAAACAGGTCATTTGACTTTGTGTCAAATATCTAATTGTATTACTTTCTGTTACATTTTTTGCTTACACATCGGTGGCTTTGTCTCGCTCAGAAGCCAGACATCTCATTAAGAGACAGACCAGGAGTTGAAGGAATACCACTGAAACATCCTGCTTTGTTACCAGGAATGAAACAATGTACATTTTCACTTGTTAAAGGTATTTTTAACTTTAAGATTATATTAAGAGAGATAGATATTAAGACTGCAAATACAATAGTCTTCCATAAAGGATCTATCAACCCCCAGTAGTCTGTACAACACAACTTATGTGTTAAGGCTGGGATTCCCAGAACTAGGGAAATTAGCATGCAGAGCAGAGTATTTTGGGTATTTTTGGTTTTGTTTGTTTGTTTTTCCAGAGAATAGTAAATTGGCTAAAAAGATGCTTTCTTGGTCCCTAATGTATTTGTCAAATCAAGTCAAACTGGCAAATCATTTTAGCTAGAAAATTTTTTAAAAATTCAAAAAGTCAAACTTGCTCATTTTGGTGACTTCTCATTGAAAAATTACCTTTCAACCATTCCTATGTGTTTCTATTATTCTGAAAGAGAACATTTTGACTTTTTGTTTCAAAATTGTGGTTTTCTTTCAAAAGTTAATTATAAAAAATAAAAGGTGAAAAAGACCTCAAAATGATCAAAAACTACATAAAAACAAAAATATTTTGAAATAAATTATACAAAAATATTCATGCTGAACTGAAGAAGTGTTTTCACTTCAGTATGAAAAGCCAAAAAATATTGAATTTTGATTCAAACAGAAATGAATTTGGGTGGTGGGGGGTGGATGGAGGAGGTGCATGTGGGAGACATTTTCCACTCAGCCTTAAAATAGAAAAAAAAAATTATTCCATCAACTCTATTATCACCCACCCACCACTGAGTTTCCTGAGGTTAACTACCTTAGGTTCTTTGAAAATCCTGGCTTACGACTGTTCACATTAATAAACTAATAGTTCAGCATCTATCTAATTCCCCAAAACCCAGTTCAGCAGTTGTTGTTGCACAGATTCAAAACTGATCCCTGAAGAATAAATGTTTTGTGTTCTATAACAGTAGTAGAAAATGCTACTACTGGAGATGCATTGCTTGTTTCTAAATTCTGAATGTGATATACATTTTTGGATGCATCTTTGCCCTTTCCAATCTGAAATATATAAAAATTGTTTGTCCCTCAATAGTAATAGCCCAGATTTAATACATATCAAAGCATACCTTGTCAGTTTTTTGTTTTTATGTCTCATTGCAAGCAAACATCTCAAATGAAAAGCAAAGATCTACGTGTCACTTGTTTATTCAATGTAGCTCTCAATAACAGTTTAGAGGTCTCCAGAAAGCAGAGCTTGTCAGAATTTGTGAAAAAGTTCAAAGTTATTTTCATTTTGACTACTGGCAGGTGTGTAATAGTTTTACTGGAAGTATTAACAACTGTATCAAAATGTTACTAAATCTTCTATTGGCTAATACAAAAATTAGGGGAAAAACATGAAAAATAGGAACAACAGTTTCAATGTAAAACTATTTTTACTGAAAAATTTATTCTGCAGAAAGAGTATTTTTATGATCAACTCCTTTATGTTCATAAAAAGCTCTACTATGAACACAGCTAAGAAGCTACCCTGTGTTTCTCATTATTTATTGTTTAAAATATGAATCTCAACATGAATAATCATTTTTAGAATAAATTATGAGACACAAAGCTGAAAAGTTCCAAAGGGGCAGCCATCATTTTCATTCCATTTTGTAAGTTCCCCCATCTTCAAAGCATCTGACAAAGTGGGATTTTCTGCCACAAAAGCTCACGTGAAAAATAAATCTGTTAGTCTTTAAGTGCCACAGGACTCCTTGGGTTTTTGTCCCCCCCCCCCCCCAGCTGAAAATCACTGTTTTTAAAGGGCAGTAGTACAACAGTCTCAGGCCAAAAAGACTTGACCCACAGCTCAAAAATCTAATTTGCTTTGAACATTCACATTGTAGCTACAGCATGTTTTTCAGTATATCTAATGCCATGCCCACACTATGGCAGCTACAGCATCACAAGAAATTGTGCCACTGTTATCCTGTAGTACTGTAGACACTTCTTACAGAAAAAAAGCAGTTTTCCCCATTGATCCAACTCTGAAAGGTGATAACTAGGTTGCTGAAAAAATTTTTCAGTCAATATAGCTGCACCTACCTATCCTGAAGATTCACTGTGTTGTACAGGGTACAAAATTTTTCACATCCGAAGTGATGCAGTTGGACTGATATAATATTTAGGTCAGGCCTTAGTAGTGTAGTGTCAAATTATCTCAGTTATGCAACAGACAAGAAGACAATCAGTTTTGGCAGGCTTAGGATGGAAATTGAGTGTCTTTTCCCTTGTGAAAATGACGGAGGAGAAAAATATTTAATAAGAGAAAATCTGCCATTCAGGCCCTGTTACCTAAGATCAAATGTCATTGCTTTACTAACATTTTTTACTTTCCACTCACGTTTTATTTTTAGATGAAGAGCTGCTATTCTTTGTATTTCACTGACCTTATATCAAGGATAGACTTTTCTAATCTCTTTTCAGCTTTAAACCATTTCCTAAAAGGAAACACATAGTAAACCTCAAACAGCTGTTCAAGGTTAGTCATGATTTTCAAGCTTTGTTTTGTAATTTTGCACTACAACTTTGTTCAGTGGCCTTTAGGGCTGTATCACATTCACATTCCTCCTATACATGCTTTAGCCAGTCTCTCTTACTGATACAAGCTTACTCAAGCTCACAACTATCTACCTCTCCAAAGAACTGATCAATGACATTTCCATTTATTTGGTGATAGATTATTGTTTCATAAACAATCATAGAAGTTAGGGTTAGGAGAGACCTCAGGAGGTCTTCTAGGCTATGTCTACACTACAGGGCTCAGTTAAGTCGACTTAATAAGGTCTACTTAAAGTTGACTTTATTAAGTTGACTTAGTGAGGCCCCATTTATTTAAGTCAAATTTATAAAGTCGACTTAAGCCAGGGGACCCATTTAAAGTCAAATTAATAAAGTCAACTTTAAATGGATCCCCTGGCTTAAGCTGACTTCATAAAGTTGACTTCAAAGGCTCTACTGCACTGTTGACTTTATTAAGTCGACTTTAATGGGCACATTGCATTAAGTCAATTTAACAAAGTCAACTTAACCCTTAAGTAGACTTTAGGGGCAGGAGTTATTAACTCCAAATGTGGCTAGGGAGTTGCTTAAGTTGACTTAAGACCCCTTAAGCCCATTGTGCAGATGCACCTCTAATGAGCACAAGCCGTTGCTCAAAGCAGGACCTACCCCAACCAAACAATACACAGAGCTATCTGTTGGAAGTGTTTTCCTTGGGTGGGGGAGAGGTGAATTGGCTAGAACTACAGCTTTAACTTCACCTCTGTTTTGCATAAACCACAGCTGGTTTGCAACAAGCAATGTTTTTCTTCCCTTACAACAGGCAATACATGAACTGCGGGACTGATGAGCATGGGTGACACAACAGCTTGTGTAACACATTACATTCTCACATGCGGCAGTTAGGTGTGAGAACTGTACGCTTTAGTTCTAACCCTAGAGCCAAGCACACCAAGGAGTGCATTCCACTAAACCTCCAGGGGACAGAGTAGACTCCTGTTATTTGCTAACTGCCCCCCATCCAAATTATATTAGATCCAAATTATATCTTTTCTGCTGTGCAGCTACTGATACTTCAGAAATGTGGAAGCCAGACTTAGTGGGCAAATTTCTGACCTCAAACACTCCTGAACTACTGGGGATAGATTGAGAAGGGTAGCCATATTAGTCTGTGCACAGCAAAAACAGCAAGACTCCTGTGGCACCTTAAAGACTAACACACTTTTCTGGGCATAAGCTATCAGGGGCTCCAGCCCACTTTGTCAGATGCACTGGGCTGGAGCCCATGAAAGCAGCTGAAGTGGGTTAGAGCTTAGGCAAGCTTATGCCCAAAGAAATTTGTTAGTCTTTAAGGTGCTTCAAGGCTCTCATTTGGGGGCACAGGTTGCTTGCATTTGAGGCAAGAATTTGGCAGGCTAGACAGAAGGTTGAAATGTGATCTCTCTCTCTCCCCACATTGCCATGTGTTTCTATCCAGAGTCAATGTACTAGGCATTCAGAATAAAACCTTCTTCATGGCCAGATAAGTGAATAGGAAGATGGGCATGCACAGCAAAATTATCTTCCCCAGACAGAAAAATCAGATTCTCCAACATTATTTTAGTTAGTGCAGATTACAGAACAATCCTACAGCAAAGTTATCTGAATGCCCTGCCAAAACCACTAGGGCTGAACTGAACATCAAGAAAATTATATTGACTGACAAGCTCATGCAGTAGAAGATCTCATTTCATGAAAGTCTTAGGAGACAGCAGGAACAGAAATATAACAGAGTAGTCTCATTCAACAAAATGATTGTAAAATTACTTCACAGCAGACTTTCACTACTGCAAATCCAGTTATTTTGAGTAATTTTGATCTTTTAAAAAAGATACAAGCTACTCAAGATTGAACAAACATAACAAGGTTGATAAGTAATCAGGACAATTTTCCCTACTTGTAAAATAACATTCATACACAATGGCTTTTGATACCCATCAATTTGAGAAGCATTCTTGAAACACGGCCCACCCACCAGCCAAGACTCTATTTGCTGTCAAGCCAAATGTATCTTCCAACCTCAACACACTGACTTCTTCAGATTTAAAACACTAAATCCTAGTGGGGCAGCTCAGGAGTTCAAGGGACAGAAAAAGCAAAAGGGTAAAACACAACTACTTCTGTTGGAAGCCCATAATACTGAAAACCTGCTGTGTAGAGCCCCAGGAAAACAGCCCCATTCTCAGCGGCTGACATGCATCCATAGACTGTAGAAGACTTAGTGAGGCAGGAGCCATCTTTCTGTTCCATGTTTTTACAGCACATAGCGCACTGGGGGTCAGGTCCATGACTGGGCTGCAAAGTGCTTCTGCAATACAATTAATAAATTATCATAGAAGGAATCCAGCACAAGGGAGAAATATTAAAGAAAACAAACAAACCTGATTGAGCAAAAGTGATAAAATCAGGGATGCAGGAGCTGCAAGCAGCATCAGCTTCAATGTCATGCCACGTATGTCCAAAAGCTGTGCTGTACTAATCACAGCTCTATCTGCCCAAGAGGCCTTGTTGATCTCAGAGTCCCTGAAGAGTCTTTTAAAATTTAGAGGTTCCATCTGTGGTTTCTTTCACCTGGAAATATTTCGTTTAGATTCCATTCTAGAATTCCCACACAGTATTAATAAGATGTCTAAATTCTTGCAACGCTCAGTCCTGCTCCAGTAATATTTAATTGCCTGTTTGACATCAAAGGTGTGCAGCTGGACCTCTTCAGCATGACATGATTGTAGATAAAATCAGGAGAGTGACACTTTGATTTTAACAAAAGGAAGAATGGGTTTTCAGAGCTGGCTCTGCTGCTGCTCCTTATCACAGCCTAACAATGATTCAAGGAAGGGGTTTCTAAACGTCTCACCTTCCCCACACACTTCTCCCGCCGGAAGAGGAAACAAAAACTAGAAAAGCCAATTTTATGTACAGAAGTTTGGCAATGTACAGATGTCTGCGAAGCACACAAACAGGGGTTTAGAAAGAGTTTCGAGGACCAACCACCTTGCAAACACTATTCTGCAAAGCCAGCATGGTGCAGTTAGAAAAAAAACTGGTGTAGATAGTGATATCTAGCTATTGTTACTAGGATCACAATTACAGTAGCTCTCAGAAGCCTCACTGATAATAGAATCCCATTGCTTTGTAAGCAGTATACCAACATAGCCTCCAATCCAGCAAAAAAACTTACAGCAAACAAAGCTTTGAATAGGATGATGCCCAGAGAGCAAAATTAAGCACATGCAAAAGTGTTTGCAGAATTGGAGCTTCCATAAGAAATGGTCCCCTGCCCCCATGGGTTTGCAATCTAATTTTATGACAAGATGAAACTACTGGGTTTAACACAAACAAAGGGGAACAACCCTGACTAGGTAAAGAAAGGAGATTGTGGGTTTACGCAAGTTGATAAAGCACACGTTGTGTATGACCCACCCTCCCTCTAAAAAAGAATGGTTCACGGTTTTGGGATTTAGTAAATCTGAATTCAGTGCCCTATTTGATCTGGCATGATCTTCAATCAATCAGCTGGTCCCTCTGTGCCTCAGATCCCAGCCTACATAAGGGGGACAATCAAAGGATACTGTGGGAATAAATCAGTTAAAGAGACTGAGAGGGGCTCTTATGCTATGGTAATAGCAGCCATGCAATCAGGAATCTATTTACTTTTTATAAAAAATAATCCTATTTTTCTTAGTACTATGAATTCATTCCCTCCCCTCCCTATCTACTTTGGTCTAATTCAAATAATGTTTAAATCTCTATCTATTTCTGCAGTGTGTGGTGGGGTGGATGCTGGTGGATATGTTGGAGGATGGAAAGTGTAGTAACTCTTGGGTAGGAAGGAGTTAACACTCTAGTCAGTGAGTCCCAGGACAGCCAATAGGAACAAAGCACAGGTTTTTGAATGGGAGCAGCAGCCTTTCAAATCAAATCAAATCAAATCATAGGGCTGGAAGGGACGTCATGAGATCATCGAGTCTAACCCCCTGGGAATTGAACCCAGGACCAGCCTTGCCTGTTCCTGTTTGGATGCAGCAGAGCTCCTGGAAGGATCAGGAGGAGGCCAGAGGAAGGATCCAGCAACATCCTTACCCAAGATAAGCTCTAGTTTGTTACTGACCAGGCGTGAGTAGAACAGGGAATGTTTATTTAGACGCAGTCAGGATATTTCTTGGTTTTTGGTTTGTTTTTGGATTTCTCTGTGCTGAGCGCATGTATCCTCTCCCCCTACCCTATAACTACCTAAGTTAAATCCCAGAGAAGCAACTCTCTGTGTTTCTTATCTGCTCTTTTTAATTAAAGATTTTACCTTTTAAGTAAGCTCTGGTTCTGTGTCCTGAAGGGCAAGAGGTTTGTGTGCACGTGCCTCAGACTGCACAGCCAGCTACTAAGAGGAATTCTGTTCCATTTCTAGCTGATATCCCAGCTGGGGTTCAGTCACTCTCCTGAGAGAGGAATAAAAGTGATTGAGGATACTTCACAGGAAGGGATTCCCAAGTGCGCCTTCCTGGGTTTCAAGAGGTTTTTGCATTTGGATGGTGGCAGCGATACCACTCCAAGGCCAGGAATTGACAGAAAGGTTAAATAATCCCCTGATTTTGCTTACCTCTGAATTTTTGAATATATAAATTCCTATTAACCTTTTCCATTTTACTTCTCCAAGAAAATAAAAATCCTAACACATTCCACCCTCTCTGTTTTACAAGTTTTCTGCTGCCTTTGCTCTCGTCATGATCCAGTCATAGCCATTCTTGCCAGAGGAAGTTCAATCAACTTTAAACAAATCATCCACAGTCAGACACTAGGGATGAACCACAATTACCTGCCACCCCTGTTTGCCTCCAAAGAAACCTGGGACCCTTCTGAGGAATGCAGCTTCTGGCTGACCACATTTTCCTCATCAAGGATCATTTGTTCATATGGGGCAGTGGAGACAGTCCTTCTTAGCTATGACTTCCTGTCCCCTGCCTCTCAGGCAACATGAGGCTGTTTACAGACTTGCTCTTTCATCAAGGAGATCTCCACTCAGTCGTGGCTGAAAAATGGTGGGAGGTCAGGTAACTGGGCTTTGTTGTCTCCATCTCTTTCCCCCCAAGTGGTGAGTAGGAGCCCCCCACACTAACCTTGCTCCTGCCAACTAATGCAGGATTGTAAAGCTCAGGTCTTCAGAAATCATAAGGCCACCCCCCGCAAACACAAAATCATGAGATGGGTTTAAAATTCACAGATCTTAAAAGATCCCCAATAGATATAGAACCTTCTTATTGGCCTTGTGGTTTTTGAGTTGTTGAGAGACACTATTTGAAGCTTTTCTCCACAATCAGCAGGGCTAGAAACAAATTTTTACAAGAGAAAGCTGATTCTCAAAGAAATCCAGGATCTCAGGTTCTAAGAAAAAGCATCAAATATTGCAACACTTGCAATAAAACCATAAGTGTTGGCAACACAGCCGGTGGTCTCTTCCTGCTGAACCACTAACATATTTCTTGTTTTAACCATGTGAATGAAATCCCAGACTCCTGATAGTGAAGTCATCCACCTGCTATTTTAATTGGTGTGAGAGAAATCTATTGCCACAAGCAGGCTGCTAGCCCCTACAAGTCTAAAAGTCCATGTTTGCTCAAAATTCCCTTCTAAGGAACTATGCACACAGTACTGTCCTGATGTGAAGCGTAACCTGAATTAATTAGAAACCAAATAATTAGGCAAAACACATCTTGTAAAATTATCAATGGACCTCTAAAATCTGAACTGTACAAGATGTTATAATAACGGCAATTTTTGCATAATCTGTCAAGGGCAATACAAATAACTGAATATTCTTCTGAAATAATCTTTAAACCTATTAATAGACCTAGAGAGGAGAAAGGTATTCTGTAGCATGCATACATGCTGACTGTGAGAAGAAGAAATCTAGCCATGCTTCTGGATACACTGGTTTCAAATGATCAGCATGCTCTGGGAAAGAAAGAAAGAAAGAAAGAACTTACTGCTCTATGAAATTAACAAAGGCTTGTGCACAACTGGAGATTCAAAAAACAACAACCTGTTTTGTTATACTTTTATAAGTTTTTAAAAAAATTAAACAAAACACATAGAATCACTGTAATTAAGTTAAGTTCAAACTATAAGGAAGAGCTTGCAAAGTAAACATTTTAATACAAGACTATCATCTGCCCAAAACAGATAGAGTACGTCCACACACAGTCTTATAATCCAAATAATGCAGATTCTTTTGATTTAAAAGATTGTAGGTCCACACTACATTTCCTTATATTGAGATAAGGAGCTCCCTTATCTCCCAATAAGGAAAATTATTTTGACATAATAAAACCTAGTACCATATCAAAATGATGGTTAAATTGAAACTGTTATTTCAAAATAATGCTGTGTGGATATGTTATTTCTATTTAACTGTTATTTTGATTTAACACTTTTGCCCTTCTCCTCCCCAGGATGCTGTTCTTTTTCTATGTATTGGGTGAGGGCATGGCCCTTCTAGCGGGCCATCTTGCCACACCTCCTGTGGTGCCCCTCTCCTAAATCGAACTAGCAAATCCTGCCCATGGACATGCTCAATTTGAGTTTCTAGTGGGGATATGTTAAATAAATTTAACTTAAATCAATTTAATGATATTTATAGCAATATTATTAAATCGATTTAACTTAAATTGATCTAACTGCCTAAGTGTGGACACAGTCATACTGTCGATATGCTAAAAGATAATGTACGCATTATTGAAAAATCGGCCCAATGTAAAACCATGCAATACACCTAAACCTCTCTAAAATCTAGGTCATAGTTACCAGTTGCTATTTTTGCACAATCAGAACAACAGTTCACGAAGCAAGTAAAATAGAAGAACATTGCATTGTGAAGTTTCATCTGCACCTAAAATCTGCTTAAAAGAAAAACACACACACACACACACACACGCGCGCGCGCGCACGGAGCAGTATTTGAGCTTGCAAGCAGCAAGCTGTAGAACCAAAACACTATCCACAGAGATTATCATCAGCATAAACCAGTGATTCACAACCTTTTCCCTGCCATGACACACCTTGATACCTGTAATTATTTTGAAGCACACAACCATGGAGTCTCCAAATGAACTCATGAATATTTCATGAGCCAATCCAGAAGTCTGAGAAGTTTTTTCAAAAACTTCCATGGCACATCTGCTCAGGTCTGACAGCACACCTGTGTGCTGTGGCACACTGGTTGGGAAACACTGGTGTAAACCACTGGAGGCTAAAATATACAACTGCTATACTGAGTATGTGCACTAGAGCAGTGGTTCCCAACCTGGGATCCGGGGATGCCCGGAGGTCTGCAGACATGTTTCAGGCAGTCCACAGAGCCTCTCCCTACTGGGGCCAGAATCCAGCTGCAGCCCTGATGGTCCCCGCCAGGGCTGTCTCTCCCCACCTGTGGCCGGACCCTGGCAGGGGGATAAGCCTGTGGCAGCTCCTCGGCAAGAGAAGGGTAGGGGGCCATAGCTTCCGCGGCTTGGCTCCCCAGCAGCACGGACCATGATGGTGGCAGTGCTGCTCACCAGCTGCTCCAGCAACACCGCCCAAGTGGCGCAGGCTAGAGTCTGCCTGCACAGGCCAGATTACATAATCAGCCAGGAGGCTGCAACGATTTTGTTCTTGTTGTTGTTAAAAAGGGGTCCCCACCCTGAAAAGGGTTGGGAACCACTGCACTAGAGTATAAAGCAAGATCCATTTTTCCAACTAAACAAATAATTTAGACTAAAAAGTTACTCTCTAAATAGCCAAGTAATACAAGTAGCATGGGACACAGCTCATTTCTCAAGTACAGGTACTCATCTACTGCATAGGCTATCAGATCAATTCTGTAAGTGCCACTTCTTGATGAATGACAACACCAATGAGACAGGTGCCAGGATGGCTCAGATGGCAGCAACTGTTGCCTTTCGCCCCCATGTTGATTGCAGTGCCTCCCACTGAGGCATGAGCTTGCTGCCGATACTGAAGCTGCAGAACACTGCTAGAAAAAGGTGAACCATTAAAGCAGCCATCCTCCAGTTACACCAAGGTGACTTCTCTCCTGAAGTTAAAGCTCCCATGAATATTTTAGGAAAAGTTTGCTGGAGAATGCTGCCAATATTCTACCTGTCAATGACACATCCGGATGCCTAAAACAGCATGTAAGTTATACCCAGTTGCAAGTCTGAACCCGGATGTTCATAGGACTACAGGGGGAAAAAATCTTAATTAGGGCTGATCCAAGAAAGAAAGTATAGTTTTCATTATTGTGGCTTTTATTTCATCCAGACACAGAGATTATTGTTTTATATGAAATGAGATGGGGTGGGAGAGAGGCCCTGGCAGCGAACGCAGATGCACAATGCCAAATGTAGCTGAAGGAACACAAGACTGACTTCCAAAACGTGATCTCTCAAGGCAAATTCTTTACAGGAATTGACAGTGCTACTGCCTTTACATTTCAACAGAAGGCCGTATGCTCACGAGCTCTAGCATGCAAAGTAGTTTGCACCTTGGGCTAAAGCAATATGGCTATGTCTACACTTACAATATTAGTTTGCATTGACTGAATTTGAACTAAAAATGATTAGTTTGAATTCAGTTAATTCGAAATAACATGGCCACACTAGGAAAACCAATTCAAACTAGCATGTCCATGGACAGGACTTACTAGTTCGAATTAGGAGAAGGGTACCATGGGAGGTGTGGAAACGTGGCCCCCAAGAAGGGTCATGCCACCACCCAATCCCCTGCTGGGCTCTAATCCCCCAGCAGGGATGCTTTCTCCCATGCTGGGCTCAGAAGGCAGGAGCCTGGCAGGGGATGTTTTCCCTTGGCAGGGCTCCTTGGGGCCAGGGCACTCTCACACACACGGCACAGCAGAGGACAGGGGAGAAAGGATTCCCCCAGCCCCACTCTGTCAGTGCAGATCAGAAAAATCCTTTCTCCCCTCACCTGAACGCAGGGCCAAGGGAATCCCTTCTCCCCCCCTTGCGTTGTCAGTGCTGAGCCAGGGGAATTCCCCTGGCCCATGCTGACAGCACAGCGGGTCAGGGGAGATTGGACCCCTGCACGGGGCTGGAGCCCCACTAACCACGCGTGGAGATGGCATGTCCCGCGTGCAGCCAGCAGGGCTCCAGCTGTGTGTGGGGGTCCCATCCCCATGCGTGGCCAGTGGGGATCCAGCTGCACATGGAGGTCCCGTCCTGCATGCAGCGAGTGGGGCTCCGGCCCAGCACGGGGGTCCCTTCCCCGCACCAGGGGAACGCGGCTACAGCCACACAGGGGTTCTAGGCCAGCAGCGATGAAGCCGCAGGTGGGGTTCCTTCCCCAGCCCAGGGAGTGCGGCTCCAGCCCAGTGGGGATCCCTTCCCCAGCTGGCAAGAAGGGCTAGAGCCACCTGGTACCCCATTGCCCTCCAACCTGATCTGGCTATGGGTGGTGGAAGTGTGATGCTATCTGGGTCTAGGGGACTGTGTATGATAATTTTTCATATGGATATTTCATATTTGTAATAATCCATATGTGATATGCCATGTTTGGTATCAATAGAAAGGTTGTAACATGCTAGGAAGGATTATCTGATTTATGTGTAGGTATCATATTTGTAATAGAATCTAGGAATCTTATTTGTCTTATGTATGTTCGAAGTTGTTTTAGCTGAAGCAATCCCAGACTGGGCCTCTACAAACTATTGTCCTGTTAATGGCCCATCAGGAGAGGACTCCCAGCTACAGTGGGCCCAAAAGGAAACCTGTTTGACCAGTTACCCAGACTGACCATGTGGTCCACCTTCATTTTCATCCAGCAAGGACTCTGAGATAAAAGGCCATCTCCCATTCTCCATTTTTCTTTAGTCTCTGGTCTATCTGCAACCAACATCTGCCTCTGGAACTATTCTTCTGGGACTGAACAAAGGACTGAGACCCAGCCAGCTGCTGCTGCTGCTGGGTGCACACCAGAGGAGTGGGACTAAGCTGCAAACTACAGGATCTTCAAGGATTTGTTTTCTATGGACTCCAAATCATTTGTATGTATGTGATTCACTTTGACCCTTTAACATATCTGATATGTAGCTTGTTTTCTTTTTATATTAAACCTAGAGTTGTAGTTACTAAAGGATTGGCTGGCAGCGTGGTATTTTGGATAAGATCCAAGCCTATATTGTTCTGGGTGATGTGGCTGGCCCTTTGGGGTCAGGAGAACCTATTTCTTAAAGAGACCCAGTGGCTAAAGGGGACCACAGGATCTGATGTGTAGAAAGGGGGCTGTTTCTACTTTATTATGCTTGGTGATGACCAGAGTGGTTAGTCAGAAGCATGTTTCGTTACTGACTGGGAGACTGATTTAAGTACCACCCGTCAGTGGTTTGGGGATTTGGCCCCTGGTTTTTGCAGCTTGCCCTGATCTTTGCATATTCAGGTAGTTATCCCAGGAGGCCCGGGTCACAGGAGGCACCTTTGGGGCTGCTGGCCCCAGGTGCTGGAGGGCTGGTCTTCCTTCCAGGGTGTCATGAACCCTAGGAGGAAGGTCAACCCATGTCAATTCAAAGTCACAGTGACTTTGAATTGACATGGCCACACTGGGTCAATTCAAACTACTGAGTTCAAATTGACCATGACTTTGAAGTCAAATGAGGTTTGACCTCTTTGAAGTCAGCTTTCATCAATCTGAAGTAAGGAGTTCCTCAGTTTGAACTGAGGAAAGCGAGTGTGGCCATGCACTTAACTGAATTTCAATCGGTTGTTATCGATTCAAATTAAGTTCTAAGTGTAGACATACCCTATAAAATTTGACCAAGTAAGCAAAAACCTGAGTTTGAGTGGGGGACAACAGGCTTTCTGAGCAGTTACTCGGCATTCTATGTTGGCCCAAAGAGCTGTCTTTCAGCCCTGTTGCACAGATGACACAGTCCATACTTGGAGCTAAAGTAAGTCACTACACAACAGATGCATGAATTAGAGCTGAAGTATTCCAATTATGAAGTACTGTTCTAGTGCAACACAGGAATATAAGTATGAAGAAGGTCATAGCACATTGCCTGAATGTTCTACATGACTCAGATGTGCATTTTTGTTTGCAATGTTGTTCTAACAAGTTAAACACAATTGCTTGCGCTATCCAGGTGCTTCTCTCAACTAGGGAGCAGAGGTTTTGGATTTTCTTTGAAATGCATCATATACATTGATCGCAAACTCCAAGAGTTTTGTCTGTGGATGTATGGGCTCCTGCATGCATTAGTGAGTCCATATTTTGTAGAGCTGAGTCTTTAAAAGATCACTTTGCCTGTAGATGAGCAGTTTTTCCAGATAAACTTAAAGTGATTTAGAAGGAATTCAATATGTATTTCTACTTCAATGATCCATACATATTTTACTTACAGAAATGGTAGCTTGGGAATGGAACAAAGGTTGATGGATATTTAGAAGGTGAGCTAGGGAATCACCTACTTTTACTTACGCTTTAGTAATTAGCTTTCCTGCTCATATTTGATATCATTCCCAAGTTTCCTAATTTAATAGAATGTTTACCACTTCATATTCTGAAGATTCCCTGGTATATAATTAAGACCAGAGAAACAGTGCAGTCAGCAGTTACACGAATATGATACAGTGATATATAATATCTAGTATATAGGTTATGTAGGTAGTGTATATATAATCTTCATTCCTCCATACACCCATCCTGTCCATCCATGCTATTTATAGCTGTGGACTTCACAGCACTATATTTATAAAAGCATTGTTTATGTCCCACCATGCATGTTTCTTTGGACCGCATATGTGTAACTAGCTTTGCAGGACATTTCTTCTGTCACTGTGTTGTTTAAATAAATAAATAAATTAGAACGAAGCTAAACACATTTCTGCATGATCTATGGCCTGTTAAGAGGTTGGTTATAAATAAGTTGGGAAGTAGAGAAGAAGAAATAGGAACAAGTCATTATTAATGTTTTGAGAGAATACCGTCTATCTTTTGAAGTCTTGTTCTGCCCAACGATCTTGCTTTTGGAAAAAGAGAAGAATAACTATATAGCTGCAGAGGGTGAAATCTCAGCTGTGTTGAAGTCAATGGCAAAACTCCCAATGACTTCAACGAGACCAGAATTTTATACAAAATTTATCCAGCAAAATATAAACTTCATGCCAAATGTAAGCATGGCTATGTCAACTATACAAGGCCCTGGGTATAATCAGCTGTATTCTGCACACCCATTTATATAAGAACTCCTCTTTATGAGTTTACAGAAAAGTTATCTTGCTAAAGTGCCTTCATATGCTTTGCCATTATACCGAAAAGAATGAAAAACGCAATCCTTATTCTTACTTATTGGAGTCAGCTGGGTTGACTCATCTGTGTTTATTTAAAGTCGAGCACTACCTCTTGATTAAAAAATATAACATGAGGACAGATCTGAAATGTCATCCACCATCTCACACCTAATCCATGGATTTAGAGAACAGAATATTAAAAAAGAACTAAGAAAATTTACTTGATGTGGGCATGCCAGGAAGGGTAAACTGTAATTTACAATTATTGAATTAATCATTTTCTCCTCAAGATTTTATCTCAAGTTGCTGTTGTTTAAAGCAAAGGACCAAATCTATCCATGCAACCAAAATGGAGCTTGCTGTCTTGCAAATAGAACACTCTAACCCATACTAAAGTCCATGATAATATTTTCAGGGTATTCTGGCCTACCTCCTGTTTTCAGCAAGTCAATCTACAGCTGCCTAAGGTCACGTCTGCACTCCCAAAAAAGGCAGATTTTACAGCTGGGTACAAGGCTTGCTGTAAAATCCTCGTGCAGACATGGCTTTGTAGTTTTTGCTGTAATGTACCTAACACAGGTGACCCACAGACAGGAGGGGGAGAGAGAGAGGAAGAGAGAGACAACTTCAGCAAGCTACTTTGCAATAAAATCTACATGTGCCTTTCCTCCACTAGGATTTTAACAGCAAAACAGAGCTGACATGCATTAGCCATCCCAAGCAAAAATCCACCTATCGTGGCAGGGAATACACCTTCAGAGCCTGCTTCTTTCAGGAAACAGGGATAACATACAGTCTTTGACTTCTGCCCTACAGTTCCTTTGGATGGCTGAACCATCTCAGTTCCAAGATCCCATCCTTCTCCAAGTATGGTTCTGACACTGACCAAGTCAAGTCAATAAGAATTCCACCACCAATTTCAATGGCGATACACCCGGACTATGTAAGATGCAGAAGATCTAGAGAGCTTCGATTTAGATTGGCGTCCATATCCCTTTTTCCCAACCTTCTGTGGAGCTCTCCATTTTGGATTCCCAGCACCTCCTCTTTGTCAAAGTTCCCTCGATCTGTTTTGTCTGTGTTGACCTCATAACTTTGTTTTAAATAACTGGTGCTGCATTCCAGATACTCCATTTGGGTACATTAAGAAATAATAAATACATACGATAAATGAATTTCAGTTAATGTTATACAAAATTGTGATGTAGGCCAAAAGTCTTAGACTAAAACCAGTTTCTCATTTCTTCTTATTCACTGTCACTATCCCCCCATTTACTGAAAACAGACTTCCCTCTGTGATGAGCTGTATTTCCTTCTTCAAAACCCCACGGTATCCAATACATTTAGCAATTTATCGTTCTTTCAGTCACATGTAGTTTCACAATCTGGAGCTTTTAATTTAAACTCCCATGTTACACAACAAACAAAATAAAGTTCCAAAAAGGGTATTTAGAGGAGCGATGCAACCACTTAAATAATTAACCTTCTTTTGCAATTCATTGCAGCTGAGCATAGGAAGAGAGCAAAATTCAAGATGAAAGAGAAACTAACAAACTTGGCTATCCTTTCCAACTTCACATTACAGCTTGCCCTTATACTCCTTGTAGTCAAGGGCTTTTAGAGAATTTAGTATTGCCAAACCTGACATGTTCCAAAATCATGAGCCATGGCCCCCCAACAAATTGGCTTTGAAGTTGTGAGACTTTTTAAAAAAACAACTTTGGGCATTTTGGGGATAGGGAGGAGAGAGCAGGGTGTCATCTATATGGTTTATATTTTCAAACTGCTATTATGAGGACTAGAAATTTACATCTTAAATGACTGCTGAGCTGCTGTCATAACACATGAGAATCCAGGACCAGGGGCTTTAAGAAAAACAACAAATATTGCAGAACTTGCAATAGAAATTCAGAGTTGGTAACAGTGGGAATTTCATCTGGATGAAGAGTGCACAGTGAAGCCTTTACTTTGTAACCTGTAGCATTCACCCACTCCATCTCAGCTACACAGGGTCTAAAAAAAATGCAACTACGCAGTCAAAATTTGTAAGTTTTTAAGGGAGCTTTTCATTTACCAAGTATCTGTAGCGAACCCTCGAAGTTCTGGGAACAACTGTAATGCAAATGAACAACAGTACTGTAAGTGAAAGGTGTGCCTGTGGCATACCAGCGCATGCAAGGTTTGTTAAGTCAATAATTAGAGAAACCTAAGTGGTGCTTTAATTTTTATTGTTCTTGTAACTGCATCAGAGGCACCAAGAACTTTAGATAGGCATCTTTTTATTTTTATATAAATCCTAAATAAACACTAGAACATACCTCCAGTTTCTAGCATTTTACAGCTTGCACAGAAACTAAAGGCATATGGGGCTGATTCCCAGTTACCTAGTATCTTCTCTAGACAAAACACCTGTGTGAAGCAGGTATAAAATGCTACCAGAGTAGAATGTCATTGCTTTTCACCCCATGACAACCACCATCCAAGGGGTAAGACAAAAGAATCGGTCTGAAAAACACTGTGTGGAAGCAACAATTTTAACAACATTTGCACAGAGCACTCTTGTTTGTCACTTGCAACACAACTACAACAAAATAATAATATGGTTTCTCGAAAAACAACGAGAGTCTTGTGGCACCTTAAAGACTAACAGATTTCTTCAGTCATAAGTTTTCATGGGCTCCAACCCACTTCGTCAGATGCAGTGGGTTGGAGTCCACGAAAGCTTATGCCTGAAAAAAGCTGTAAGTCTTTAAGATGCCAAAAGACTCTCGTTGTTTTTGCTGCACAACAGACTAACACGGCTACTCCTCTGGACATCTGGTTTCTGGGACTTATGCAAAGTGTACGAAAGTCAAGGAATCACTTCCCTGTGACTTTTATGTGTTTACAACCAGGCTTTCTAAGCTACTTCACTATTTTTGAAAGAACGAATAAACATTTTGGTTTCATAAAATACTGTAATAGTTTCACTGGTGTACACTAAATCTAGCAGAGAACATTCTGAGGTGTCCACACAGATGTATGATGCTCTGCACAGTCTCTGGTCAGTGACTCAAATGGATAAAAGGATAAAGTGTCCAATGACAGATTTTTCAATTTATCTTTGGAACCATAACTATGCAATGCTGCTCCCTAATTCTATACTTACCAAACGTACCATGGGGCTGAATAGTGTCCTCTTCTAGAAAAAGGAGTGAAATGGCATGAGGAAAACCAAATGATCAGAAACCAGAAAAGCAACCTGAAAGGCCACTGTTTGTGCACAAGTTTACACATGACAGAAGGAGCAGGGCCATAGAAGGAAACCTCCTCCAGCCTAGGCCTTAGCTATATAAAAAGCAGCTGTGTAGAGTAACACTGACACACACACCCCCGTCACAACCTGACACATTGACAGACATCACAGTATGGAACTGCAGAAGCCGCAACAAAAACCCCTTGCTGCCTTCTTGAGCCAAACAGGTGCTTGGGCAATAGCTGACATTTCCTGACACTTGGTGAGTTTTCGGCACCTACAGGGCAGTTGTTAGACTTTCAACGAATACTTCAAATGGAAGAAAAGCATACCCCACTTGCCCAAAACTGGCCATGGCTGTGCTCCTTGTGTCCGTCTCAAGAACAGCACGGGTCAGCAGCACCAGCTCACAGAAAGGAGGCAAAGGCAGCTTGCGTGCACCACTAAGTTACCAAATTACAGAAGACGCACAGCAGGGCCAGCACACCGAAGAGTCAGAATGAGGCACCACGTTACAAAAACAAGGCAAGCAGCAAAGTCAAACACAAACCAAGATCAGAAAACAGAGTCTGGGGTCTACAAAATGGCAAGTCCTGGACTGGAACTCTGCATCATTGCTCAGACAATTCCTCAATCGTACGCCAGCATGACCCAACCAGTGAGTTGCGGAGGCCATCACTCAGGCCCTGCTGAGCAGTACTTCCCACAGTGTCTGGTTTCACAACCTCCTCCAGTGAAAACCCTCCTCAGCTTCCAATAGTGATGATACAGATGCCTCAGAAGCCTAGACCAACCATGGTCCTAGGTTCTAGTCTTGCAGAGCCTCAGAAAAGAGTGGGGAGGAGGTCTGGCTATGGCTACTACACCCACCAGCGTGCTGAGCTGCTTGGCCACAGAGACACATGCCTGCTGACCCCCTGAAAGGGTGCAAGACCAGACATACACTACCACAACAGGAGGAAATGACCAGGACAGTTTCTGGAACTGCAGCTACACACCTCCAGTGAGAACAGATATGACTCTGTGTGGCCCGACCAGCTACTGTCCCGCACAGTCATTTACACTGCTGCAAGCACAGGCTGCTACCCATAGCAGAATGGGGAGCTGCAGTCACATGGTATGGTTGCAACAGATGGCACAAGCCTTTGCCCCATGCAGCAGGACTGCACCACTCCCATTCTGCAGTGGTTAAGAGATCTCATGCCCCAGGCACAAGGAAGAGGAGACGACTTGGGGGAGAGGGGGGTGACAAAAATTAAAACATGAAAAGCCAACTGGCGGGCTTTCTGGGCTGCAGCAACTGCAGTTTGGTGCCTCTAAAATCTGGTCAACTAGAAGTATTGGCTGTGGCCCAGGCAGTTCTGCAAAAAAGTTACCCAGTTTAAATGAATGAAATCAAAGTCTCCAAACATTCACAATTACCCACAGAGTAGCGCTGGTTATTAGACTGAACAACTTCAGAGTTACCAACCAGTTGCCTTTGCTTATGCATCAGTAATTTGCATTGCTTGCCATCTTTTCTCCGAATCCACAGTTTTGCACCCACAAGCAGATTCCCCCACCACCACCCCCATCATCATAAAGCCTTTTATATACTGTTCATGGAATGGGGGAGTTAATTGTTAGACAAAAGCCAAGCAATTAACCTGGGCCAAATCTGCTCTAATTGGTTATAAATAAAGAAACACCAGCCTGTTTGCAAGTCCAATAGCTTTGCTGTCCATTTATAATTTAGCATGTGCCACTTCACTCCTAGGAACACCTTGGGGATTCAGCTACTTCCCTTTTCACTGGCACCCCAGACCCTGACCTTTTTTATTTTAGGAACTGAATGGCCATTGTTAGCATGCCCACAGCTGGGACTGACACAGTAACATAGAGTAATATTCTCACCACATTTAACAATGACTTTTATTAGATGCTAGCAGCAAGCCAGACTCTTTCTGGTGCCCTTATCTCAAAAATACATTTGCTGTGGCCCAGTCAGTGAGTACAAAAGCATTTACTCCTCATATTAACACGCTCCAGCTTTGTGTGTGAAAAGAGGGTCAGGTATTTATTATTCATTACCATTGCAGGCATTTACAAGGCATTCATCACCATTGCACAAGCATGCATTTTACATGGTTGAAAGTTGGGCCTGCTTATTCTCTCCAATAAAATGGAGTGGGTACACTGCAAACTCCATTACTGAAAGGTCCCTAAGCACATGCATAACTCTTTCATTACTACAAACTAAGGTCCTGACCCCACAAACTGGGATTTTCCCACATCAATCCCTGGGGCAGAAAAACTCCTCCGTGACTCAGAAAATGGTGAAGCACAGAACTGCTAAGCCATCATGCTACAGGTGAGGCACTCTCAGGCCAGCCTTCTCACAATGCAGGGGGATGCAACCCTTCAATCATACAAACTCATAGCATGAAACCCTGAAACTTCCCATTTCGTACATCTAGGATATTGGCATAGTGAAACAGCTCCTCTGCACCAGCGTTCTCCTTCCATGGCAACATTTCAGATCACTAGGGGACCCAGCAGGGGCCTGCTCCTGGATCCAGGCTCTCCTCCCCAGGCAGTCCTGCTGCAGGTGCCCTTGCCCAGCTCCCAGCTCCCCCCACCACAAGGCTACACTCACTGCAGCTCTTAAACACCCAGTTATTGAAGGAATTTTTAACGATGGCTCTTTGTATCTTTAGGGTTGCCAACCCCTGGGGTAGAACATATATACAGGAGGCTGTTACCATTGTTAGTGCTGGCAGCTTCAGTGCTGAGGCCTGTGGAAAACTTCACTGGACTCTCCCCAAGGAAATGACCCCATGAAGAACAGTCAGGTCCCTGGTAGCCTACCATCCTCCACCCCAGAACAGGATTATCTTCCCACCCTGCATATCTCAAACCAGTGAGTTAAGGGAAACATTACTGCTATGCATGCCTGAGCCTTTTCAGTTTTAAACATGGCCCTTTCAGAAGAAAAGAAGAAACATTTCAAACATCAATTACTGACACTGTAGCAATATCATTAAATTTCTTCTCCTCACTTCCACCCTGATGGGCCAGTTCCAGATGATGCAGGTTTGTGCCCAGTTCATAGCAGAAAGGGGCCCCTAGGCAATAACACAGAAAACCTGGGTGAGTGTTAGAAATCTAGGCAAACATGAGTTCATTCTTCCACCTGTGGGATTGTCCTCCTGCACTCAAAGGTGACAGTCAGACTTTATCAAAGATCATGCTTGCATTTAAAGATAGTATTGTAAATGGTGCTTGCTAAACTTGTGGACTTAAAAGCCTTTCATGTCTTGAGGTATAAATCCTAAATAAATAAATCCTAAACAATAAAATAAATCCCATTTATAGCATTTTACAGCCTTCGCAGAAACTTTGGGCAAACCAGTCCCAGTTCTCTGTTATCCCGCATGTAATATGGTCAAACCACTCCCTTCCTAGCAGTGAGGACAAGGACACACCTGAACCAAAAGATTCATCAAAACCTATGTCAACTTTTCACAAAGGTAACTAATCCAGACTTTACGCCATCGTTCCTCAGCGCTACTGAAACAAATATGCATCAGCAACTGGATAACAGATGCTGGTTTAAAAACAGGTCTCAGGCATTAGAACTACATACTTCCATGAACACAGAGTCATTTTACACTCAGCTTTGACATCCAAAGGATTCTCTTTGAGACATGTGTCACGGGATGCACCCCTAGGTTATGATCTATATAGCTTTTCTATTCACTTTTGCAATGTAATTGTGTGGTTTGGTGCCAATTATGCTGTGCAAGGTTCCCTTTTGAATGCTCTACTGTATATTTATAGTATAATTTTCCTCCAGTGTCATGTATGTGAAGCATGTTACATGTCTCAGACCGTCAGGGCTGTACAGAGGCTGGATTGACACATGACAAAGACAATGCAAATCGAGTTCCATGGCTCAGGTGGAAGAAAGAAAATCACCTCGACCCAGAAAGAGAAGGGGCTGAGGGGGCATTGAAAACAAATACAGTCAACTTTGAATGGCCAGGGGCTTTTGCCAGAGGAACTCCATCTTGAAACTTCCTCCAACTTCAAGCAAGATCTGAGCCCTGCCTACTGTTAGGCAGAGACTGGCTATAAAAACATCTTTCAGCTGAATACCTTGTATGTAGTCTTGGACCATTAGGTAGTGATGTAGGTTTAGCATGCATCTTATATCTTTTATTTGCTTGTGGTTACTTCTTACTCCTTTATTAAATGATTGTGCATTGATTTGCTATATGCTCACTTAAAATCATATTCTAATCAATAAACTAGTGTTTGTTTAATCTAAAGCTGTGTCAGTGAGGAGAACTGGGTATTCTCATTTCATTGTCAAATGAGCAAACCAGAGCCCATGGGCCTAATAGTGACTGAGGAAGGGTCCTGATCCCTGTAGGTCTGTAGTTCCCAGTGTGGCATCTGGGAGCTGGGAGTGCTCACTGAGGGACTGCCCTCTAAGTGGCTGGAAAGTAGCTATCCATGGGACCGATTACACACAGGAAGCTCCCATGAACTGATTCAGGAGTGAGTGGTCACTTGGCATGGTGGGGTAAGTCTGGTTTCAGGAATGGAGACCAGGGGGTCACAGTGGCACACTGTACTAGATTTTAGGAGGGGAATGCCAAAGATACCACCCTCTTGTTGATGCAAGTTTCCAAGCCCCGCTTTTGGTAAACAGGGGGGAAAAATACTCGTTCCAGTTGGGGGATGAGAAGGGGCAGAAGAATCATAACACAAGGGCAATCTGGCAGTTCTAGTTGTTTTCTGATCTTGTTCATCTAGCCCCTGATTTTTGCCTCCATCTGAGGCTTGCTATTTTGGAAGACCATTTATCTCCAGTCAGAATAAAGGACTTCACAATGCTGAAATAGAAACCAGAGCCTGAAAAAGGTCACTGTACTACTTGCTCAGGCTGCCAGAAGCTTGTTCTGTTCACATTTAGTCCTACTCTGTCAGCAAGAGGTGTTTTTAACTTCCCAGACAGCAATTTTTTTAAAAAAATGTGGCAGACATCACTAAAAAGAAAAAAATAAATAAAAAAATCAGACAAACTAGGTGGCAAGAACGCTCATCCACAAGACGCCTACAGGGTAGAGCTAAAACTCAGTGATCCTGAGGTCACTTCTATATGAAATGCAACTTTCAAACATGACTACATGGCCCAACATGCTAGTAAAAAGTGAAGCCATGTGCACAAGTAAAAGATGAAGAGCCTGTCCACCCTAATATTTGCTCAATATTATTGTTATAAAACCCAATTTTTGAACTTGGCTGCATAAACCTAGACTTCCAATCACCTGTCTAAGCTGCCTAAATGCAAACAAGTGTCTAAGGCCTTGTTTACATGAGAAAGTTTCAGTGGTTTAGATAACTGTGTTTTAAAAGCAATTTAGCAAACATGAACAAACCTCTGTGCAGATACTTGCTTTGGTTTAAGGATGGCTTATTTGGGTTTTGCTTTAGTCACCTAGGAAGAGATTTAAGCTAAATTAAAACAACCCACTATTTGCCCAAAACAAAAGTGTCCACATGGGGCATGACAGTGATTTAGCTAAGGTTGTTTTTAAAAAACAATTTAAGTGAAACCACTGCAACCATCTCATGTAAGGCCCAATGTTAACAGTCCACACTCCACAATAAGCCTCACATTACCAGAGAAAACTTTCACCTGGATTTCACCTCAGAATTCCATGCTTTTCTTCAAAAGACCATGGCTGCGTTCACATGTAAACTGTTATTTCAAAATAAAATCCTTATTTTGAAATAACTTAAATCAAAATAAGAAAATGTTAATTCAAAATAAGGGAAACCCTCAAAGCGAAATAGCATGCCCTGTGTGTGGACATGGTACTTCGCTTCAGGAGAGGGGCAGCACAGGAGGTCTGGCAACAGGGCCCTCTCGCTGGGCCATGCTCCCACTCAATATATACAAAAAGGAAGACACCCAGGGAAAGAGAAGGGCAAAAGTGTTATTTCAAAATAACCGTTATTTCAAAAAAACATGTAAAAATGGCATTGTTTTGAAACAGAACGGCTATTTCAATTACATGCAAGGTTTTACTGTTTTGAAACGACGGTGTCTCGTTGTTTTGAAATAAGAAAACTACATTCGGACATGCCCAGCTTTATTTCAAAACAACGGCTGTTGTTTCAAAATAAAACCCTGGTGTGGACACAGCCCACAATAAACAGAAATGAAAATGAACAACAAAGAGATAACCAATGGGGGTAGCCACTCAGACTGAAACTAGCAAAGACTGCAGAAAAGGGCTGTTAATGAAGCTGGCGTAAAAATGACTTTTGTATTTCTGCTAATTTTGCTTGTGCAGTTTCACCTGTTTGGCATGCGCTAAGTTGAATGATTTGTACCAGCTTTAACAGAAAACTTTCAGATGTTAGCAAACAATGAATGAAAAGGCTGCTGAATGGAGAAAGGGAACATGTAGGTTCCCTTTAATGAACAGATGATGAAACTCCATTAGAAGGGTTAATGGTGTGCTTCAGCAGATTGTACACAGGAATGGACAGAAAGATCAACTACAGCTCTTGCTTTCCATAAATTCCAACACATGTATGCACTGCAGCCTTCCCATCTGGGAATGGTGCACGAATAAGCACTCCTCTATGCATGGATGAAGAGCTAGCATATATTTTAAACGGTTCTCTGATTTGCAGTGAGTCATCCTCAATCAGCGTCCCCATTTGGCACAGGAAAGTGTGCAATGACTCTTGCCAACCAGGAACCCCAAAACAGCCCAAAAAGTTGTACAAATGCAGGAATGAGAGCTGTAGGAAAGGAAACACACCACAGCCATAACTTCCTTTTCGATTCTTTTCCAGAGATTTCTTAGATGTTCTATAAGGTGCATGAGAGAAATGAACTGTCATCAATGTTCTGTCACGGCCACTATATGCCTGGCAGGAATTCAAAAGGATAAAGCTTCTTGGTCTTAGATCCATGACAAGAACATAGGAATTGCCAGACTGGATCACACCCAAAGTCCATTTAGTTCCATACCCTGTCTCTGACAGTGCCCAGCACGAGATGCTTTAGAGAAGGTGCAAGGACCCTGCTAATTAACAATTATGGGATAATCTCTCCCCCATCAGCTAGTGTTTGGCTCTGACCCCAATTATCTGCACAGAGGAGGACAACGTAATGGCAAACAGGAACACGATACTGAAGATGCTGTTCCTTCCCCGTGCATGGCAGGCATTTTGAGAAAGAATGTACTTTAATAGAAAGAGAAAGCACCTTTGAGGACTGAAACAGGAAATTTGCCAAGCTTTTCTACTGAGAGATTTCAACTTCTTTTTTCTGGGGTCTATTTCAAGACAATTTCAGTAACAATCCATAAACGCAAATCACATTGTGTTTCAATTCATTTGTAGACATTGTAAGTAATAGTTTGGTACTACCCTGGAAAGAACACGAAGCTATTAAAAATTCTTACATGGTGCTAACTGATGAGCTCTATAATCATGGGGGAAGAAACAAGACCAAAAACAACGGGTGTTTCCTTCCAGGACAGAGAAGCCCTCTGTTTGGACTGTTTCCCCTTTAAGGAGCAATGGAATAAAAAGGGTTTAGAGGCTAGATGCCAGAATGTCTGCCTTAACTAAGTGGTCCAAGAGGCTCAGGAGTACACTTTGGCATTCTGAATTATACTTATGCCAACGCACACACACAACACTCAGGCCTTGAACATTTCCCCGGACACATTCTCAAGCAGGTATTACCCTCAGTAGAGCCTCAGGCAACTACAGCTGAATCACCATCCCTGCATGCAAACACATGGTCCTTTTAAATTATATTATTAATATTAGCACAGCTTCATGTCCACTCTTGTTAAATCACGCAGTCCTTTCCATCTCTCCCTCCCAACAAACTTATTTTCCTGTCCCGTCTCATCCCGTCTCCCTCGTCCCCACACACACTTAGATAGCACTCCCCACCAAATCATTCCTCATTCACACCACCACCTGTGGCAAGGATTTTTTTCTTCTGCCTTCCTCGGATCACAAAAGGTCCCATTGCTTCCCCTCCCCCTACTCTGCACCTTGACCCAATTGCCCCCAGCCTGGCCTATTAAACAGCACCTGGTCCACTGTGCATCTTGCAAGAACTGCAGGGGCCACTGCAGGGGCTCTGCTCCCTGCCTCCACCCTTCTTATCCAGAGGAGCCAGATTCCAGACATGCTGGATTTTCAACACCCAGGTACTTAAACGTCAACACACAAAAGGAGGGAGCTAATCCAGGCCTTCCTGAGCCAAGAAGAGTCTTACTGACTTCAGTGGGACATAATCTGGCCCACAGAATGACCCACCCTTTTTGTATCACCAACTGAAAATACTCAGATTCCCTTAACTAACTGATCCCATGGGATTACATATGCTGCTCTAGACAGGGAAGAGCGCTGACATTAAGCTACAAGCCCAGTAACAGCTCATTCACTGAATGGCATGGTGCTGTGTAATATGAATTCAGTACAAAAATAGGAGTTATTACAAAAATGTTGGCTTTCATTTTTATTAATGAGAGTCAGTTTTCTACCACTTCCATGGCAAGATACATGGGGAAATGTTTGGGGAACTCTCAGAAAAACGCTGTTCTGAAATCTTGCTTGTGCTGCAACTCGAATGACTGGCAAGGTCTAGCAAACATAATCAGATCAACATCTTTTAAAATCTAAAACCACTAATGAAAAACACCAGTCTTTCTAAAACTTTGAACAACATGACAGCAAATAACTCACGTTCCAGGAAACTCAGGCAACATCTAGCAGAGAAGTGAACGTGTGTGATAGTTACCTATAACTTTGTAATGAATTAAGGCTCAGCCAATCCGTCTCTGCAAAATGACATGCTACCAGTAGTTCCACAAACATCCTGCAAAACATTCTTCTTTAGTTTGTGACAAACTTTTTGTTTTAGGAGTACATGGGCTTACAGAGTACAGGGAGGAAAGACCCTATTTGTTCGCTCATTTAAACAAACCCAGGTTTTCAAGCAATGACCAAGGAAACAGGCAATGCCAACTCCAATTAAGTGTGATTCCCTAGAAGTGTTTACAGCCCATTGTAGAAACAAGAGATAGAAATAGAGAAGCAGGGACTTCAACATGGGACTTTTGAAGTAGATTCAGGATAAGACCTTGCATGACTGAAGGTGAACCAGACTTTTTCCCCTTG
This sequence comes from Podocnemis expansa, assembly GCA_007922195.1. Taxonomy (NCBI): domain Eukaryota; kingdom Metazoa; phylum Chordata; order Testudines; family Podocnemididae; genus Podocnemis; species Podocnemis expansa. The sequence continues at coordinate 90,959,213 of ML681966.1, forward strand.
GAATTTACCATGGAAATACCTAACTCAATGCGATCTGGATTATTTCCAAGGCAAAAATATTGGGCTTAATCCTCAACAGGTATAGATCTATTAAAGTCAATGGGCCAGATACACATAAATCATCAGCATCCTGTTCACTTCAAGGGAACTGCACAGACATGTCTGCTGAGGATCTGGACCATCAGGTATGTCCACAGACAGTCTTTAAATTGAAATAATAATGATTATTTCAATTTAAGAGATTGCAGGTCCACAGTACATTTCCTTATATCAAGATAAAGAGCTCCCTTATTTCACAATAAGGAAAGTCATTTTGATGTAATAAAACTTAGTATCATAGGAAAATGACGGTTAAATCAAAACTTATTTTGAAATAATGCTGTGTGGGCCTGTTATTTCGATTTAACTGTTATTTCAATTTAACACTTTTGCCCTTCTCCTTCCCAGGGTGCTGTTCTTTTTTTTACATACTGGGTGAAGGCATGGCCCTTCTAGGGTGCCATCTTGCCACACCTCCCTTGGTGCCGCTCTCCTAAACTGAACTAGCAAATCCGTCCATATACATGCTAGTTCGATTTGGTCTTCCAGTGGGGACCTGTTAAATCGATTTAACTTAAATCAATTTAATGATTTTATAGTGATTCAATTTCAGGAGTCTCAAACTCAAATCACCACGAGGCCCACATGAGGACTAGTAGAGGGCCACATGAGGGCTAGTACATTAGCCCAAGGGCCGCACCACTGAAACCTTTTCATACAACTATATTGCAAATATTGGTAATGATCGTGTTATTGTGGACCACAGGAATTAGCTTTATGGGCCGCATGCGGCCCACGGGCCATGTGTTTGAGACCCCTGAATTAGATCAATTTAACTTAAATCGATTTAACCTTTTATATGTGGACATAGCCATTGTTCTGAATTATTAGTACGAGTTCCAGGGCTCAGCTGTCCCTGCCAGGAATGTCTGAAGAGTACCAGGGCAGCAGAGAAAAAGATGGATCCTAACATCAAACATCAAAAACTTCCTGATTTCAGTTCTTTGAAATAACACATACATGTTGTTTTCCCTTAACTGAATAAGCTATTCACATATACCCTCGTTTAAAAAAAGCCGACATGTCCCACCAGTTCCTCAGCTGATGTAAATAAGCTCAGTGGCGCTGCATCAGTTTACTTATGCTATTGTCATTTCCAAGTGCATTTACCCACAACTGTTCAACTTTAAAACAAAGAAATTAGGATTTGTAAAGAGCAAAGAGCAGAAAATATGAATCTGTGATGACAGCATTACAGTTACGGTGACAGAATGTGAAACCATCATTTCTGTTTCAAAACAGCTTCATCACAAATGTAATTAACAACTAGACTCAGGTTTGCACTTCGGCTCTTTGACGTGGGTGACAGTTTGTGCAAATCTATCTGTTCTAAACCCCTTTTCAACTACTATTACCTTTCCAAAATGTTCACCTTTCCAGATGAAATACCTTGGGGGTGGGTGCCTTCCCAAAGGTCACTTTTTAGAAGTGTGTCAGCAAATGCTGTTAAGTTATTAGCACTAGCAATTGGAGAGACTCACTTCCTCCATTATATAAAATATTCTTGTCACTTTTTTTGAAGCCAGGCTTGTGTGGAAAAGGATAGAAATGAAGAGCTAAAATTTGATATAGGCATATCCCTCACTGAGAAGTGTCTCAGTTTTCCAGTGAAAATTGGTTTTTCTTCAACCCAGTTATGAACCTTTCAGGAAAAATAATCATCCACATTTTCTGCATACCTGATATGATTTCTCAACAATATAATAAGAGAAGTTAGTCATGCATAAAAATGCATCACAGTCTAACAGCCACACACTTGACTCCACCTCTGAATTACTGTGAACTAGCCAGGAGCAATTTCCAAATGTTTTGGGAAATGCTGGGTCTGGTGAAAGGAATTTTCCTTTTTTGGGGAATGTACATAGCGCTGAGAGCCACAAAGGAGCCCCATGCTGATCTTAAGAAGTCTATAGCAGGCATGGCCAAACTGCATCTCAGGAGCCACATGTGGCTCTTGAATGAAAAAGTGCAGCTTGCGAAAGAATGTCAGCAAATGAATTTAGTATGTAAAAGTATATGGCTATATGTCTCAGTGCAGCTCTTGAAGGTTTAATAATCAACTTGTGTGGCTCTTGAATTTAATAAGTTTGGCCACCCCTGGTCTATAGGTTTGAGAACCTGTGTCTTCTTCCCCTCCTCCTCCTCAATGAGGAAGGCATGGAAACTCTATGACTTAAAACTCATGATCTCCAAGATGCTGGACTTATTTCTCCCATTTAAGTCAATCAGAATTTCACCTGAATCAGGATGCATGGCAAACAAGTTTCGGTTGAACCAATCTCTACATCAGTCTTACACTGAGCCAGTCACATGCACTATTTTCTCAGTGGGAGAAAAAAGACCCACATAACAAAATGATGCCAGTGAAGAACAGGTTGACAACCTTTCATAATGCAATCATGTAGCAGATCTGTTAAGTAAGTCACTTTGCAAAATAGTAATACACTTTAAATATGTATTTTTATGTGTCAAGATCTTCAAACCTAAAGTTAAGTGTATTGGGGCCTCTAGGTTTCTTCCCTGCCAAGTTTTTCTGCTTTTACCTGGGGTTCCATTGACCTTTGCAGTGCAGACTGAACAGGCTCTGAGTTTCCATTGGAAAAGGACAATGATCTTGAAGGCACTGGTGGCCCCAACACTTTGCCTGTAATGCCACTCTGCAAGGTTTTCAAGGACAAGAAGAAAGTGACTCAATGAGATGTTCAATTTTACAAGCTTTACAATTTTATGAACTCCTCAATCTCCAATGAGTTTGTAAACTACGATTTGTACTGTGTCTATGTAATTTCCAGTGCATGACAGGTCACAATTTCAAAGGGGCTGAGCTCTGTCTTCCCTTTCCTGCATCTTCCGCTATTTCAACTTTCAACAGAATTGTGAGTACAAATGCGAAACATACACATGAATGTGCAAATCCAATAGGATACAGTTCTTCAACCTGTACTCATGCTGGTCAGCACTTAACCAAGCTGGGCTGCTGATGCCCACCAGATTGTCAATAGTTAGACATTCAAGTACCCTAATCGGCAGGTTCAAAAATAGTCTTTGGAAAATGTACACCCTACACCTCTCTTTGGTTTGAAGTTCAGTGAAGTTACTGTACAAACTATGCCATTCTGCCTGGCTCATGCGATTAAAAAACAACACATAAAAGGTCTGTCAGGAGAAAGATATTTTGTGATGAAATCCAAACTGCTACTGCTGGTTGATTATAAGCTATATTTGGTACACACTGGCTACAACCAACCAAGGAACTCTCTTTTTTATTTACATGGTGACAGATAAAGGAAAATGAGGTCTAGTCTGATAAACAAGCTCTCTTCCAAAGCAGATTTAGACACTATTCATTCCCAGCTTTTTCAGGACACAGTCCTCCTTAGCTGAAATTGTAACATAAAATTCCAGCATTCAGAACATTTCAAGGAGGAATAGTTTTTACCGTGGCTCTGGTTTTATTTTTTCCTCACTTTGTAATTGATTAGCTGTGCTGCCAAAAGAAAAATCGGCTTGTGTCGCTAAGAATATAAAAGCATTTGAGAAAAACGCAAGGAATCTAATTTTAAATTCATTAAAGATTTTGTCCACATGGTTTGGTTATTAACCATTTCATCGCTGACACATTGCCATCTTATGAAACAAATCTTGGAATACACGTTCAGTGGGAAGAAGTAAAATTGAATAGACCAGGTCAGAGACTTAAAGCCAGCTTCATATGTTTAATGCAGCCCATTTTTCCAGAATACAATGGCATAGCAAAATGCCTGCTGCAATCAAGTTATACAAAAGTAAAAGGATCCATAGTGTATACAATAGATCTGCTAAAAAAGGGAATGAAAAAATCAGTCTATTTTCTACTGCTCAGATGTAAAAACTGCTGAAGTCAAGGATGAGATTTTTCAAAAGCACTCAGAGTTGTCAAGCTATGCCAGTGATGTCTGCTGGAGCTGAGTTAGGATACTGCTGAGAGCTTTCAAACAGCTACCATAACTCTAGCTCTAACACTTTGATGAAAGCACAGGATAAACAGATATTATGACTTCATCCATCTAATTGAAAATAACCATAGTTACATGGAACTGTGTTGATTAAGAAGCATTTCACTCATAATGCAAGAAGAGAGAAAAATCTGTGCTTTAAAATCTACAGAAAAGTGATCTTATAAGCAACATCTGCAAGCTTACAAGCAGGACAGCAAGGCCTGGAAAGCAACGGAACTGCTGCAGCTCCATGGAGATGCGGGGAGGACAACAGGTGCAAAACAAACCCAGAATCTGTACACTGCTCTCTTGATAGAAAACGGGTTGCCAGAAATGAGGCTCGATATGAGATGGCGTCACTGGAGCTATGACAGCATGGTGGCGAGTAGGACTGTCAAAGGCTTTTCTGTGTGACAGAGCAACAAGTGAACTGAAGTGTGTCTATCAGACATAAGAGTCAGTGTAGCCTTACGAGTGCACAGAACTACCTTCTGTCCTTGTTTCCTGACAGATCCCCTCAAACCACAGGTGGGCGGGATATAAAGAATACCTATGAAAACGACAGGATCCATTTCTCTTCTGAGAGTTTCACGTATTATAACAGAGCATCAATACTCAAGATTTTTCAAGTACTGGCCTCTCCCTGTGTGTTGTCATGAGCAAGCAGAGTTGGTGTCCTTTGTTTTTCAGTCAGGATCCCACTATAGCTAGTTCAAGGATGCTGATGATTCAATAAACATAGCCTGATCAAGTCATCAGACACAGTGACGATAGTCATAATGGGGTCTTCTTAGGAGTGTGGTACAAATAGAGGGAAAGAAGCACTTTAGCCCATCACACACACCCCCACCCAGACTGCATTATTGCTCCCACAGTGGGGCAAATTTCCACAGGGGGGTTGGGGGAACCTACTGAAATAAATTAAGTTCCCCCTCTTCAAAGTGTCTGACCAAGTGGGATTTTCTCTCACGAAAGCTCGTGCGATAAATAAATCTTGATGGTCTTTAAGTGCCACAAGACTTCTTGCTTTTTTTGCTTTACTAGACTAACACGGCTGCCCCTTTGGAACTACTGAAATAAGTCACTGCATATTCTTCTCCCTCTAGGAAAAGGATGAGAGAACAACACCTAACAGATATTAATTACCGTATTAAATGCACTCCTGTAAACTGCTTAAATATAACAGAGAGAAGAGAATGAGACAACATAGAATATACAAAGAGTGGTTTACTACGTATTTTCATATCTCCCGATGTGAAATATTCTATTCCATAGCCTCCCATAGTGTAAATGACATTTTGAAACTAGCCAGGAAAATTAGTGCACTGTAAAAGACTGTCCTGCGGTACTTCAATTAGCATTTTCAAAGGACAACACTATTTTACAATTCACTAAAACTCCATGCAAGCTCTTATTTACTTGCATGATGACTACATATGTTGTACTTAGATGTCACTGTGGATTACTTGCTAATTAGACTTGGAAATACCCAAGTAATTATCGGAGAATTCTTCCCTTTGGTTCAGAAGAGGCTGCGGCCATGCACTCACGTTTACACGACAAAATAGCAAGCTACTAGTTCAAACAAAAAGTATTTGTGGAATCTGGCCAAGTGTAATTAAGTGATCAATTGTTAACATGCAGTAAAAGGTATTTACCCAAAAGGTATAATGCTAAAGAGAAGGCTATCGAAATTTAAAAGCTTACTCCCGTCTGTTCAACTGTACAAACACAAGCCCAGCCCCAACGCTGTATCAGATATTTGAGACTGATCATTTCTTTTCTGCTCCTGAATGGAGAAAATCATATTATCAGAGCTGATATTCATCAGAATATTTTGAACTGAATATTTGAACTGCTTTAACTTAGTTTAAATCGATAACTCCATTACTGTGGTTAGTTTTATTGAATTGCACATTGAAATAATATTTCAATTATGTTATGGTTACAGCATGAAACTCTACTACAGGTTTTATTTGTTCAGCTGGAAGGTAAGATGTGCAAGTTCTTCATTTGACAAATCAGATATATGATAGCTTTTAATGTTATTTTATTGAATGATCTCTGAGGGTTTACACAACTTTAAGTGTAACTTGCTCTTTCTTTGAAAGGTCATCAACTTGAAAGGATTTGGCCTTTAAAACCATTTCTTTTTTCTTTCAAATAGGAAAGGCAAAACTGTGTTTAAAAGGGGGACTCGGAGAAATTAAACTGAATCTTAAAGTACAAGAGGTTAATTTTCTTTCCCATCTACATGAGGCATTTATACTACTTTTAACTTGGCATATATCTTGAAATTCATCTGTTCTCATTGTGCCAGTTGACAATACCGAGACAGACTCATGGCTGGCCCTGCTGATACCTAAGCTATGTCTCCTTTTAAATGTCCCAGTAATGTATACATATCTGTAAGTGGCTTAGAGGGCAAGTGTTAACTCAGAAGGAAAAAGCACATCTCCAGTACCATATATGCACAGAAGATAGGAAAATCTTCCTAAATAATTTTGGACAAACTGTATGCTAACATAGCCTTGAGGCAGTAATAACTTGTGCGCTGGGAATTTCTATGCATATTCTGCATTACTGGCTCTTCTATTCATGAAAAATGTATGCTCACTGATCTACAAAGAGCTCATGTTATTCAGGTCTTTAAAATGCAGTCCAGACACCCCATATAATTCCAGAAAGGTAACTTTTAACTGACCTTTTATTCCATTTCACAAAGTTTAGCAGTATTTTATAAAAATGGGGAGGTGGTAGAAAGTGAAGGATTCAAGCCGAGTGAACTTAAAACTGGATTGAAGAAAGAGGAACTAAAAATTTATGTTCTGTGGACGCGTCCTTTCACAGGCCCGATCCAAAGCACACTGAAGTGAATGGAAAGACTCTTGATTAATTTCAACTAGACCTAACACTAAGTCATCTAATGGGAGTGGTCCTGCTTCTTTTGGCAGGGGGTTGGACTAGATGACCTTGTGGGGTCCCTTCCAACCCTATGATTCTATGATTCTATGATTTCCAAGCTGTCCTCCTTCCTCATGGCTGCTCCTAAAAAGGCTTGCTGGATGCATAACATGGAGTATTCCTTTAAACAGTGGAAAGCAGGGGCCAAAATTTAAGGGGAATGAATTCCCTTGCGTCATCTAATTCAGAACAAACACGAAACCTTAGTTCTTGCATAATTCTTTTAATAGCAGATCTTAATGCACTTACACCTACTTCACAACTAAGGCACAGAGCAGGTCTGTGACTTACTCCAGGCCACCGACCAAACCAGTGGCAGAGCTAAGACTAAAACCCAGATCTCCCAAGTGTACACAGAAAAGTGTAAAAACATCCCTTTTTAGTTGAAACGAGTGTCCTGTGACACCATAAAGACTAACAAACTTCTTTGGGCATACGCTTATGTGGATACATCTGATAAAGGAGGTTACAGCCCACGAAAGCTTATGCCTGAAGAAATTTGTTAGTCTTTAAGGTGCCACAGGACTTACTTTATTTTTGCTATATACAGACTAATATGGCTGCCCTTCTGGAACCTTTTAATGCTCCTCCCACCCACCCTTAATATTTAATCTTAGATGCACTGCAGTGGATAAATGTTCACTAAAATCACCGCTGGCTTCAATTACATTGACCTCATTACATGGATAAAATGCTGTTTAATATATTTTCCCTCCACTATCTTAATAACAAACAGCTTTCACATCCAACACCAAGCATTTACATCTTCTTTCAATCTCTTTTGAATTAAGCTGGTTTATCACAACGATTGGAGGAAAAGCCTATTTTCCATTCACATTCAGATTCCATCATGCTCTCCATTAGAATCCCTTTTAATCTCCCAGGGTGTACCAGGAGAATGGTAAGTGCTCAGTCCTGTTCCAAACTTCCTACTGTTTCCTTGGGTTCCCCACCAATTCCTTTCTTGTTTGAGTAGAACTAGTTGGCATCACCAGCAGAAACAACATGCTGTAAAGTAGGGATAAATCATGCTCCACCTCACTGAGCAGTTGATGATAAACATATTAAAACCTGCAAAGTGCTTTTATATTTACTCATGAAAAATACTGTACAAAAGTTAGATATTATTATTGCCCATTACTCACAAGTGGAGATCAAGTCCTCAGTTATACATCGAGCTTTAAGGTGTGCATCGGTTTATTACACTATTTGGGGAAAGGGAGAAGGAAGAAGAGGGGAATATTGTGTTCGACTGCAGTCTGCATGTCCGTATGTGATGAAGTGTTTTGGACACTCAAGGTAAATATTGTCCATGTATTGAATGGGTCACTGCACATATAATCTCTGATGAGAAACATGCAGTGAGAGATCATGCTTTTGACAATAAGGACTTGCAGCTAAATCCAAAACAAGACTGTAGCAGCCTAGAGATCAGCCCCGTCTCAATATTCAGAAACATCAATCTGTATCCTATTGCGCTCACTTGAACACAAGTCCCAGTCTGTGACAATTAGCTATACAAGAGTATGTCTACAATGCTGTGGCGAGAGACATCGATGTAGCAGCATCAATTGGGTCCGCGTGGAAGATGTTGTGCTGTGGAGATGCAAGTAGGTTGATACGAGATGTGCTAGTTATGTTACAAGGTTACATAACTAGCGTATCTCAAGTCAACTGAGTGCAGCAGTTTAGATCAGGTGTAAGTTACTATAGACCCATGAAAGTGATTATTTGACACACATGACGTGGGCTCGAGAAAACCAGGGTGTCAGGTCGCTATGGTGCTCAGAAATTGTATCATGGGGCCTAACTGCGCCACAGTACTACTGGTGCCCCTTTCCCCCCAAAAAAGCCACCAGCACCTTTAGCAGCACAGAGCTTTCTGATGGTGGCAGGGGGCACTTCTTTGCCCTGGACCACCACCACTGCAAGTGTCTCCATGGCGGTGACAGTTTTCAGCAGCAGAAGGGGCCTCTTCACCCTGCACTGCCAATGAAACTGTTGGGGGGGGGGCAGCTTTTTGGCAACAGGGAGCCCTCTAAAACAGATGTTCTCGACCTTTCCTGGGTCGCAACACAGCGAAAGGATTCCCAGCTCATCACGACACAGCAAGGCTCCCCTGCAGGCCTGATTCTTTCTTCCTGTCAGCCCAGGCTCTGACCCCTGGCAGCAGCCTCCAGCTCTGGTTTCTGGCCCCTGGGCAGGCGCAGGGCATGGGCTGCCAGAGCAGGCCCCAACTGCTGGAACAGGGATGAGCCCAGCTCCGGCCCTAGCCTCCAGGCACTGCAGCAGTCCCTGGCTGTGGCCCCCAAACCAGCCACAGCCGCAGTCACACCCGTGGCCCCAGCAGTGGCCTCACCTACAGAGCATGAGGGCACCCGCTCCCAGTCTGGCTCTCTCTCTCTCCCAGGGCCAGGGAGCCTTTTAAATCCCCTGCCCTGGGCCACATGGCTCAGCAAGCACCCCCTACACGCAGGCTGCCAATGCTGCACACCATAGTTCCCTGCTGCTGCACCTTCCCAGCAGCAGCAGACAGAGGCTTTTAGACCAAAACACACTCACTGTATTTTCGTGTCACAACACAGAGCCTGAGAACTGCTGGGCTAAAGTACCACTCACCTAGGTATCCCAGTTTTTGGGTTATACCTACAAATGTGGCACATTTGTTAAAGTCTGCGCATAGCATTTCTCAATAATTTGTATGTAACTTTTCTATTGGAAATTAATCCACTAGAATTCATATGTTGCCTACCACGCTATTTGTGTCCTGTGCCACATTAGAGCATCACCTATAATTTTACTCTACATCCTGCCAAGCTTAGCCTGGATGTTTTGCTGTGTGTACAAGTATCAATTCCAGCTCAACTGTAATGCTAATCCTGACCTCTGCTAATTAGAAGAGCCCATTCTTCTGCTGAGTCAGCATTATTTTTCAAATGAAAACATTAATCAGTTACAAAATTTTTTAAAAAATCAACTGAAAGTAGGAACTTTATCCCTTGGATCAATTCATATCAAAGTGCTTTACGAATGCTCAAAGCAAGAGCTGGCATTTAGATGTTTTTGCTAATATGTGATCATTTTAGGGAAATAAAAGAGATTTTTCAGCAGTGCATTATTTGTCTGCTCTCGGTGAGCCATGTTAACTTTTTCTTCTCATCCTACTCATTTCTTCTTTAGTCTCCCTATTTCTTTGGAATTGCAACACTATTGCTTTGCAAAAAGAACTTATTCCAGACACAGCTCCCAAATCCCACAAACGCTTATGGAAAATGTTTAATTTTAAGCCCCTGAGTAACCCCAATTAAGTCACTAGGACTCTTCACATGCTGCATACATGTTAGCAGGATTTGGGACCTCCTGGGTAAATGTAACAATTTGGTTCACATTCTATCACTTAACTGCTTGCAGGAAATGTTTCAGAATACTTACTTGTTTAGCCAGGTGCATTGCACAGAGATGAGAACTCTGCGGTAGGATCCCAAGAATCATTTAACCCAAACATCCCTAAGGTCACTGCTAGTGCAAATTGTTAATCATGGAACAGCTCTAGAGGAGGGGTTCATAAGCTCTTTCCAGTAGTCACCAACTCTTAAAAGAGATATTGTCTCACGGGTACCTCCACAGCTAAGGAATATCCCAGCAATAAATTCTTCCCTGGTCAAGTTGATGAGTCTTTTTTGTGAAACACCTAGGGGAGGAATTGCAACATTTGGAGTTAAGCCCACTTTCTCCTTTTGCTCTTCATTCATCTACAGCTCCCATCTACTGTACCCCCATCTTCTCTCATAGTAACACAACCATCTCTTCCCATGCCCCACTGCTGGTCCTATGCTTCCCCTTCATCTGGTTTCCTGCTGTGGTGTCCTCTCCACTCCCTCCTGCGCTGGACATGTGGCTCCAGTGTGGCACCTGTCCCTTTTGGAAGAAGGAATAAAATCACAGTGGCAGATTTACAATTAAGCACACAGTGCCCTGGCACAGAGCCCCCAGTGACAGGGGGCCCAAAATTCAGGATAAATCTGACAAATGATGTGACTTAAGTGTTGCAAGTCACAAATCAATCCATGCTTTCTGTATTCTGCAAACTCTGCTCTAAATGCTTTTTCAGGTTTTTGTTTGTTTGTTTGTTTGTCTGTTTGTTTGTTTTTGGTTTTTTTTGGTAGTCTAGCAGAGAATTTGCATCCTAATTTTTTCACTGTCTCGGCAATAGTATAACAGCAACTAGGTGTAAGTGGAGGAATGGACCCCTTATTGTGGGGAATTATCCTGGCTCATACAATGCCCCCAAGAATTGGCTAGCAAAAGGATCTGAGTCCTCAGTCCCAGTTGCTTTACTAAGGGGCATGCCTTGCCTCAAGGGCTCCCCTCCCAATCTCCTGTGCAGCCGCGTCCCTGTAATCTCAACAAGACTGGTCCCTGAATTCCTGGGTGCTCATCTCCCAATCTTGTTGTGGTTGTCTAGGTCAGGAGCTAGGGTGTTCCCACTCTGGGGTGCTAGCTCTGCAGTCAGGGCTGGATTATAGGACCCCAGGGTCCTGGGTTGCTCACTTTCATGGGCAGCACATTGCCTGGGGCCCTGGCCCCCCAGCACCATGGTCCCCTGCCCTACCTTGGGCCCTGCCCCCCCACCATGGCCAGAGGCCTCAGTGCTTCCACTCCACCCCACCCGAACCCCATCAGCTGGCATGTGTGCAGAATCCAGCACTGCTCTCCAGGGGCCAGAGGACTGTCGCCCACTCACCAGGGTCCACCGTGAGGGCCCTGGCCAAGTGGTCTGAGAGAGCTCCAGGCCCTGGAGGGCCATACCAAAGGCTGCACCTTATGACAGCTGGCCCAGGGCTGCGTAGGAGTACTATGGATGTGTCTCTGTCCCCCTGCCCCTCCAGGGCAGGCAGGGCCCCTTCCAATACCACTACCACCCCCAGCCCAGGCCCCACCAGCACTATGCTGGCCTGAAATGGGCAATGGGGGTCAGATCAAGGTAGGGGCCTGAGGGGCTGCAGCCTGGACCCTCCCTTCAGGCTGGGACCCAGGGCTGCAGCACCTAAAGCCCCTGCATAGATCTTGCCCTGTCAGCAGTGGGCGCCTTCCTGACTCACTAGTTATTGCATATAGTACAATGCAATACAACTTATTAAATGAACTGTCATCAAATATCAGATTAAAAAAAAAGAGGAGAAAGGTTAAAGGCAAACACCCAGCACAACCCCGTGGCACAGCGGTACCACACACAGCATCTCCAGGATGTAAGAGATGTTCGTAGTCTGTTCCTCACATGTCTCAAGCCTTCTGCCAAGGCCATAGCTGCACTGCAAGGATGCAGACAGTTGGACACTTTCTCTGGCCGTGGCCACATGCCTCAAATTCTACGGGTCAGGGCCTGTCTCCACAGCATTAACCCCCCATTGGGGTCATGATCCCCCTTCCAGTCTACCCTGTAAGCCTCTTGGCCGGTGAGGTCCTTCTGTGCTAGGCCTTGCCCCCGCTCCCTTTCACTCTTCCCAGTTGCTCACCACATCTGGCTCTAGAGCAGCGGTCTCAAACACGTGGCCCACGGGCCACATGCGGCCCCTAAGGTTACTACCTGCAGTGCTCAATGACACCGTTGCTACCAATATTTGCAATATAGTTGTATGAAAAGGTTTGCATGGTGCAGCCCTCAGGTTAATGTATTAGTCCTTATGTGGCCCTCTACTGGTCCTCGTGGTGATTTGAGTTTGAGACCCCTGCTCTAGACATCATCTGTACTTCATATTTTTACACATTTTCCACATTAGTGTAATTCAGGGCTCAACAAATCCCAGGCACCAGCTCACCACGGTGACCGTGAGTTTGCTCCAGAACCTTGCAATGCCCCAATAGCCATGGAGGTAAATGCCGCCAGCACCTAAAAGAAGAGACGGCAGCGCTGACAGTTGCAGTACCATTGCTGCTGCCTCCTCACCTCAAAGGACATCTGCGGCTGCTTTTTTCAGCGCCACTGGGGGGACTCTTTTGCACATTGCATGTGAGTGGACACAGTAGTTTTTTGGTGGCAGAGGGCCTGTGCACTCTCACTGCCACTGAAAGCAGTGGCAGCCTTTTAGCGGTGAGGGAGCCTTCACTGCCACACACCTGAACACCTCAGTTTTTGGGCTGGCCCATAGATGTGCAGCAGATTTGTTGAGGACTGGCATAATGCTAATACAAGCTTTCATGTAGACCAGGGGTCGGCAACCTTTGCCAACCCCCATGCCGGCCCTGCCCACTGCACCCCCAGTGCATGTGGGGGGTGGGGCTAAAAGGGGGTGGGGCCAGGCCTCCAGTTTGGGGCCAGGGCTGACACCTGCCCCTGCCAGCGGCGGGTCACCTCTCTGGGTCAGGGTCGGGGCTACTCGGCACCCACCTCCAGCAGCGGCAGGCGGCCTCCAGCGGGTGGTTTCCATCCCCAGCAGCAGCAGCAGATCCAGGCTGGCCAACCCACCCAGCAGGAGGCAGGGCCAGCAGGGACCAGGAGCCGCACGCTGCTGCTTCCTTGTCCCTACTGGCCACGCTTCCCAGCGGGGAAGCATGATCAGTGGGAGCCTGGGAGCCAGTAGGGGGGCCTGAGCAGCATCCTGTGCCGCTCAGGCTCGGCCCCCACACCATTCCTGGCACGGGTGCTGGGGGTTGGCCAACCCCTGATGTCCACATGTTTTCAAACTGTGATCTCCATTAGCTGGACCAAGGAAAGATTATTAGCGTTTGTTTGTTTGTTTTTAAATAAAGTGCTCTTATCCAAAGTAATTTACAATAGTTAACTAACGGTACAAACAACATTTGGAAAGATCATGACGTGATCTGCTGACACCTTCAGCAATTTTCAAGTGGTTTGTGGGGGGAAAAAAGTTAGACTGCAAAAACAATCAAGACACCTGACTTTATTTTCATTTACTTCCTAATACTTATTACATAGGAGGAAGTGAGGGTGGGGTGGAAGAAAAATGCGGGGTGGAGATAAAAGTATGTTCTTTTGCTTGGCTGTGTCCCCAGTGTGGAGGACCCAAAAATGAAGCTGGGCACAGGGCACCACTAACTCTAAACCTGCCACTGTAAAATTCGATTGGTTGCCATGAAAACTGTAAACCTTATGATTACTCCCACTCCTGGAGCTATGCTCAATCCATGAAGCCACAGTTCTCTCCAGGCAAATCACTTAACTTCTTCATGTCTTGGCTTCCTCCACAGCAACATTACAGTGCACAAATCAAAGCAACCACATTGTCTAAGGCTGCAAAGACCAGAAGCAGTGAGGAACTCTAATCATGCTCTTGTCTGGCCACTCAGCCCTGCACATGGTATCGCACAGGAGGGAATGTATGGACATTGCCTACAGTAGTGAGCCGGATATCCCTGCAGCACCAGTGCCTGGCAGGGTGGGTGAATGAAGCCCAGACAGGCAAAGCTAACTGGTCATTCCACCTGTCTTAAGAGTTCCTCAGAGTGCTGTGATATTATGGTAATTGGTATTTTGCGAATCAGTCAGGACCGTATGGACCTGAGTAGTCTTCTGCGCTGCAGCGTCTCCGAAAGGAGAGGGTTCTACATGCATCTCTCTCTCTTGCTTTCTCCTGCTCCCCCTCATTATGTCAGCTATGGAGGTGAAATCTTGTTAAAAGCCGAGGTTTCTACAGCATACCCCGAATGAAGCCAGACCGTTCTGGAAGCTCACTTCATAGCCAGACCTATTCAGCTGAGGATGATGGATCTCTGGTTCTCCTGCACTTCACCCTAGGCTGGGAAATAAACTGCCCTGGGGAAAGAAAGTTCTCTCAGCAAGTCAAAAAGAAGATCCAGCTGCTGAGGTAGCTGTGCCTTGATACTGTCAGCCTTAAAGCTCAGTACTAAGTCCTAAATACCCTTGAGAAGCTGAATCTAAGGCCTTGAACTCACAATGCAAACGTGCTGGGTGGTAATAGAGGGATGGCTGGAGATGGGATAATATTTCAACAGAATTTGCACTCACTGTTGGCTCTTTGAGACTCACATGGACTATTATACTTTTCAAAAAGGTTGGCACATTTGCTTCTCTGTAGGAATGCTGATGCTTAGGAATTCTGACAGCAGTGAATATGGAAATCCACAGTATGCCATAACACTCCATTGAGATCCATTGGTGGAATATGGGACATGGAAAGTAGTCATATATCAAATAATGTCTTATCATCTTATCTCCCCAGTAGAACAAAGAACCCACACCAAAACCAGCAAAATTTAAAATTTGTGTTAGGATAGTAAAAAAAATAAGGTACTTAAATTATTTAGCACTGAGCTAACTTAAAATATTTCCCGAGTGTTGTGTTACAACAGCATGCAATAAACAGCACCTTGCCTTGGGCATGCTTTATTTGTATTTCTAAGGAAATCTCAAGCCATGCTTACTTTATTTTTCTCCATTTGAATATTAAAAAGTTCTTTTTCCACGTGATGTATTATTCCTCTATGCTACACTTGGATCTCCCTAGATGCACTCTTAAAGAACCCGCCATCTTACAAGCATTTTACAATTTCTACTTCGGGAAAAGTGACCCTCTACAATACACCAACAGTGACTAAAACACTGAAACCAATTATGAATTAGTCATATTGGTAAAAGGTCTAACAAAGCTACCAATATCGTCTTGTAATGCACAGACAACACTATCAAAGCCTGATTTAAATAAACCGGAATGTGGAAGAAGCTTCCAGCTGCTAAATGAATAAATAGACAAACAAACAAAAACAAAAAAAAAAAAAAACTTCATTCATTAACAGACTTAAGTTTTTAAATGTTTGCAAATTAAATTATGTCTGGATAGTTCAGTGGACTAAAGTTTGTGTGCATGAGTTACTCAGGAGCCAGTTTTCAGATGAGACTAGGAAGAAATGGTGATAATCTGGATATTGTATTACTTTGGATTGTAAGGAGTTCACTCTCTTTGTAAAAGTCACAGACTCTATCAGCAAAAGCCAGGTCTTCAGAAGTTATAAACAGGCCATGGCCGTGTTTAAGTTAATGGAATGTATGTTGATGTATATCAATTTGACCTTAGTTTGTACAAAACTAAACATCAGACAACATCAGTAACTTACTGCAATAATTATACTCTTTCCAACAAAAACCTGGAGAAATAATGAAATGTGATTAAATATCATTTTACTGACACTTCTGCTGTAACAAAAAACATTAACCTCGGGTGTAAGAAAGAGATTAACATTTTACAGACTTGATCAATGTTCCTATGACTTTGACTAATATCAAATATGAAAGATCAGTGCAGTCCAAGAGATTGCAAATATCTCGCTTTCTACCCTATCATGAAACAGAATTAACTAATCTCTTACTCAACAGTTTTAAAAGTTCATCTCACATCAGACAAGAGAAATACTTTTGGAAGATTATGTCTGGGTTTGGAAAGAGGGGATAAAATCTAAAGCAACCTTAAATCAAGGCAAAGCTCTCTGACATTCTTTACTACCTGCAAGCAAAGAGATTTGGTTAAATTGGTGACTCAGTTTAACTCTTAACTTTGCTCAACAGTTTATATTCACTGTTCTTTCTGCTATCTTTGGACCCATTGCTGCAATGAATCAAGTGGGGAGGTGCTGGAGAACTAGAAAAAAGCAAATATAGTGCTTATCTTCAAGAAAGGCAAAAAGGAGGATCCAGGGAATTACAGACCTGTCAGCCTCACCTCAATCCCTGGAAAAATCTTGGAGCAGGTTCTCAAAGAATCCATCCTGAAACACTTGGAGGAAAATAGAGTGATCAGGAACAGTCAGCATGGATTCACCAAGGGTAAATCGTGCCTGACCAACCTCATTGCCTTCTATGATGAGATGACTGGATTTGAGGATGAGGGAAGAGCCGTTGATGTGAGATACCTCGACTTCAGCAAGGCTTTTGATACGGTTTCCCACAGCATTGTTGTTGGCAAGTTAAGGAAGTATGGGTTGAATGTGTGGACTGTAAGGTGGATAGAGAACTGGCTAGATCAACGGTTTCAGCGTGTAGGAATCAATGGCTCCATGTCTAGTTGGCAACAAGTGGTGTGTCCCAGGGGTTGGTCCTAGGGCCAGTTCTGTTTAACATTTTCATTAATGATCCAGATGATGGGATAGACTGCACACTTAGTAAGTCTGTGGATGACACCAAGCTGGGGGGGAATGGTAGACACGCTGGAGGGCAGGGACAGGATTCAGGGAGACCTAGACAAAGTGGAGCACTGGGCCATAGAAATCTCATGAGGTTCAACAAAGACAAGTGCAAAGTCCTGCACTTGGGATGGAAAAACCCCATATACTGCTACAGGCTGGGGAGCGATCAGCTAAGTAGCAGCAGTGTAGAAAAGGACCTGGGGGTCATGGTGGATGGGAAGCTGGACATGAGTCAGCAGTGTGCTCTTGCTGCCAAAAAGGCCAATGGCATACTGGGCTGCATCAGAAGAAGTGTTGCCAGCAGATTGAGGGATGTGATCATTCCCCTCTATTCGGCACTGGTGAGGCCACATCTGGAATACTGTGTTCAGTTTTGGGCTCCTCACTACAAAAAGCACATGGTCAAATTAGAAAGAGTCCAGCAGAGGGCAACAAAAATGATCAAGGGGCTGGAGCACAACATCTGGGAAGAAAAACTGAAGGAACGAGGCTTATTTAGCCTCCAGAAGAGAAGACTGAGGGGGATTTGATAGCAACCTTCAACTACTTGAAGGGATGCACCAAGGAGGACAGAGCTCGACTATTCTCAGTAGTAACAGAGGACAGAACAAGGAGCAATGGTTTCAAGTTGCAGCTGGGGAGGTCGAGGATGGATATTAGGAAAAACTTTCTTACTCGGTGAGTGGTGAAGCATTGGAATGGGCTACCTAGGGAGGTGGTGGAATCTCTGTCTTTGGAGGTGTTTAAGGCCCGGCTGGACAAAACCCTGGCTGGAATAATTTAGTGGGAGTGGTCCTGCTTTTTTGGAAGGGGTTTGGACTAGATGACCTCATGAGGTCCCTTCCAACTCTATGATTCAGTGATTCTAGGTATCTCATGGGTGGTGCTGAGCCACTTCAACTTCAAATAAAAGTCCCTGTCTTGCAGTGTTGGATCCTTGGGCTTGAATCACTTAAACTCATGCCCATGTTTTGTTTTAAGGGTGAGTTTAAATCTTGTTAGCCCGCAGGCTTAAGCACATTGCTGTATCAGGACTCCAATTTACCATAGTATGTCTTCAGTCAACCAGTAGATCACGCAATACCCAGCAACCAACGACGACAAGAACAAAGCTTACAACACTTCTAATCCCGACTTTCAAACACCACTAATGTTGATTGAATGTAACAATTACAGCTTATTAACCTTTGATTTTCTTTAAAACACAAAAGAGTGATTACAGGAAGAACAATCCCTGCAAAAGGAAGGTAACTAAATGTCATTCACTAAATGTCAATGCATGCTTATTTTATTATTTACAAAAAAAAAAAAAAAAGTAAGCTGCAGCAACATCAGGGAAGGAGCTAAAATGACCAACTTTCTTTCAAGCTATGCTAAGAGCGTAAATTCCAACAGATGGTTAAGTACCAAACAGTTAACATGAAAAAAAATTGCTACTACTGGAAAAAAAACTACCAGAAAAAAAAAGTGTTACTTCATGACGAGGTTAGTTTTCCCTTACTAATGAGTAATGCACAAAAAATATTAAGCCTGGAAAGTTGCCTGACTAATTTTACAGTTATGGATATTGTTTGATACACACACCTTCTCTCAACTAAATAGCTAAAAAAGGCCACACAAGAAACAATTCAGAAGCATGCAGCCACTGCCTTTCATTGGAAACATGCAGCAGAAGGCTGAAGACACATGCTCTATGGCTATGCCAAGCTAATTAATCAAGCCTACTGAAGAAGTTACCATGTTTTAAGAAAAACCCTTCACAAAAGAGAGTTAAACAACTTCTTCAAGTTCTCATCTTAAATGGGCTCCCTACCTCCCATGCTCCACAACTTCCTACCTACAGGTGGTACCCCCTTCCACCACTGAGAGACATGTTCCCTAGACAGTCATTGCCTCAAGAAATGACATACTAGCTTAGAGATATACAAATGGTTAAACAAGGGCGCAGCACCATAAAGATCTCCAACAGCTAGGATGGGGCTGAAATGATTGATGGGTCTTGTCAGTACAGCTCTGTGAAAAACATCAGTTAGCCAGGAAACCTAAGGTACCTGAAAACTTTAAGGTAAATGGGTATGTCCCAGCCACCACCCTACCTTTTCATACCATAGAGGGAGTCTTCCTGACTCCTGTGAGAGAGGTGAAAGGAACTGAAACAAATAGTGTCTGAATTGCTAGTAAAGGTCTACGGCCCAACAAGATCCCTGATCTTTCATGAGTCTACAAGAAACAGGTCTCTTCAATGACTAAGAGCAATCTGGTGGGACAGACAAGGACAGTGCTATCCATGCGAACTAAAATCATATGGCTTTACTGAATATTCCCTTTACACAGGCAAAATCTACACACAGGTAAAACTTGTCATCTTGGTTAAGTGCTGCCACTTCTGGGTAATGCACAGTAACTTTCTGCTATCTTTGGAATTCCTCCAGAGGCTCAACACACACTTGCATAGCCTTGACTGTCTTTTGCACGGACAGCAAATATTCCAGTTGTCATTTGACTCTCCTGTTTACACGCACCACTTAAATATAAGGCGCACCAGAATGGCATTTGTGAACCAAAGGAAATCTAAACTTAAGCATGCTAGTTATTAAAAAAAAAATCCAATTATTAATGTGTTCTTTTAACATCTCTTTGCTCAGATGCTTGAAAATAAATTTAATCTTCAACACTGTTTCTTTTTTACACAGGCACATCAAGCATTCCCTATGTCCCAGTTTTTTTCTAACAGAGCCTAAAATTAACATTCAAAAAAACCTTTAAAAAAAAAAAATCAACCCCAGAGAAGTCAGCAGAGTTCTAGGAACAGTTTGTGTTAACAGCTGCTGCAAAACCAGAGGGAACGCAAGCCCACATTAAAATAATTAATATTTAAGTTCCTCACAACGAGAGTAGCATATATGCAAAAATAAAGATTGAGGTTTAGAAGCCAAGAGTAAAATGCTCCCTATACTACAATTTTAAAACGGGTCAGCTTTTGGCTGACACTATTCAGCTATGCCCTTAACTTAAAAACTGGATGTTAATGTGCTGCCGCCAAATCAACCCAACAGCAAATATGAAAACAGTATTAATTTAGATCCCATTTTATCTTAAGGATCCAACTGTATTTTCTTTACTAGCAATTGGGATTTATTCATTTTATTTTCTCCCGCTTTCAGAATTTGCAAAATTTGAAAAAATAAAGAACATACTCTAAAGAACACACATAAAGTAGTTACGGAGGGGTAGCGATTTTAGTCTACACACAGAAAAAGCAATGAGAGTCCTGTGGCACCTTAAAGACTAACAAATTTCTTCGGGTATAAGCTTTCACAGGTAGCAACCCAACTTCATCCATTTGATGAAGTAGGTTGCTGCCCACAAGTGCCTATCCCCAAAGAAATTAGTTAGTCTTTAAGGTGTCATAGGACTCTCAATGTTTTCATAGATAAAATAAAGACTGATGCTTAAAGTTATGTGCATGTTTATATCCCATATGGCTTGACCACATGTGTAGGTGCTGCCCTGAAAAGGAATGGACAGTAAACTCATGCGTAAGTGCCCTTCATTCATAAGTACCTTCACAGAGCATAACAACAGCCATACTGGCTTAAACCACTGGTCCATCTTGCCCAGTATCCTGTCCTACAACAGTGGCCAATGCCAGTTGCTTCAGAGGGAATGAAAAGAACTGGTAATCATCAAGTGACCCATCCCATCTCTCATTCCCAATTTCTGGCCAACACCCTAAATCAGGGCTTCTATGATACATGCATTTGATGCAAATATAAGTCAATTTTATTCAAACTGTAGGCACTTTTTCTGTGGATTTTGATTTAATCCCTGCAGGCAGATCTGTGCATAGTTGGTCACTATGGAACCTAAGTAGCAGACACAGAATTTTAAACCAAATAAAATACTTAAATGTGGTGCACCAGCTTTAACCCATGTTAAGACCCACATAAAACAACTGTAGTGAAACACATACAGTGAATCATAACATTATTGGGGTAAAAAGGCAAGATATATTTTATTGTCTGTTTCAGGGATTTTATTTTGGAACATGGTTGCAAAATGAGGCTGCTAAAAGCCTACTTAGTAATAAAAAAAGAATATTGCAAAACATCTTTACTCTACCGCTTTATTTTCAAACAAGAGTTAAAAATTTAAATAAACATGGTATTTTTTCCTTCAAGACTATCCTGTTTGCATTTGACTGATTGTTCTGATATGACATTTACAATTGCATGTAAAGTGAAAAAGTGAAATTTTAATCTACAATTAAGTGAAAACTCAATGACATCTGCTTTGCTATAACCGTTCAGTTAAAAATTATCTGGAACAAAAGAAATTTTAAACATTCCTTCATCACTATCTGATATGCTGTATTTAAATGACTTCTTTAGTTTCCTTTCATTCAGAAAAAATATATATATAATTTTACACAAGCTTATTTTGTGTAAATTTAAGTCACATTAAAACAAAACACACAAACAACAGTATTACGCAAAATATATTGTCAGTTTAAATATGATTTGATTTTCTTGGCAAAGCCTAAAAACACAGTTTTTCAATAGCAGAAGGCAACTTACAAATTTATCCACTTTACATGCTAGAATTAAGAATACAGAGGTCACTAGCTCTTAATAAAAAGCAACAGCTACCAGAGAGCCCACAAATACTGGTATGACATTAAGTGGGCACCTTTGAAGACTCTCAAGTCAAATACAAGAAGCAGAGTTTGTTTGTTTATTCTGCTCCAGCAAGCATTTCTATATTAGTCCTAATAAATTCTTCCACATAAGCATACTCATATCCAATTCAAAAGACATAGCAGCCCAAGGATGTAGTCACTTGCTTAAAAAATAAAACCAACAGCCAAGGTAGAAAACCAGAATTAAGTAGTTAGAAACTGAGAGAATATGTTTATCACATCGTATTTGCAACACAGATGGGCTTCAGGTGTCAGCCGTGCACATGAAAACTGTAACTAAGACACTGAAACTACAGTTTCCCTTCACATTAATTCTCAGATTTCAGTAGTTCTGCATCAGCTCCAAAATGACTCCACACAAAGTAAGGAAAAATGCTGCAGCATCCAGGAGTTAGGAAGAAGGAACACACTACACCACAACCAGCCCAAGATGTGTTGAACTAGCAATCTATAGAGTGCTAGGAACAGAGACCAATTAACAAGACAAGGGTCTGATTTTCAAAGGAGATACTCACCTGCAGTTTGCACAAGAATGAGAGAAGATCTGGGAACCCTCAAAAAATGATGCCAGTGACATCTCTCCATTGATCCCTGGGACATGGAGACAGAAGGAATGTGATGGCTGCGTCAGAAATCCACAACAGATGTGATGTGAAGGAACAGGTTTTGCTCATTTTGAAAGCAGCACTGAAAAACCACGTAGCACCCAGGTGCCCACTGCAGGCCCCCAACCTTCATCTTCAACAAGAAGGATGCTGATACAGGAGAGGGTTCAGAGAAGAGCCACAGGAATAATTAAAGAATTAGAAAACATGTCACATAGTGACAGACTCAAGGAGCTCAACCTATTTTGTTTAACAATGAGAAGGTGTCATCAGGCCTCTGTTTAAATCTGTTAATACCTACATAAGGAACAAATATTTAATGCTGGGCTCTGCAATCTAGCAGAGAAAGCTGTAACATGACCCAATGGCAGAAAGCTCATGCGAAAAATAAATCTGTTAGTCTTAAAGCGCCACACAACTCCTTGGGGTTTTTTGCTGGACTAGACTAACACAGCTATCCCTTTGGAAATTGACAGGATGTTGAAGCCAGACAAATTCAGACTGGAAATAAGGTGACATTTTTAACAGCGAGAGTAATTAACCACTGGAACAATTTACCACTGGTCATGGTGGACTCTCCATCACTGACAAATTTCTAAATCAGGCTGGGATGTTTTCCTAAAGGACATACTCTAGGGGTTACTTTGGGCAAATTCTGTGGCCTGTTATACAGGAGGTCAGACTAGATGGTCACAGTGGTCCACTCTACCACAGAAAACTGTTGACGCTTTACTGCAGGTTAACTGACTCAAGGAACCACTGCTGTCCAGCTGCTTGTGTTCTTCTCTTCTTCTCCTCTTCCCTCCACGCTGAAGACATAGCCCTGTCATAGGTTTACAACCATTATAAAGAAAAAGATCTTAATAAGGCCCCCAGACTGCAGCATGCACGTATCCACTATGTCTTTGTACAATCCTAACACAAGGAGGACCTGACCTCTCTGGGAACTGTTATTTATTATTTGTATAACAGTATTGGTAATTCCCATTGAAGTCAATGCATATATGAACACAAACTTCTGCCTTTTTAACATCATTTTAGAACTGCTTTTGATTACATTTTCCATCTTTATGACTGGTAGTACAGTATGCCTACATGGAAAGATTATTAAGAAAAAGAAAAGAAGAGAGAGTAGTAAAAACATGTAACAGGGAGTCACAAGCTATACATTTGTGACAATGTAAAGCACAGAGGAATTGTTTATAAAAGTGGCTAAAAAGCAACAGAGGGAAAATTCCCAGTCACTCAGACTCCACTGTGCTTTTACTTATTTCAGCAGCATTCAAGATATGTGTCTTGCACCAATTCAACATCACTCACCTGCCCTTGGGAATAACGGACAGCTTTTTTTTTTTTAAGTGTCCTTAAAGACCTTGAGTTATTCCAATGTATTTGAACAAACTTTTAGCCGTTGGCTGGACTGCCAATGAAGCAATAGGTACAAATTTGTGACACAGGTTAAATTTAAAATAGGAAATGAACAGCTAGGTCCTAGAGAATTCTTTTATATTCTTCTACTATTAAAAAAAAAGTCCAGCTCTATCACAAGAAATGTCATAGTACAATAGAAATACCAACTTAAGTCTTCAAAGTGTCTGATGAAATGGAATTTTCTCCCAAGAAAGCTCATGCGATAAATAAATGTTAGTCTTTAGAAGTGCCACAAGACTCCTTGTTTGTTTTGCTGAACTAGACTACCACAGCTACCCCTTTGGCACAAAGTAAGTAAGTAAATACATGTGGCATGAATGGACAAGGCAGAAATATACATGCCCTGTGCATCATGTTACAGCAGTGATTTTAAATGGCTTTTGTGGCAATCTGTGCTAATCACTTTTGTGTTCTAGACTATTGGTCTGCAACAATGACCCTCATCCCACATCTCCTGGTCTGTATATGGCTCTTCAGTGCCTTTGCCATAGCAGTTCTGGTCTTCCTGTGCCTAACTGGCATTTTGTTAGGGTGCAAAGGATGTGGGCAGATTCTCAAGTTAGACGCTCTTAATATTTGGTACTCCAATTCCTTAGCCTGCACACCAGGCAAGGCAAAGAGAGCACTGCTCCCTGGAAAGCTTTCCAAGTCACTTGATCATCTCAGACAAAGAACTTTGCATACTATTTTAAGGATTAAGCAAAGAAAATAAAAAAATAAATACAACTTCCAAGACCAGTTCCACAATCAAAAGCCCAGAAAAATTCAGAGCCAAGGTTAAATGTAAAAGAAACTTAAGCATGCATAAAGCATGGAAAATGAAGAATGAACCAGGCAATTATTTATCATCACCCTCTCAACTCCCCTTTCTCACTCCTCACCTGTTCAGTGTGCAGTTGTTATTTTTCGAACCAAGAAATCTGCTAAGGTCTTTCAGAAATCCTTGCAGCGGAGAAGCAAAATGTGGTTATCTAGTTGGTTTAATGCACAGCCTCCCCAACAGCAAGAGTAATTCATGAAAGAACAAAGGTTGTTGTCAAAGTGAGTTGATTTAAATCAAAGGGATTTAAATCAGCAAGCAGGAAACCTTGATTTTAATAGCCAAATTTAATTGCTTTGCATTTGTATTTTTTAGCTATTTTCCTAAAGAAAGTTGATTCTCATTAACTGGCAGCCATTAAAATGTGTTGATTTGCAACTACGTACAGCCGTTACACCGGATTTGTAGTTTCTTTTTTGCTAACCAGAAGGCCATACTATAGGTATACATATTTATGTAAGCAATTATATAGCTTAACATTTATTCTGATGCTTAATTCTTATTATGTCAGAAAATGGCAAAGGATGGGCTTGCTATTTACAAGATGATTAATTTTTTACTTGCAATTTCTGTCAAGCTCTATTTGGATGGAAATTCAAATTCAATTAAAAATGCACATAAACAGCATTTTTAATTAAATAAAACTACCTTAGAATGCTGGGCACAAAAGTTTATGAATACGTGCTTTGCATCTAAACTGATTTATTAAACAGTATAGCATGGTAAGTGTATTACACTGATTTGTTTCTGGTCACTGTATCTTCAAGATTTTAGAACTAGTAGATCTCTCAACTACTTTTTATTCACAGATTGGAAGAAAATAAGCTTCCCTGTTTTTTCAACTCCCATATGGCTTCTTTTGGTGACCTAGCCACTGAACTGAACAAACTGAATTAATTTGAAATCAAGAAAATATTCTTTCTGTACTGTCAGAAGAGGTTATTGCTGTCAGAAGTTCTTTTCAGATATCAACAAACTCTGATTCTAGTTTCTTAAACCGTGGTTAGTTGCTTGTGCATATTGAATCAGTAACTCTGTGTCCAATGACATTTGTATAACTGGTGCCACAAGACATTCAACTCAGTTGGATTTCATTTCCTCAGGAAGGATCATTTGTGTTGGAACAGATGTTTATTCCCCTTGTGATACAGTCCCTTTTGATAGAGTGCAGTGGGGCACAGAATGGCAGGATCAGCTTCCTGAGTTAGGTGCTCTTGCCGCTTGTACAGCTAAATTAATAACTTGTAACTAATAATTCATCAGAGTACTTTCATGTCTTCTCCTGTTCATGAAGCATCACTGGGCAACCCAACATCTCCAGTTCACAAGCACTCAACAGATTCATCTGCAAATGTTTTAAATTCTCTGTAATTTGACTGAAAACTTTTTTTTTATGAGCCCGCTATTTGATTGGGAAGTCATGTGACACTGTTTCCTGATGCTGAACAGACAAATCAGAAAAGAATTCCCACACAAATATTAAAAGGCGCAACTTTGAAAATTGCTTTCCATAAACACGTCACACCAGCAAAATGTAATGCTTCAAATATTCACAGAAAAGCAAATAAAACAGGAGAGTAAACACAACAAATTCATGAAAATTTCAATTAAATATCCACAGGATATTTTTCGCATGACTCACTAGCAAGAAAGAACACAAATCATAATGGGAAGCTAGGAAGAACTGATTCTGGGATCTTATTTTGGTTTTCCTCCATATTTACAGATTTCTAAGATCAGAAGGGATTATTATGATCATCTAACCTCAACTATAGCACAGCACCAGGCACTCTGAAAAATGAAGGTATTGAAGTCCAAGATACCACAGACTACACTAAAATTTCTGAATCACCACTGACCTATTTCTCAACTACACCTATAATAATCTCAAAATCGAATGCACTAGATCAGATTCATTTGAAATTTCAAGGGAAAGCCAGTTTTGATATGTGATGTTGTGCATACCAGGAACAAAATTTCCTAAACTTGATTAAGACTTATTTTGCTGAGTCCAAGCTACAGCTCAAAAATGACTTGCCTAAACTGTATCAAAATGGGGGAGGGTTCTCTGCTGGCTTTAGACCAAACGTGAACTATGAAGTAGAAAGGAACTTTCTGAGGATTTTTCCAGAAGTAGCCACGTATCTGGTTTATAAGGGAAATCAAGTTTCACCTTCACTTTCACCAAGAAACAAAACTATCTGTTCATAATAAAAGAACAAGAATATATTCAGGGGAGATGATATAAAGAAAACAAGCATTCCCCACTTCTAACCCTTGCATTAGCCAAAAAATGAAGCAAAGATGTTCATTTATCTTTTTGCATCAGTCCATGCTGATGTCTCTGTGCTACTATGCAACATCACCATGTATTGCTGAACAGCACAACACAAATACTGCAATGAAACATCAAGACATCATAATGTGATTAATCTGTGGCTCCCAGCAGCTCCAGCAGATGATGAAGTGCCTCTCCAGCTGTTGAAGGTGGAGTACAAAAAAGAACCGATCTACGTTACACAAAGTGGCACTCCTAATGATTGTTGTTCTATGTGGCCCTCTTGATGAAAGATGTCCTCTTTCTTCATTTAAATAATTTCACCACATTACAATATTGTAAGCCTTTACATATCACCTTTTATACTTTGGATCTCAAAAGGGACTTACAGTGTTGTAGGGATTGTAAGAAAACTGAGCAACCCCCGTACACCCAGAGACAGGCAAAGGCCCTTGGGACTTTTGAACCTGTTTCACTGACAGAGGAACACTGCCCAGGATGCAATTTTTTGAGAACAGTGGGATCTTCAGCTTCCCCCTCCAATCACTAACAAGACACTAGTGGAGAGGGTAATACATTTAACACTCAAGCAACTCCATGTTTGACACCCACACTGCCAACAAATACATCTGTAACTGCTCCCATTCCTCTACCAGACAAAAAGTTACAAACATGCAAGACTGAAACTATAAATACCAAGATGATAGACATCTTAGAAATAGTTGATTAAGCAGATACTAGACACTGTCTCCTTTCAGCCACAGATATAAGCCCACAGCCTATTAAGGGTGTATTTAAAAAATGACAACAGGTGGCTAATTTTGCACACTAGGCAGATACACTAACTTAGGAAACAATAATTCAATATAACTAATATTCACCTTGATCAAACGGCAACTTCACAAACGAGGATAACCAAAGAGTCAAGCTGCACAAGCTTAATAAATTACTTAGTTTCTTCTCACTTCAGGGCAAATACCATCCCTCTTAGGTTTTCTACAGTGGCTACAGCAATGGCCCCTGGCAACACTACAAATAAACAATAGTAGTAAATTCCTCTCTTGGCCTGCCTGCCACCCTTTGTGTAGCACTGACTTCCTACACAGCTCTTACAGGAGTGCTCATTGAAAGTCAACACCTTGGAGGTATTCTGCAGGAGAGGGCTAGGGGAGGGGGGGGAAGGAGTGCATTCCACAAGAAAAGGGGCCTCTACAAAGACCTTCATGACAGCAGCCTTTTGAGAACGTGGGGGTTGAAGGAACGTATGTCGAGATCTGCACAGGCACTCAAACTAAACTGGCACACTACTGCATGGGGAGAGAGGCACTATGTCTCAGGGAGGCAGGCCACTGGTCATTTAGCCCCAGATCCTAAAAACTGTCAAGGCTACCAATTTCTACTGGTCTCAAAGGAAGTGAGGACTATAAATACCTTTGGGATTTGGACCTTAGGGCTTTATACATCCATACCCACACTCTACTCGCCACCCAGAAATCCAAAAGCTGGTCACAAAGCAATCAGTGAGTACGCCAGTGGCAAGGTGACCCTCTTCAAACATGGTAACGTATTCTGCACTCTAGTACTACACCACTGTGACTCTCACCTTGCAGTTGAGCCATGTGATGAAGCAAACCTTTTAAAAAGACACAGCCATAGTCAGAATCCTCAACTTCAATCTTACAGTCTTAAAACATGGGGTGGCTCATCAGCTGAGGATCCAGCCCATGATCTTTTTTCAAACAGACTTCCACCAATTCTCCAACTGTCTTGAATGGGGTCTGGGGCGTTCTGGTGTTTTACAAATGCTTATGAAAGGACAGGTCATATGGGCCTGACAGCCGCATATCGTTAGCACATACCAGCATGCTGACCTCCTGCACACACAGCTTACTCTCCTCACAACTAGTAACAGGAACATGGTGATAAAGAAGAGAGTCTGTGAGACGGGAATAAACAAACATGAGCCTGAATCTGCCACCTTATTCTGAGCAGTGATTTAGTCTGTGAGCGGCCTCATTAAGAGGAACACGACTTCTCACCAAGCACTATTCAACTTCAGAAACGGTGGAGTATCCAGCCCTGTTCTATTTGCTGTCCAGTTCCAGGGAGTGCTCACTTATTTCTAATGACCAATACTTAACCCTACCAGTAGCCTCTTACTGAGGCCAATGGAGCTGTGCATTGAAAAGGAGCAGCTCAAATTGAGTATGAATGTCAAAATCTATCCCTATTACTACTATTTGAATTGGTGAATTCAGTGACTCTGCAAAGTGCCAAACTAAACTGAAGCTCGAGCCTTCACTATGCAGTGGGCATCCCAGTCGCACCATAACCACAGCCAGTTCTTTTCTTAAATCCAGACTCTTTTGTCTACACAGGGCAAGAAGCAGCGTCACACCCTCCACCCAGGATAAGACAGATAAGGAATGGAGAGTAGGTATCTGTCTGACAACTAACTACAGTGCCGCAGAGCAGCAAGAACCAAGAGAACCCAATTCTCCCACCACAGGATGTGACACCGTTGCGGAAGGGGAAGGGACGGTGCCTGTTCAATCTACAGCCTCAGACTACTAGCCCAGACTTGCACATTACACTATGGGTACATAACGCAAACATCCCACTGCAGCCCGCCTTCTTTTTAATTAAAACTAAACTGTCATTAAACACCAATGCATGCCAGATAAAATTTATTTTTTTTAAAGCCACTTTTGAAATTTGTCTACAGTGGACCTTTTAACTTTACAACCCTTTTAGTAGCTACAATTTTAAGTATTAATACTTCTTTTTAATGTTGCTGTTCTGGACTGTCTCACCTAAAGAGGAAAAATGAAGATGTACATTTTATTTCAAATGATCATTAAAATTTCAGAAAGACATTACCAAGATTCTTACACAGGCTCAGCTTTGAAATTTTCCTACAGGGCCACTATCTGAAAACCTAATTAGGCAATGTATTTCTAGAGAAAATTAAATGGCAAGCAGGGTTTAATCTGGCAAAGTTTCCATTATCTCGTCTGACTTCCAATTTAAATAGTAGAGAATAGAACCAGGCCATAAACTTCCATGAAGCTGAGGCAGTGCTCCTAAGATATGTCTCCCTCCGTATTCTGTATTCAGGATCTCCCCCTCAGGCAGATGCATGGTAAAGATGGAAGATTCCTTTCCCTCATCCCTTAAATAGGGCATGTAACACGCAGGCCCATCTGCAGCCCCCGCACTCCAGTGAGCACAGGAAATGCCCTTCCATGCACCCCCAGGGGTGCACTGGGCCCCATCCAGCACCCAGTGGAGTCCATGAGAGTCTTTCCATTGGCTTCAGGAGGTGTTGGACCACGGAGTAAGCTGTGCCCTGAACAGGGGTGTCTTAAGAATTGTGCTTCTCGAGAGCACAAGTGGGGAAAACCTTTCCTGACCTGGCTCAGCGTGGCTCAGATCCACCCTGCTACCAACACTGGACTACACCCAGATAACACAGCGCAGGAAGTCAGGGAAGATGATATATAACACCCTTGCTGGTCTATAAAACGAACTTTTAATATGATCCATTAAGAGCTATGAGTTGCGAGTTCATGCTGGTGCTCCTCGTTTTCCATTCCCACACTCTTTCCATAGAGAAAAAAACTGCTCCTGTCACATGTAACCTATAGAGTGGTGGAACAGCTCCTCAAAAATGGGCTTGGGAATGCTTCCTATATGCCACAGACTTAGAGAAGACTTCCCCATCTATCAGGAAACAATACAATTCACTATCCCATTGCCTTATGGTCAAAAGTAATCTCCTACCTAGGGCAACCAAAAAGTCACAGCGGAATGTGCTGGGCTCCCTATGACACAAATTAAACCTACAGATTCTCCAGGAAAATATTCCACATCCAAGAGATCAGTTCCACTGAGAAAAGAAGAACTTTCTGTGTGACTGGAAGAAACAAAGGCCCACTTTCACAAAGAGACATAGGTGCTGTGATGCTCCCAGAACACCAAACGTTTAGAAAGACACAGACAACAAGGTGAACACCCCCCCACCCTGTGTCAGGCACCTCTGTTTCTTATTCAAGACTTCACAAAAGTAAAGGGCCTTAGAATGAGACACCCAAAACCCCAGATCATGGGTGGAAAGCCTCCTAACCAGCCAACAGGAGATACGAACCAGAAGGGCCTGTCCCAAGCCCAGCTCCTCCTTCAGAGACAGGTGCCTAAATCCAAACTGCAGGAAGACCCCTGTCTCTGCTTGCACTCCGCAACCAGGAACGCTTCTGATAGAGTCAAGCAGATTGGGCACCTAAGTGGTTCCCTGTGAGGACGTAGGTGCTTACCTGTTTCCACACACAACAGCTGGAAGAGGAGTTGCCCACCTTTAGCCCACTGGCTACAGCACTCAACAGGCATGTAGCAGATTCAGGTTCAATGCCCCCACTTTGCTAAAGAGCAGGGTCTCAAACATGTAGCCTGCAGGCCGCATGTGGCCCCTAAAGCTATTTCCTGCCGCCCACAATGACACTATTGTTACAGATATTTGCCGTATCATTGTATGAAAAGATTTCAGTGGTGCAGCCCTCACGCTAACGCACTAGTCCTCACACAGCCCTTGTGGTGATTTGAGTTTGAGACCCCTGCTAAAGGGGGAGAAAGGATTTGAGCTAAGGCTGCCACACTTCACAGCAGAGTGCTCAAACCAGTGAGCTATCTGGTACACTCGATGTGGGGCCCCCTACCTTTCTGCTGCTAAAGCTGTTCTATTTCTGAGTAAATAATCAAAGAGTTATCAAACAGGAAAGAGAGAATAGCCCTATTACCCAACAGCAAGGGTGACTGTCTGGGAGACCCAGGGTCCTGTCTCCTTGTCAGTTTCCGAAGGAATAGCCGTGCTAGTCTAGTCCAGAAAAAAAAAAAGGAGTCGTGTGGCACTTAAAGACTAACAGATTTATTTTTTATAAGAGCTTTCGTGGGAGAAAATCCCACTTCGTCAGGTGCTTCAGAGATAAATGAACTTACAGAATGGAATGAAAATAAATGCAAGGGGGTGTAAAACATAGGATCAGGTCATACAGTAACAGCAACCCTCAAGTCTGACCTCTGCAGATCATTAAGGACCTACAGCCTATTCTAAAAGATGATCCCTCACTCTCTCAAGCATTGGGAAACAGACCCCTCCTCCCTTACAGACAGCCACCCAATCTTAAACAGATACTCACCAGCAACTACAGATCTAACAACAGAAACATTAAATCAGGCACACACCCCTGCAACAAACTACGCTGCCAAGTCTGCCCACATATCTGCACAATAGATACCATCATAGGTCCTAATCAAACCTGCTACTCCATCAAAGGCTCGTTTACCTGCTCATCCACTAATGTGATCTACGCCATCATGTGCCAGAAATGCCCCAACACCTTATACATTGGACAAACAGGACGATGCCTGCTCAAAAGAATAAATGAACATAGAGCTGATATCAGAAATCACAAAACAAAAAAACCAGTTGCTGAGCACTTCCATCGTGACCGTCCTCAGAGATGTGACTAGGGCATCAAGACTTCAAAGAGAAACAGCTGAACTCGAATTAATATGCAAATTAAATCCTGTGAGAGCAGGATTGAATTGAGACTATGGGTTCTTTTCCCATTACAAAAGGTAATTTGACTTCAGGCTTCCCAGGGTTTGAACCTAACAACTGCTCTGATTTGCTGTTACTGTATGACCTGATTCTGTGTTTTACACCCCCTTGCATTTAGTTTCATTCCATTCTGTAAGTTCACCCATCTTCAAATCATCTGACAAAGTGGGATTTTCCCCCATGAAAGCTCATGCGAAAAAAAAATCTGTTAGTCTTTAAGTGCCACGCGACTTCCAGTTTCCTTGCTGCCATCACTTTTTATTTATATGAAATACAATAGTTACAAGTGACCTCAGGTGCCTATCTGGTGAGGTGGCAACCCAGCAGGAGTTTTTATGGACTCTGCATATACACAGACACTTAAGGACCTTTGTAGATCTGAGCCACATAAAACTTAAACAACACAGCTTTATAGAAAATAGACACACTAACCAAAGGGCATGAACAGCTTGAGATTCAAATGTTAGTGGACTCAAAAGGCCACACCTTGGCATATCATTTAAGGCAATGAACTCACATTCCTGGATGACTCATACAAGAAGGGGTTTTAGTTTTATCTCCAGGAGGAGAA
Source organism: Podocnemis expansa (assembly GCA_007922195.1). Classification (NCBI taxonomy): domain Eukaryota; kingdom Metazoa; phylum Chordata; order Testudines; family Podocnemididae; genus Podocnemis; species Podocnemis expansa. The sequence continues at coordinate 90,992,432 of ML681966.1, forward strand.
ACCACTTAATCACCACCTTTCTCAGAAAAAAAAAAAGGAGTATATACAGCTGCTGCTCAGTGCAGGGGAAAACTGGAATTTAACAGAATGCAGTTTTACAGCAGAGGTGCTCCAGGGCTTCCTTTATTCATGGGGGGGGTGGGGGGGCTTTCTTTCCTGCCTTTTTTTTTAAGTCATTTTTACAGGGAAAGAATAAGCTTCTCCAAAAACAAAACAAAACAAAACAAAAATCACATTTCTCACCTTCAGAGATCAACAGTGTGTGTGTTTGTATTTCAACTACAGAAAAATACTTCCAGGTATTTTATGTTCATTCTCAGTCCCACACAAAAGGAAAAGTGTGGAATATAACTATGTGTAAACAGCTGCAAAACTTATGCACTGCTCACACTTAAACCTGTGAACCTAAATATTATATGGAAAATTACAATGTGTCGATGGGAAAACAACACCATATGTAGTATACATCAGATAACACACCATGGACCACTTTATAGGAATGAGTACATCTACCATATTTATATCAGATTGAGTGGGCCATAGTAACTGTGACTTCATAAGGAAGTCCTGGACTGAACAGTACTGGAATCTTCAAGATCTTGCAGAAGTCGACAAGAGAACATTTCTCTGGAGTCCACATTTAAGCACTGTAAGAACTAACACAGCATGTAAATACTAAGGGCCAAATTCTGTCTCACAGTACCCTACGCCACAAGGGTTCTCTCATTGGTTTTCATAGATCTGCTCGTATAGAATGTGAACCCAAACTGTAAAGATGTTCATTATACACAACCGCACAGATATACACAGGGTTACACATGCTTCAAGATACACTGACATGCAGTCCATAGGACATACAATCCATAAACTTAAGCATATATGTAACTGCAGGCTGAGGTCCTAAGAGGCAAACAACCACTTCTGTAAGGTTTCACAATTCTTTCACAAGTGATGGCAGGCTAATTTTCCTGTGCATACAGCCCGTTCTCTCTTGTGCACTTGTGTTATCTGCTCACTCGCTCTCTCTCATCACCCCCTCTATGCAGGGAAAAAAACCCACCGTTGCACAGCTATCTCACTGTCATCTATTATTCAAGAAAGGTCTCATTGAATAAATGTCTGTTCAGAGGCTCTAAACAAATTTCATTTCTGAACACCACTGTCTGCAGCCCAGCGGGCTATTTCAGCAAGATAAGATCACACATTTAATCAAACGCTTCAAAAAAGAAATACACACCAAGTTTGCTTAATAACGTCAAATAATAAAAGTGTAGTGTTGACGGCATACTAATTTTTAGTGTTCTTTCTTCTTTGAGGGTTGTCTCAATAGCCAAGGTCAAGCGTACATGGGATTTCTACTAATTAGGGTTCCTGGTAAGTGCTGGCTACTCTCCGGACCTGCTTACTCAAGCCACTTAGCCACAGTTTTACCAAATACTATGGCAGCCCCCCTTTATTTTCAATGAAATGACAGCACACATTCTATCCAAGCGTGACAGACAAAAAGGCACAACACAATGGGATTCTGGTCCAAGACTGAGGCCCTTACACATTCTGATATTATTTACCTGCATTAACAACACCAGTGCTAAATCAATACATTGTGTGTAGATTAACGGCAGAATTAACACCCTTAAGAGTTAATAGGGAACCAGCAACATCAATGGCTGCACACATGCAAGATGAGCATTCAATAAAAGTATAGGAGAGTTATAAAAAAAGAGCTGTCCTTTCTCGATCACACAATCATCATCTGCTCATAGCTCCTACTCCAGCAAGCTGGATTTTTGCATAAGGAAGAAAGTATGACCAAAACACAATTTGAGCTCTGCCATTTACTTTGACTTCAGCAAGACTAGTCCCTAAGAACAGCAGGAAACAGCCCCAGAAATCCAGAACTCATGATCTGAACCAGTCAGGGCAGGTTTCCACTGTGTGGCATGATGATGATAAAGTAGTCACCTGTGTCTATCATGCAGACCTCCACATCTAGGGTTTAATTTTTGTCATGTTTTCAGCAGTGCTACAGAACCAGTCACGGTGATCTGCTTTGCCTCAAACTTACGTGAACGTTGGGGCAAACTGCAGCCCTGACATCTGTGGGATTCTCCCCACACAGAACTCTCCCCCTGCAAAAGGTTCTCAGGAGGGTGTTCAATGGGTGCCAGGATCCATGTGGTGAGAGGAGCTGAACCTGAGAAAAATGAGTGGCCACGGACACGCCTTGGGGGGGGGGTAAACTTACCACCTTCTGCCCCTCCAGACAGAAGGACAATACTGACCCAGACTGTGTTATCGTCCGCTGTAATGTCCCTCCCTCCCCATCTTTTCAGGGCCACGCATTGTCTGCTGCAGGAGCCCTGTCACACATTCTCCTCGGGAAGCAAGTTGAAACATGGCACAGGCTGGAGACCCAGGTTTTCCCATGTCAAGGAACAATCAGACCCTTCAGTTTGACTCAGGTCAACTGCTGATAAAGTCATTAGGATGCTACCTAAAAAGGCCTGATTAAAATCTGAGGTCTAGCTCTTGTCTCACGCAAAGTAAGACCTGACTCCTAAAGTATACTCCCACTGAAAATCAACGGGATTGCTCACAAAGTAAGTAGTTCCACTCCATGCAAGGGCCACAGATTCAGAATGTGAAAAAAGAAAAGCAGGATCAACTCCTTGATGTACAGGGGATGTACACCAGCACCTCTTGGCAAATCAGGAGTGCTAGAACATCATTTTAATTTTACATGTGAAGTCTTAAGTTTCCAAAATTAACTCTTTTTTACGTGAAAGCGCCATCTTACACAAGATATTTTTATATATTCTATCTGTACATAAAACAAGCAAGGAGTCCTGTGGCACTTAAAGACTAACAAAATTTAGTCTTCAAGTGCCAAAGGACTCCTTGCTTGTTTTGCTGAACTAGACTGACACAGCTACCCCTTTGGAACTTATCTAATAGGGAGGTCCCAGTTGATCAATCCATTAACAATGATCCATCAAGTACATCACACACTAACTGTTGATTACTTGTCTATAGTAATAATTTACCTCTCCGTAAAACAGGCTGAGAGCTATATTTAAAACATCTATCAGACTAAATTTTGCATAAGGATGCATACATCACTTTGGAACCAAGGTTTAAAAGACAGTGTTTAAGTTTCAATATTTCAGCCCCCCCGCTCCTGCCCCATAAGAAAAACTGCATCCATTAAGGATAATGGAAATGACCTTCCATTGCAACATCTTTACACTATGAAACATCAATGATGTATTTGTATCACACTCACACTATTCACTTCCTCTGGAAGGAAACAGAGTACATACTGTATTCTTTCTAATGATTAAAGGCCCAGATTGTGATATCCTCACTCACTCTGAATGCCATCTTACACTACAAACCGTCCTATCACCAGGATTACTTGAGAAATAAGGGGCTACTCAATATGAGTAAATACATCAAAGTCAAGCCCTAACCTAGCTAGCCATTTAGCACAGAAGCTAGCACCTTATTATTATTTTAAAAATACAGATGCAACAGCTATAAATAAATAAAAGCAGCAACCGAGGGGCTTAAGTTATAGGATAGGCATTTTCAGTACAAAAAGTGTAGTAGTAAAGTAACATTAAAAAAAAAAAAAAGAAAAAGAAAAGAAAGGAGGGTCAACCGCACTGAGGTAATTGACAGGAATTTGCATCATTTTGAAATTCAAAATGACAAAGTGTCAGCCTCTGACACATAAATACTGACAAAAATGCTGTGAAAGCAAAGGAGCTAAACACAGTCTTTGAAACCCTCTTCAGTTCTGCCCAGCAGTGAAATCTATTCACAAAGATGGCTAGGAGGGCTCCCCTCTCTCCCACCCCTTTCCGTAGCAGCCTTTGGAGTAGCTTGGAGGGAAGAAAGGTGAAAAAACAGGGGAGCCATTGTAAAATCTCCAGATGGGGTCAGCTGTCAATGGAATGCATTTCAGTATTCAGAATACCCACCCATGCAGAACATCAAAAACTGGGCTTTGGTCCCTCCCCTATTCTCACAGGCTTAAGCTAATGCTCAGTTTCTGAAGCTGTACTGAATAGCAACGCACACCGCCTCTGCAGGACGTGTAAACAGCAATACAAGCCGATCAAACAGAACGGGGGTGTCATTTCTACTTAATGTTTCCCTTTTCTTGTGGTGTAATCTAACACAACAAATCTGTTACGTTGAAAAAGGTCAAACGGCTCCAAAGCACCATGTGTTAGCATCTCTTAATATGCAGCTTTTCCCTCCTTCCAGTAGGAAAGCTGACCCATACACAGGTGCATATAGCTGTTGAATGTCAATGTTTCATCCTCAGTTTAAAAAAATAAATAAAATATGCACAAAGTGAGCAAGTTGCTGGTTATTCCCAGAGCTACACAGGTCGAAATCGCAGCTCCTCTCCAGCACCATCCGGATTTAAATCATCTTTGGAATCTAAGATGCAAGGTGTCATCTTGTTTTACAATAATGCATTAAACAAATGTTTGGACTTTATGGGTACGAATGCCATCACTTGAGGAAATCCCTGAAATAATGTTTTTGTTTTTGCCCATTTCCAGTTGACTCTAGCAACACAGCTTAAAAAGTTGGTGATGAATTTACAAACAAAACATGGATTGGCAAAATAATGTGTCAATGTCAGTTTAATAGATTTTTTCCAAGTTCTTTTTTTCCCCAAGTTTTCCATAAGATTAACAGCTCTTGAAAATTTACCCCTTCACTGAAGTCAATCCTCTGAAGCCACATTAGCGATTGTGACATTTACAGTCATGATAAAAGATTACAGTTCAAAACTCGCTCCAGCTGAAAGCAACTGAAAAATTCCCATTGACTACACTGGAAGAATGACTAGGTCCAATCTCTTCAGAGTGGAAAGAGGCTGCAGGAGTGGCCAACGGAGACTTCAGTGAAAATCTGTGGCTCCTCACTGGAAATTGGGCCATTTTTATTTAGGTCCCTAAATGTGGCTGTTGGCGCTCAACTTCAGGCAGCCACACTGGAACATTCTGAGCAGAGATTTTCTTTTCTTCATACTACATTCCTTCACAAATAATGGGACAAAGAAGAAGCAAAAGAACGTTTTCTCTCCACAGAATTCCAAAAATTTCCATGAAGCATTAAAAGCGTTCAAAATCAAAGCAACGCTGGCTCTAGTTACAGCTCCTCAACTAACCGCATTTTGTTTTTCACTTTCCAAAAGTGAGAATGAAAAATAAGGTTACTTCGCATCTCACAAAAGTCACTGGATTAGCCAAACGTTCTTGTCCCTCTAACTCTGAACAGAGGGCCCGCTTTGAAAGTTCAGACAGTAGTCTGTAACTAGCCACTTGACCATTAAGCAATGGGGTCATTAGTGAAAAGACTGACAGCTTTTAAAAAGCATAATACTTGTGTATGATTATTAAAAATGTACCTAATTGCTAGGAGATTCACATACTGCATCGGAGGTTTGCCTCCCTTAGATCAGTCTTTGGAACAGGAGAGATCAGCTTCTGGAGCACTGGAAAGTGGAAACAAACATTTCAACTCCTTGTGAGGGGCCTAATTACAACACAGTTACGTACATGCACACACTCTAAGGCAGCACTTCTGCGAAGACCCGTTGGCCTATATAATCTTCATGGTCATAAAATCCCAAACATGGAGATCGTTTTTGGAGAATCAGGCCCTTTAGCGTCAACGTTTGACTTAAGTGTTCAGAAACATTCTATTCCATAGCTGAGTTCAGACGTGGGATCAGATTCTCAGCTGGTGTAATCAGCACACGGCGGTCTACACCCGCTGAAGCTCTAGCTTAATCTGCTCAAAGCAAACATTGTGGAAAAAAATTAAACAAAGGGCCCGATGCTGTGTCAACTGAAAGCTAAGTTTTGCCATTGACTGGAATGGGAGTTAGATTTGAAGTATTCAGCTTATAATTACCAGAATTCCTCTTGTTTGATCACTGAAGTGCTGATAAAAGGTACAATTTCATAAAATTGATGATGTTATGCCATAACTTAACAAAAGCAATGTACAACTTAATGACACTTAGGCACTTAAATTATACGCATAACGTATGATCATCAGTGTCTGGCATCTTCTAAATACCGCTTTACTCTCCTCGAAGCAAGATTCCTTTCATGACCCATGAAATGCAAAATGTCAATTTTCATTTGTATGTTCTCACTAGTCTAAAAAATAAAATGGAGTTTTAAAATACACAGACTAGGCTTCAAGTTCTCAGTTATTTACCCTGGTTCATTAAGACTGAAATATTGCTTCTTATAAAACTGTTATCCCAAAACTCCGAGAACAGTGGTGCCGAAAAAAATACAGAAACACATTTGAAACAACCCTGTAGCTAGGTCCCTTTTCAGGGTCAGTCCTTTTCAATTTTGATCAATAGATATTCTTTATTCCATCCTGACTGTTCATTCTAAGTGGTTCGGAGAAAAAAAAAATTGAAAAACTTGATCAGAGTTAGGTTTCTGAACTGAATCTACTTCAACTGCACACAATATATTCTACAGACTATACTGTCAAATATTGTGCACTTCTGTATTGAAGTGTTTTACTACAGATGATGTGGTAGAAGTCACAATATTTTCCAACAGCTCAAGTTTTCAACAAAATGATCTGTTGGCTTATATGTTCAAATACACACTCACGCGCACACATATATATTATATGCATGCTCCCGTCTTCTGACCCCTAAGGTCCAATCCAACTTTTGCTGAACTCAATAGTATTCCCATAAAAGGGTACTCAAATTGATTGAAGTATAAATGAAAAAAAGATGGCAATAAATTCTGATTAACTGGTGGCAGAATTGCAATACTGTACTGTATTAATTCGTACCATACAAGGAGCCACAACAAAGACATTTAAAAATGTGTTTTTAGTCTATGGACACCAAGTTATCCCAGTCTCTCCTAAAGAAAATTAATGGAGGTTTTACTCAATTAGGAAGAATCCTATCGGCCAGTGCTGTTGGACAATCGAAAAGAAGCCCAAAAGTGAGCAAATTCACTTCTTATTGCTTTCCAGGCAAGCTTCTGCCCTGCAATAACCAAACTTTTGGTGCACTGATTGACCAATGCATCTGTCCTACAGCTGAAACCGGAAGCTGGCTTCGTACTTCAGACTCCCCACCTGCACCGCGGAACAGAAAAAAATGCACAATTTGCCCAATGGTCCCAACAATTCATCAAATTTCTCCTCCTTCTTGCCACAGGCAGTAGGGTCCTATTGTGCCAGAGATACTTAATTACCGGTTCTTACCTCCTCCCATTAAATTCAATGGACATTTTGCCACTGGGAGCAAATGGGAGCAAATTAATGGGAGCAAAACCACAACCGACACACTCACGCTACACAAAGAGCAGTCTGGAATGAAACTTCTTAGTGACATTTATGGGACAATTCTAACTAGAAGCCATTGGGATTAACTACATTTAAGATCAAGGTTGCCCCCGAACAAGCCAATTATAATGTGTTCTGGCCTGCACGCAGGAATGGGACAAATGGCAAGTGTTTTAAAATGGGTACCTTGCGCATTACACATTACTTCAAGTATATCTAACTCAGAGCAATATCACGGACAATGGAATAAAGTTTTAGTATGTGAGAATCGCATCTGACATTTGAGTAGGAGTCAATTTCTCTATAAACTGCCAAGATTTTAAAAGTGGGTGCCTAAGAGTTAGGTGCCTCCACCTCTGTTTTAGGCACCTGAAGTAGGCAGCCACGATTTCCAGACGTACGGAGCACCTACCAGCTCTCCTGATCGTCAAAAATACATGGTCACTGCCGGGTGCTCTGCGCTGATGAAAATTAAAACACTGGCATAAGTGTCTACGTGAGGAATTGAGTGTTTAAAGTTGAGCTCCTGTTCTCAAAACCTTGGCCAACAGCAGCTATAAAGACTTTGTATCAGAGGCTGGCACGGCCACACTTAAGAATGACAAATTATTGTTCCGGTGTTCTCTAACTATCCCACAGGAGAATAAATGGCTACAAGCCAAACATTTCTGGGTCTTCATACTATAAATACTTCAATTTTTATACATCAGTGCACAGAAAGGTACCTTTTCACTATCCTGGCTTTGGTAACTGGGCATCTGTAAGAAAAAAAGGACATCAGCAGAGAATGTTCAAAGAACTGGAGCGAGGCCATTTGGGTTCTTACACATGTACCAAGAGCATCTTAATCCCCCGACAAGCAGCCCATCCGACGACAACAGCAAAAGAGGGGCAGGTCTCTGCATGTCTCTTTCCTCTTTGACAGCGCCAGAACCCTCCTGAATAATCATGAGGCCCCAGCACTCGGCCACCGTATCTCTGAGCTCAAAATTTTCAGCATGATTTCTCGATCTTCCCTAATCAGGGGCATAGCAGGAGAATGAATTTTCTAGCCAGAGTCACCCAGATTCTAGCACAGACACTCCAAAATCTAACGTGCAATATCATTTTTTTCAAGAAAAACAGGGAGCCAGCACTCACGTGAAAGTTAAAAGCTAACAAACAAAAACCACAAAGCCGGCTACAATCCAGGTTCTCTTCCCCCACAAATCTCCAGGTTAGCCTCCATACCCTATAACCCTTCCAGCTCTCAGTCCCACCTCCTCCACCTTTCTTAGCACTGTATTTCAGTTATAATAAACAATTTAAAATAATCCTTTAGTAAACCAGCCCTCCCTCCTCCTCACCACATGCGTTTGTATCTTAAGTTTCTAAAACGTGACCAGTTCTAGGGAGCATTCCTGTTCCAATGACGACACCCTCCTCTAGCTCTCATACTTGTTTGCATTGGTACTGCACCTATTTGTGCGTCTAATGTGAAAACAATCCTCAGGGCAGGAAAATTTTCCTGATTAGGCATGTTGACCAAGCGTATATAGGTCAGGAGCGCTTACAGTGCTAGACAAATGTCAGATAAGAACACAAAGTTTGCCCATCCTTCATTCTTTGGACAACAGGAATTTGTAAATGATGGAAACAAATCAATCTGAATGTTCTTCAACCTTCTCAGATCACCCAGAAGTACATGTAAGACAATAAGAGGGTTGGCTACGGAGGTCCATACCACACTGTCAGAAATAAACTCACAAAAAGGGCGATGCCAAAAGCCCCCCAAAACGTTAATTTAACAGGCTCCATCCACTGTCGATATTTTTAAAGACCTTGCGAACTATGCTTGAGGGGAAAGATAATCCAGTTCCTTTCGCAAGGCTGCAAAATACCTTGGGGAACGTCATTTTGTACCTTCCATCTTGTAACCCATGCAAAGATACCACTATCCAGTCAGTAGATTAAACGGGGGGGGGGTCTTACATGTCCACCTAAAACTTGCTCACATTTTTTTACACGCACCTAACCGAGCAATCGCATCTTTTATCATCTGCAGACGACCCAACCGTGTATCAGGGAAGCAACAGGGTGTGTGCTGTAGTCTCTAATTAACAAGAGCGACTGGGCTAAAAAACTCAAGCGCTCCTACCCCATCACTTTCAAACATCCATTACCGAAAAGATGGACACAACCCTGATGACATCACAACCTGTGGAATGTATGAACACTATGGAATACGTGCTGCTAAGAAACAACGGGCACCGATCCTGTCTAATCTTCAAACGTACAGCCTTGGAGGCACTTAGGATGAATTTTCTAGATGGAGAAACAAATCATTCCACGTTCCCTCAACAACCAGCTACCGCCTTGTGGAGCGATAGAGCTGAATGGAGGCTAGGTAACCCTGCTCTTGCCAAAGGGGACCTATAAATTCGAAAATTACAGCTCGCTGGCTCTTCTCTGACTAACCCTCCCCACCACTAAACACACGTTTTACTAATGTTAAACGTCCTCTCCCCTAGGCAACCCAAAAGACTAAGGAACACTTAAATAATCGGAATGAAGGGATAAGTCAAAATTCAATATCTGCCTGTTAAGAACCTCAGAAGGTTTGGAAAGAGATAGGCAAAATATGTGCATCTGGTTCATCCTGTTGTTGTTTTGGTCTGGTGTAGTAAGAGGAGACAATAAAGTAACCTACAGCAGGGTAAGAAAGCCGGCTTCCAAGAAAGACCAAACAGCAGCAGTCTGAATCACAACAAAGAGACTGTATCGCTGCTTTAATGCCGTGGCTACTGAAATTGGAGGCGAGCGGTCCTCCCTTTAGGAAAACGAGACCTAACAACGCTAACCTGAACTTCGTAACCAAAAGCCGGCAGTAACACCCGGATTCTTCTCTCTTGTTATTAAATAAGGACAGGATAGATTCCCCCGCCCCGACAGGTCCCTTTAACTTGCACACCTGATCCAAGCCCTGAAACTCTGCAGAAGAATTTTTCCAAATGATGAAACATCTTCGCAGCCGGCAGCCCAGAAAGGCTGGTGCAGCGGCTCCACAAAGCCTCCCTTCTTCCTCCAGCCCTAGCAGCCAGCATTGCTCTGGCGCTGGCCGGCGTTACAGACGAAGAGCCGTGCAAAGCTTTCCGCGGAGAAGGCTGGCTTTTCTTTCCGCCCCCCTCGCTTGGGCTCTGCAAATCGCGAGCTAACGCTCGGCAGCAATCGCTGCAAGCCGGCAGACAGCGGTCACAGCCAGCCGCCTGCCTTGCAGCCGGCCCCTAAGGCATCTCCCGCTCTCCAGCCGTCTCCGCGTTCGCGCAGCCAGAGCCGGCGGGCGAGTCAATCCCCCGACAGCCGCGGCCGCTTCGGCTCTTGTTCTGCCTCAGCCTCTCCCCGCCGCTCCGGGATCGTCTGAACCGCGCCGAGGCGAGCGCGGCGGCCGGAGCCGGAGCCGGAGCCGGGGCCAGGCTGTTGCTATTGGCGACCCAGGTGGGCGGCGGTGGCGGGAGAAGCCGGCCCCCGTCCCCGTCCCCCGCGCCCCGCGCTCACCGCGCTCCCGGCGGGGATGCGCTCACCTCCCGTCCCGCTCCGGCGCGGCCCCATCCGCTCCCCGCCGGCTGCAGCGGGCGCCCAGAGCCGACGTCGCCTCCCTCCGCCGCCGCCCTCCTCCTCCGCCCGCCCGCCCGCTTCACAGCCCGGGCACGGCCGGCAGCGGCGGCAGAGTCACCGGGGCAGCCGGCCGCCCGCCCGCCCGCCTCATCGCCCCTCCTCCGGCTGCCGCAGCGAGCGAGCGGGCGAGAAGCGGCAGCCAGCGGGGCCGGCCGGCGCGGAGATGCGGGGAGGCGGCGCGGCGGCCCGGTGCTGGCGGCGCGGTCGCGGGCTCCACCTACCGCGCGGCGCGCGCACTGAGGCGGGGGGCGGCCGGGCCCCGAGCCTGGCCCCTGGCGGCGCGGGGAAACTGAGGCACGGGGAGCGGGGCAGGCGGGTGGGCGGCCGGGAGAGGAGGCGGGGGTCTCGAGCGCGGAGCAGCACAAGGGCCGCATGAGGAGCAGTGGGGGAGCCCCAGCGCCGCACCGCCGAAAGCTTTCCGGACGAGGCTTTGGGGAATATCCGGAACCATCGTGGAATAACTTTAGGGGCCACATGCAGCCCATGCCTTTGAGACCCCTC
>ML681966.1:91003958-91033505 GCA_007922195.1 Podocnemis expansa
TGCAGCCCACAGCCCATGTGTTTGAGACCCCTCAAACTCAAATCACCACCAGGGCCGTATGGGTGTGTCCACACAGCCTCCTTATTTCAATTTCAAAAAGGATAGCCGTTTTAGTCTAGTCCAAATGCAAAAAATAAATCTGGTAGTCTTAAAGTGCCACACAACTGCTTGGTTTTTTTTTTCCTTATTTCAAAACAACGGAGGTTGTTTCGAAATAAGGTTTTGGCTGTTCACACAACACACGGTTGTTTCGAAACAAGTTAAACCTAGTCTGTGGGCGCAACAACGTTGTTTCACAATGGTTGGTTCAAAACAACGCCATGCGAATGTGTTGTTTCGAAACAATGGTGGTTTCAAAATGACTTGTTTCGAAACAACCGTCATCTGAACATGTTGTTTCGAAACAACGGTGGGTCGTTTCGAAATAACTGTTGTCCAGAATTGCTATTTCGATTCCGGCTTTTCCCCTTATTTCGGAGTGACTTTTTTGCTAATTCAAAATAAGTCATTTCGAAATAAGGCGTTATTTCGATATACAGTTGTTTCAAAACAACAGTATATAAAAATAACCCTCTGTGTGAGAACACAGCCTATGAGGACTAGTGGGGGGCCACATGAGGATTAGTGGCATAGCTGCAGGGCCACACCACTGAAACCTTTTCATACAACAATATTGCAAATGCTGGTAACAATAGCGTCATTGCTGGCCGCAGGAAATAGCTTTAAGGGGCTGCATGGAGGCCACGTGTTTGAGACCCCTAGTGTAGCACAGGGGTCTCAAACTCAGATCACCACAAGGGCTGCAGGAGGACCAGTAGCAGGCCACATGAGGATTAGCAGGTTACTCAGAGGCAGAAGCGTTGCTGCCCCGAGGAAGGAGCCGGGGCACAGGCCCAGGCCTTGCCCCCAGCCGGGGACAGGGCAGGGAGCAGCAGCCACGGCCATAGGGCCACCCGGCCTTCAAAGGGGCTGGAAGCGGCCACTGCCGCCCGGGCGGCCAAGCCCCAGATCTCCAGCCAGATCCAGCCAGAGACCAGGAGAGGCAGGGCCCCACCAGGACCCCAGGCACTGGTGCCAGCACTTGGGGCACGGGGCCCATGTGCCAGGCGCCAGCAACACCCCTGGCCAGAGGGCCACACCACTAAAACCTTTTCATACAATGATATTGCAAATATTGGTAACGATTGTGTCATTGAGGGCCACAGGAAATAGCTTTGGGGGCTGCATGCAGCCCACATGTTTGAGACCCCTGCTGTAGGGAGCAGTCTCAAACTCAGATCACCACAAGGGCCACAGGAGGACTAGTAGGCTAGCCTGAAGGCCACATCACTGAAACCTTTTCATACAACAATATAGCAAATATCTGTAAGGATAGTGTAGTTGCGGGCCATAGGAAATAGCTTTAGGGGCCGCATGTGGCCCACAAGCTGCATGTTTGAGACCCCTGCTGTAGGGCCTGTCAGGGCGAGGGCTGCCTCCTCCTGTATGTGTGGGTTAGAGTGGAGGCAAGCATGTAACACAAATAACATGAACATACATGTGTGTATTATGATGGGGGGAAGCTCCCCCAAAACACAGCAATGGTGCCCCTGCTGTGGGAGTTGCTTCCCAGCCCTCCTCTCCTTCCCCCCACACATTCGTGCACTTCCACCCAGCCCCCATCCCAGGGGCATCACTGTGGCCTAGCACATGGGGTACGTGCCCTGAGTCCCAGCGCCAGTGCCCTGAGTGTCCGGGAAAGCCCCTGCCTCTCCTGGGGATCCGGGGCCAGGCTGGGGGCAGCAGGAGCCTGAGGCAGGATTGGACCCATGCCAGTGCCCCAGGTCTTTCCCCAGGGCAGCTCCTGCACCTTCCCACTTCAGCCTTCCTCTAGCACCCTGGTTCTCAACCTTTTGTGGGTCGCGTCACACTTGGCACCATATTGGGCTCTGCAAGCCACCATGCCCAGCCCAATCATAGAGGTGAACTAGGCAGTCGCCTAGGGCTCCAGGCTTTATGGGGTGCCAAATTAGACCAATGTGAATTTTTTTCTCTATTTAAAAAAAAGATATTAATGTGTTGTCTCCTATAATATGGAGAGGAGGGGTGCCAAAAATCACAGTTCACCTAGGGCGCCAAAAACCCATGGGCTGGCCCTGCAGACCACACTAGCCCACTCCCTCCAGGCCAAAGCCAGCCATTTCCCTGAGTCTCTGTGGCACACTTGCTGTGTGGTGAGGCAATAATGGGTGCTGACACAGTGGTTGAGAACTGCTGCTCTAACACAGGGATCAGCAACTCACTGCACATGTGCCAGCCGTGGCACCCAAGCCCGCTCCAAGCAGCCCGTGGAAATTGCCGCTCTTGCTGCCAAAAGCCACTCCATCAGGCAGCCTGTGGACCTCCTCTGAGGCACACCACGGAAAGAAGCAGCCTCGAACAGCCACTCTTCACAGCCTAGCTGGGGGCCCCCCACAGCCGAAAGAAGCCACCCGGCACAGCTCCTTTCAGCAGCAGCTGAGATGGTGCTTCGCAGGGATGCCGTGGAAAGAAGCTGCCCTGCTTTTCTTTTGGTAGGATGGCTAGGGATTCTGTGCCCAGTCCCCCCTCCACCATGGCTGTTGCTGAATTTTCAGGCATCCGCCACCTTTTTCAGCAGAGGAGGCCACCAGCTAGGCTGAGGGGTTGGGGACAAGGGGCCGGCACCGGGGTCAGGAAAGGTTGCCGACCTCTTCTCTAGCAGCTGATGTCCAGGCTTTCCACCTTTTCCCTTATTCTTTCCGTCCCTTTCACCTCCTCTCTCCCGCCTCCATGCTCCTACCCATCCCAACTCTCCTTCTCCCCACCTCTCTCCTGGTACCCTGGCCACAGCTTTCTCCTCCTCTTCTGCTCTCCCACCCCTCCATTCAAACCCCAGGTTCCCTTCTCTTCTCTCTCTGTCTCCCCGCAAGGGACCTCAAATTTCCTCCCCTCTCTCTAAGGTCCCATTGCCTTCCCACCCCTATATTTTCCTTTCCCTTCTCTGCACCTTCTCCCTGTGGACTTCCCTTCTCCTCTTTCCAGATCCTCTGGCTGGAGCATGTTTAGAGTTCTGCTGCCAACTTCACAAGTAACTGCAGCTTGGCTCCTGAAAGAACCAACCTGAGACACTCCCACTCACCTGAGATTTTCACAGCAATGCTCAGGAGGAACTCCCCTTCTCACTGGCTGACTTTCCCACTGCTCTGCAGACTGAGGGAAGAGCAGCGGGTCAGGGTTGCTGCAGGGACAGACAACATCTTCTACCACATCATCCTAAAAAACTCTGGCTAGTGAGGAAAGAGGGAATAGAAGGAGCCCAGCAAGTCAGATGATGAGTTAGTTCTCTGCTCTTCTGCCATTCCCCTCCTCTTTCAGCACTGCTCAAGATAGTTAAGTCCAAAGCAGACTGCAAAGAGATACAGAAGAATCTCACAAAACAAAATGACAAATGAAATTCAGTGTTCATAAATGCAAAATAATGCACATTAGAAAACATAATACCAACTATACATGCACAACGATGGCATTTGAACTAGCTGTTCTCAGTCAAGAAAGAAACCTTGGAGTGTCCACGGTTCTGACAACATCCGCTCAATAAACAGCAGCAGCGTCTGCAGTCAGTATCACAGGCCCAGGAGGACACTGCTTTCCCCGTGAGCCTGCCATGGCCAGGAAGTACAGGACTGTAGCCAAGAGCAGTCTTAGATCTTTGCCCTGGGGCCCAGGGCAAAAGTCAAAGATGGGGCTGCCCTGTGCCCCTCACCTTGACGTTTGTCCCCCCCCTTGCCAGGGGCCTCCCCTCTCCCCCTGGGGTTCAATTCCCCTGCTGGACCCCTTTGGCTTAATGGGGCCCCAGGCTGGGCTCCCTGGCCCCCTGCGGGTCCCCTGGCTGGATCCCCCTTCGGCATCCCGGGGACCCCTGCTGGACCCATCACCGGGATCCCTGGCCCCCTGCAAGTCCCCCCAGCCCCCTGCCAGCCTCACAGGTGCCCCCCCAACCCTGGTTCCTGGCTCTGCTGCAGCCCCTCCAGCCTTCTGCCTCCCCACCTGCTGGCCCCACTGCAGGCCCCCACCAGCCCCACTGATGGGCCCCCCAGCCAGCTCCCCACCTGAGCAGCATAGGGCCCTGCACCCCAGGGCCCCAGGCAGCTGCCAGCGCTGCCTGCCCATTAAGACTACCTAAGGCCTTTCCCTGCCTTCCTCCCACCCTGCTCATCTGGGGTTGTGGCCATGCCTTTCCCTGCTCTCCTAACCTGCCTGCTAAGAAAACACTGCTACTGGAAAGCAGAGGGTTGTAGCCCTGTCTTTCCTTGCTTTCCCGGCCTCCTGCCCTTGCTGCTGGGCTTGGGTTGGGGCCAGGGGTTAAAATAAGCCAGAATGCCCTGGCACACAAATTTGAGGGGCTGATCATGTCCTGTGCTGATCATGTTCAAATGTGTGTTCAGGGTGGGAGCAGTCTGGCCAGTGAGCAGCTCCAGCCAGGTAAGGTGGGGTGAGAGAGGAGGTCAGGGTCAAGGAGTCAGTGATGGAGTTATGGAGGAGGGTTGGGGAGCTGGGGGGTTGGACTGGCAGGCAGGTGAGGAAGGGGTCCAGGAGGGTCACGGAGCTGGTGGGGAAGGACCCAAGGGTCAGGGAGCTGGCAGGCAGATGGGTCTGGGAAGGGTTTGGGGGAAGCTGGTGAGCAGGCAGGGAAGGTGCCCAGGTGTTGGGGACTCAGAGAGCTGGCGGGGAAGGGGCCTGGGGGTCAGGGAGCTGGCCTGGCAGGAGTTCCAAGGAAGGGGCCTGGGGATGTCAGGGAGCTGGCAGGGCAGAGAAGGGGCTGGAGGTCAGGGAGTCATTTGGTTGGGGAAGGGGGCCAGGGTCAGAAATCGGCAGGTGGGCCAGTCAGGAAGTCAGCAGATCAGGGAAGGGGGCCTGGGAGCTGGTGGGCAGGTGGGTTGGGGAAGGGGGCTCTGGAGCCGGTGGGTGGGCAGGTGGGTTGGGGAAGGGGCTGGAGCTCGGGGAGTCAGCAGATAGGGAGAGGGGGGCGGGGAGCTGGCAGGCAGACAGTTTGCTCATCAGGGAAGGGTCCCAGGGGTCAGGGAGTCAGCGGGTTGGGGAAGGGGGCCATGGTTGGGAGCTGTGAGGAGGGTGAGGGAAAGAGACGGCGGGAGGGCAGGCAGGTCAGATAAGAGGCCCAGGGTCGGGAGCTGGCAGGCAGGTGGGGTGGGAAAGGGGCTGAGGGGTTGCGGAGTCAGTGGGTTGGGAAACGAGGTCAGGGATCTGGTGAGTAGGTGGGTTTGGGAAGGAGACAGGGGTCAGGGAGCCAGCAGGTGGGTTGGAGAAGGGTTCCAGGGGTCAGGGAGTCATGGGATCTACATAGGCAATTATATATTTCAGAGGTCAAATGCAGCAAATTATTTTTTTGCTTGTGCTTGGGAGGAGAATGACTACTGAAATGATTTTATTTTTCTGGATTTTTTTCCCATTCTCTTTGCTCCTGTTTTGCTGATTCCATGCTAATAATGATAATACTGTCCTGGATGGAGACAGCGTCTCCTCCATTACAGATCTGAGGACTCATGCACATTTCCCAGCCATTCTAGAGACTAATATGTGAATTATTTTAAATGTTTCTTATTGCACAGTGCTTATTTGCTCTGTATGCACATTCCACAGACTCACCCACTATTTATAGGAAGCCACTACCAATTTTTTCCTAAAATGTCCAATAAAGCATGTGAGGCTGGAATCAGGAGTAGGGGGGCAGAGGAGGCACCATGTGAGGCCAGGATGGGGATAAGGAGGCAGAGGGGGCAGTGTGTGAGACCAGGATGAGGGTAAGGGGGTGGAGGGGGCAGCATGTGAGGCTGGGATGAGTCTAGGAGGGTGGAGGGGGCTGTGTGTGTGGCCAGGCTCAGGGCCAGGAGGGCAACAGAGGCAGTGTCAGGCTGGGATCAAGGTCAGGGAGGTGCGTGGGGGTGGAGCGGTCACTGTGTGAGCCCAGGATTGGGGCCAGTATTTTTATGGAGAAATGACCCTATTTTTATGAAACGATAACCAAAGCATATGGTACTGAAAAGTAATTGCAAATACCTACCTGGGCTGGGGCCCGGACATGCATGAAGGGGACCCAGAGATTGGGAGGGTTCCAGGGCCCATCACATTATATTTTAATTACTGGCTGAGGCCCTTCCTTTCCCTGCTCTCTCCCACTTCCTTTCTTGGCTGCCTGTGCCTTTTTGTGCCCTCTTCCACCCAGGAAAGGCCCACAAGGAAGGAACTGCAGCAGCTGCAGTGAGAAGTAGGGGGCAGGATTGGGGAGGGACATGGGGCAGCCAGGGGCTAACCTTCCCCAGGGGAAGCTCCACCAACTGCTCATGTGTGGCAGTCAAAAAAGCTAACAGCATGTTAGGAATCATTGGGGTAAGCACAGGGGTTAAAGTAAGTGGGAATCCACCTAAACGCAGTTCTGGGGCCCCCTATTTTTAGGCTGGCAGTGTTCTGGGGCCCCTAAAAATAGTGGAACACCCCAGAAGGCTGCGTTCCATGGCCCCGCTAAAAATAGCATGAGCAGCCAGAACGCAGCATTCCAGTGGCTCCACCTTAAACCTTGTTCCACTTTAAGCCTTGCCAGCAGAGAGCTGTGGCAGGCTGGGAGTTTCCTAGGAGCAGCTTGTGGCTGGGAAAGGGAAGGAGGGTGAAGAATTTCTGGAGCTGATGGATGAGGAGAGGTGAGGGTGGAGAAAGCAGGACTAATTTGGTGGCAGCACTGATGTCAGTGTTGGGGACTGCATAATTACTTGCTGGGCTGTTGGGTAGTTGGGTGTCAGAATGGTGGGGGGAGACACATAGTTAATTAGATTTTGGGAGAGACATCGGGAATGCCGCACCACCAGGCAGTCAGTAATGGGAGCGAAAATTATTTTTGCATTTGGGTGCATTGGCAACACTGTCATATGCATGAATGCATGATGAGGTGGGCCAAGGGAATTCAAAAATCAAGACATACCAAAATCCACAGTGTAATTTTGGGGTTTTTTAGGCAAATCTCACATTTTGGGGGCCAATCTCATGACTTCTGTGGGGCTGACTCAGGGGTTTTGAATTTGGAGGTTGCAAAGCAGTCAAGGGGTATGTCTACACCAGGGGCTTAAGTCAACTTAAGGAGGCTTAAGTCAACTTAAGCAAAGCCCTAGCAACATTTGGAATTCATTAAGTCGTCTTAAGCAGTTGCATAAGTTGACTTAATAGCTCCCACTTAAGTCAACTTAATTTTTAAGTTGACTTTATGAAGTCGCCTGAAGCCAATGTAGCCTGGCATTAGGCTTAAGTCGACTTAATTCGCCTCTTGGACACCTGGAAACCTTCCTGGCAAGCAGGAAGTGCCTTCCCTGGCCAGTCCCTGGACAGGATAAAGCCCAGCCCACCGCACCCCACAGCCAGAGCTAGCTAGGACTCCAGCTGTGTGGCAGCTATGTCGGAGGGCAGAGACAGACAGGTCAGGAGGTGGTCCCCCTCCTAGACTTACCAGGAGATCTTAGATCTCCTGGCTCTGCGGGGGATGAGGCCATACACGCCCAGCTCCAGGCAAGCCAATGGAACCAGGAGGTGTATAGGGCCATGTTGGAGGCCCTGGCCAAGAGGGCCCATACCCGAACCACCGAGCAGGTGCGGGTGAAGATCAAAGACCTCTGCCAGGCCTACCAGAGGGCTCGGGAGGGTATGTAGCACTCAGGGGCAGCCAACACCATATGCCCCTATCACACCCAGCTGTATGCCTTCCTGGGCCAGGAGGCCAATGACAGCCAGCCAGGTGGCACCATCGACTCCGTCGAGCCCCCCACCCCGGACGATGGCCAAAAGGAGGGCTTGGTGGATGAGGACATGGTGGTGAGCCACAGGGACTCAAGCACCCCGGCACAGGGCACTGCACCATCCATGGGCAGTGCCAGGCTAGAACTGTTCCCTGCCCCAACGCCAACCCTGGAAACACAGGAGGAGGGTCCCCCTTTCAAAGAAAATCGAGGTGAGGGGGCATCTCACCGAGCTCCTCCTGGACGTTTCAGTGAGTGCTCCCTCCCTGCAGGGATGGTGGGGCAGGCAGGTGGGAGAGGGTCTGGGGACAGGCAGGGTCCTGGGGGTGTGTGCAGAAGCACTCCCATGGGCACACAGGAGCAGGGGGCCATGTCGTGGGGGGACCTGGAGCCGAACAGAGTGGGGGCCTGGTAGGACTTGGGGTGTGGTCTCAGGAGATATCCCCAGGCCAGGACTGTTTGGGGCTTACCACCCTGGGCAGTGCACACGCCCCATGTAGCAGGGGGGAGTGGGAAGCACAGGTACGGGCATGGGACAACAGCTGCTGCCAGTCAGCACTCTGAACTAGCTAATGGGAGGAACTCTTGTTCTTTGCTTCTCTCCTGCAGCCCCTGCACCCATGAAACCAGCCACTCCTGGGTGGGTTCCCAGGCCTGACCAGGAGGAGGAGGGGGTGTCGCTCCAAGGAGGAGATCCTGGAAGACCACCTCCAGGTGGCTGAACGAGCCGAGGCTGATCTCCGAGCCTGGAGGGACTAGGAGAGGCAGGAGGAGGCTGGCTGCCCCAGAATCGAGCAGGAGCAGATGGACCACCTGCTCGACCTGCTGGAGCACCAGACCCAGGCCATGGAGTGCCGGATCCAGGCCCTGGAGTACCTGGCATGGCTCCAGGGTGCTCATCGGGCCAAGGATCCCCCTGCCCGGGATCCCAGCGTCAGCCTTTCCTGCCAGCAGCCCTGGATGTGGGGTGGCTGGCTGCAAGCCCAGGACCTGCCAGCCTGAGGCTGCTAGGCACCTTCCCTCTGACTCCAAGCTCCCTCACTCTCCCAAGCTGCCTCACTCACCCAACTGCCACAGCTCCCACCCTCTCACCCCCCTCAGCTCCCCTCCAGGTCCCCCTGTAAATAAAACACATCCACACAATCATTCTGTGTCTTGTTCATCCTTTTATTATATTGGGAAGAGGGCGAGATGGGTGGGAGGCGGTTGCAGGGCAGGAATGTGCGGATGGGGGTGGTGACAGCAGCTGGGGAAAGGTTCTCTTTTTCACTGGCAGGTTCCACAGCCAGTGGCCGTCATCCCAGGTGGTGAGACTGATCTGGTGCCACCAGTCACTGCTGGTTTCCTATGCCCAGATGTGTGTGTACAGAGAGCACCCTGTCTGCTCCAGCTCCCAGGGAGGGCGAGGGAGTTGCCCTGCTGCAGCCTACCCCTGCGCTGGCAGCTGCCCTGTGGCGCCTGGTCCAGAGCTGGAGGAGTCTGGCTAATGCATGGAGGGTATGGAGTGCTGTGCTGGTGTAACCCATGTGCATAAAAAGGTGCAATCTCTTTCAGGGATCCCTTATGGCTGGGTTACGTTGCTCGGCAGATTTTGCAGCCCAGAAACCACAACCTTGTGGTAAGAGGGTGTGGGAGCACATTCAGCATGCTCCACAAGTTTTATTGTTGTGTTGGAGTTGCATGCCTGGGGAGAAGCCTGAGAGAAGCAGCCTAGAGAGGAGCAAACAGAGAACTGCAGAGTACATCGGCTACGGGACTCAGTGAAAGGAGCTGAGCAGGAGTGGACTGCAGGATGTTTTCTCCCTGCTTTGGACTGCTTTGCAGGGGAGTTGTCTGCAGTGGAACTGAGAGTTGGATAGCCAGTGACTTGATTGCATGATGCTGGCTGCACAGGAGGAAGAAAGGACTGTATGGCATCTGCCTGAAGATTCCTGCAGCTAGAGAGGATGAGGATTGCTTTCGTTCTGCATTCAAGCCTCAAGGACTTAAAAGACTGCAGTTGAGATAAGGGTGACTCCACCTGAACTTTGGGACTCTTGGGTTTCTTACTGTTTTGTTTAAATTTATCATGTTTTCTTAGAATAAGGTTTGTTTAGTTGGTTAATAAAGTTCATTGTTATGTTTATGCTGAGTGGTAGTTTAATGTGGGTTGGGAACTCTGAGCAGTCTTCACTGTGAGTCCTGAACAGACTGGATCCTGGCTCTCCAGCTGCTTTCTGCAGGGGTTTTCTCTGTAGGGCACTGGAGAGGGGCAGGTGAATGCATCTGAGCCCACCCTAGCAGGTTACACTGGCACGTTGCTGGGGCACATCAGGCTCCCTGACCTGCCTGCACTCCCTGTTGTCACACACACTAGAGAGGGTGGTGCGGTCACTCACTTCTTGCAGTAAAGGTGTGGCTGGGAGAGAGGGGGCACTTCTGCCGTGGTACATTGTGGGCCAGCTAAATACCCCACTCCTACGGGCTGCCAGTGTGGATGTGGTTAGTCTCCTGGCATTTCGAGTGTGGATGCTCTAAGCCGACTTAATACGGTCTACTTTAAGCCATCTTAAAGTAGACTTTATTAAACTGGCTTAAATGAGATGTAGCCAAGATGCTGGATGCTATTGGGACATCCAGCAAAAAGTTGCTTTCAATCCTTCCTGTGACTCACGCCATTTGCAGGGTTTTGTAATCTTGTAGCTATTCCCAGCATGCAACAACACTAACTTCATTGATATGAGAAATCCATAAACAATGTAACATATCTGTGTAAATGAGGCACATTCTATTAACAGCCTGCATAACTCACATATATACAGCTAAAGTCTTACGTAAAAAGTCTCTCAACCTCCTACTTTCTGTAGCTGCCTTTATCTTTCGATTGCAGCTTCTTCGTGAGCGCTCTCCTCTTTCTGCTTCAGATGTTCCCCACAGCTTTGCACTAAATTCCCATCCTCACCCAAGTTTCCCACAGCTCTGCCTATCTCATGGGCTCACCCTCCTTGCCCTGTCATCTCTGCCAGTGCTTCCCGTCAGCTACCAACCTTATCCCCAACAATTTCTCCCCCATTGTTTTTCTGCACCCTTTTTTCAGACCCTTTTCCTGTTCCTTTCCCCAATCTCTTACTCCCCACTCAGCTTTCATCCTCTCAGTCTGTCTTTCACTCCAAAACTTTCTGCTTCCCCAACTTCAGCCCACACCTCCAGGTCTGCCTTCTGTCCGTGCAGTGTCTGTGTTCTGGGAGCACCCCTTACAGCAGAAACAGCTTAAATAGCAGATCGATGGTGCAGGTGAGAGAGTTAGTTTTGAGTTGAGAGGAGGACAAAAACACAACTGCTTCCTCTCCAGGTTGAAATCTTAAGATGAAGAGCTATGTGTCCCCCACCCTTCTGGTAATTATAACTATGCTCCTGCAAGTAGTGGAAAATATTACCTTGTTAGTTTTATTTTATACTTTATTATACTTTAGATATCCACAAAGAGCCTCTGGGCTTGAAAGTGCTTGGTGAAATAATTAGTATTTTTCTTGAGGGTTTTTTCTTTGTTTGCGTGCAATGAATGATGTAAAATTGAAATGTTTTCTACAAAAAAGGGAGAAGAAATATACGGAGGCAAGCTTTCCATGCATATAGGAGGCAAGTGTTTCTGGAGTATTTTTAAAAAGTATTAAATTTTATTCCAGAGAGCACCCTGGGCTACATTTTTGCATTTTTTCCTCACCCAAGATCCTCAGTGACTCTATGGAATGCACAATAAGCATCCCTTAATCAGCCAAAGAGCCAAATATTTGATAGCGGCCTTTAACTGCCTGGAAGGGGGATTCCAGGGAGAATAGATCTAGGCTGTTCTTTGTGGTGGCAAATAACAGAACAAGAAGGGATGATCACAAGTTGCTGTGGAAGAGGTCAAGGTTGGATGTTATGAAAAATGTTTCACTAGAAGGGTGATGAAGTACTGACTGTTACCTTGTGAGGTGCTGGAATCTACATCTCTAGATGGTTTTGAAGACTAGCTTCACAAAGCCCTGACTGGGCTGATTTAGTTGGGGTTGGTTCTGCTCGGACCAGGAGGTTGTACTAGATGGCCTTCTAAGGCCCTTTCCAAACCTTAATCTTTCAGGATTCTATGAAATCATGAATATTGGGTATGTTGCACCTACACTGCATGTTCTCAGAAGCCTGTGGCATAGCAAAGAGTGTGCTAGAATTGGAAGCTATCACTTCAGGAGTGGGATTTCCTGGTCGCCCTTTCAGGCTATATGGAAGCATGGGGATTACGGGAAACAGTCTGCAGTCAGCTCAGAATAAGGTGAGGAGTTGTGCCTGTGCCTTAAAGCAACAACTGGCTGTTTTTTAGATTCTTTTGTGGTTTTGTTCTGAATTCTTAGAAATTAAGTAGTGGTACACTGTAATGTTCCAGCAAGAGCATTTTATATTTTAGCTGGCTTCACTTCGTGTGTGTCATAAATATAACAGTGAACAATATGCCAAATTATATCCCAGTCATCAAACACACCTATACAATTCCTGTTTTCCCAATATTGTTTATGGGAAAATGAGATACATCCTTCTTGCCTAACTTATTCCCTGATTCAGGGAAGTGTATAAAGGTTGCTACTCAGGACAGCACTTAAGCTTATGCTTAAAGTTAAACACATGCTGTCCTGACTCCAGATATTTGCCTGAATTTATGATTCACTGCAGGCAGACTACTTAGGTAAATCAAGGTCCCTAAGTAATTCTTCATGTTCTACAGGCAGGAAAGAGGTGGGAATGCACAAAAAAGAACAAACTAATAATGCGTTGGTTTCTCAGTAACATAATCAATGTCTATATTCCAAGCCAAAGATGGGCAAACCACAGCCTGCAGGCCACATCCGGCCCATGAGTGCCTGTGTTCTGGCCTGCCAGCTGCTGCCCAGCCCCCCAGCTCCAGTAGGGGTTCACACCATGGCCAGAGCACTGTCATCACTTCCTACCCCTTCCAGCTCCAGCTAAGCTGGGAGAGAGATGAATCAGCAGCAGCACTGTGGCCCCAGCATGAGCTGCCACTGTCACTCTCCCTCCCCTCCCAGCTCCAACACTGGCTTTTGCTGGTCCTGAGCCACTGCTGCACCTGCGAGGGGGAGGGAGAGCAGCAGCTCGGGCTGGGTCCAGAGCACTGCCACCACTCTGTCCCTCGGGTGAGCAGCCGCTTTCCATTGCCTTCCCTTCCCAGTTCCAGCAGCTGCTCCGGATTGACACAAGCAACTGCTGAACCAGAGAAGGGAAGGGAGAGCGGTAGGGGCAGCTCACTTTGGGGCCAGATGCTGCCACCACTCCTTCTCCCTCCCAGGTTCAGCTGGAGCTAGGAAGAAGAAGCAGCAGCAGCTGTGCTCTGGCCCTGGCATGAGCTGCTGCTGGACAAGGGAGTGGGAGGGAAAGGGGCAGCAGCAGCAGTTCACGTTGGAGCCGGAGTGCAGCTGCCGCTTCTTCCTCCTAGCTCCAGCTGAAGCTAGGAGGGAGTGGAGCCCTGCTCCACCCCTTTTTGTGGGGTGCTGACCATGCTTTGTCAAAGCCACATCCCCTACGCTCCTTGCCATCAATGGCCTGCTTTGAGTGGCCATAGATGGCATGTGGCCCTTGGGCAAAAAATGTTGCCCATCCCTGTTCTAGGCCCCAGCAAGAACAAAGCAGAAGCATTTCAGCCAAGGAATAAGACAAATTTCTGTAGGGAAACAAAAACAGGTTTTAAGAGTTATAAAAAAAATATATTGTGATAGTTTCCTTTTCAAATAAAACTCTGCTATGCAATGTTAAGGAACTTTTCAATCTTTATGTTAAATGCAAGTATACCTAAAAGAGTTCAAGCTAATGGTTCGTAGAGCCCTATAAATGTTTGTGGTGGGAAGAAAAAAGCTTTTATAAGAATTTAAAAACCACGATGTTGTAAGACTTACGCTGGGCTTCCCCAAAATTATGGTGGAAAAAGTTCTCCGGATTGAATTAGAAAACTAAAGCTATCACTCCCTTGTCAAGGAACAGTCCCATCACAAGACTGTTCTTTGTGGGGGCGCTCAAAAACAGTATTTCATACTTCTACTTGCTAGCATGAACATATGATTCTTAGACCTGTGGTATGTCACCGATAATACTTCACAGGAGATGCTTTGGAATAAAATGATGCTAAACAAACTGAAATTGTTTATGCCATGTGACTTTGAGGACCCTTGAAATGCAAGGGAGGGGAAGATACAAAAATCAATATTTAACCAGTGTACAGAAATGGGAATAATGGGAATAGTAATAGAACTGTGATTTTATTTATTTTTTTAGCATTTTATATAATGAACAATTTTAAAAAGGGAAGGATTTGGAAAAGAAAAAAAAAATTTAAAATTAAGTCATTGGCCACATTCCTAACTTTGGTTAAATCACAAATTGTGTGTCAGAAAGGCTCAGTGTTATCCAACAATCATAAGAACTAGTCACGGACGAATCCTACTAGGTGATCCAACATATTCCCACAGGCCAGTACATGATTATTCCTTCCAGCATATTTTTCCAGTCCTTTATCCAATGTACTTAAAAGCTGCCAAGGGATGAGTTTTCCATCAATTCCCTTGAGTAATTACTCCACAGCTAATATCTTTATGTTAGGAAAACTTTCTTGCTATGGAGCCTACATTTTCCTTTTTTTAATTTCATCTAATTACTTGTGGTGGTGTTCCCAGTTCATCCAAACACCTCAACACACACTTGCCTTTAAGCACATAAGTAAATCCCCCTGAGATTGCACTCATAATTGTTGTGCTGAACACTGCTCGATTTAAGTATGCACTTAAAATTAAGAATGTGCAGAAACATTTTGATGATTTGGGTCTATATCCTCAGGTATTACCCTAAATAATTATCCTCCTTTTAAATATTTTAGATGGTTATCCTTTTCCTATTTAATTATTCCTTAGACAAGCTTTCCATACTTAAATCGTCCATCTTTTCCTCCTGTATTAGTTCCCCTCCAGGCCCTTGATCATTTTTATTGCTCTTCTCAGGATTCACTCACGTTTGTCAATATCCTACTGAGGTATGCAATGAACAGCCTGCAATATTCCAGTTATGGTTGACAAGAGCCGTATAAAGAGGTATTGTTCTCTGGTGTTAAATAATGTGATGCTCCTGAATAGACAGCTTCAGGTTGCACTGATGTGTTTTAAAACTGGCCTGACACCAGAACAGATCTACAATCTGATGACTATTCTGGTTCTTTTACTATACACATTGTCCTAGCATGCGGGAGTTTTTCATTGCAGGGTACGTGAACCCTGGGCCTTCAGACTAAAAATCCAGTATTCTACTGAACAAACTATACAGGCATGTATGTCAGTCCAAGTGCTTTTTCAGCGTTATTGCTTGCCAGAATTCTTTCTCCCACAGCAAATCAGTGTTTCAGATTATGTTCCTCAGATGCATTATTTGAACCTGACTTTGCTATTCTCTGCCCATATTTCCAGTTTTTCTAGGGTTTTTTGTGTTTCTTCCCTTATTGGTGTTTGCAACACCCCCCCCCATTTTAGTATCCTCTTCAAATACAGTGTAACTAATGTTCATTTTAGCCATTTCTTCAAGATCATTAATGAAGATGTTAAATAAAA
Organism: Podocnemis expansa; assembly: GCA_007922195.1. Classification (NCBI taxonomy): domain Eukaryota; kingdom Metazoa; phylum Chordata; order Testudines; family Podocnemididae; genus Podocnemis; species Podocnemis expansa. Next base: position 91,019,371 of record ML681966.1, read on the forward strand.
CACACATCCCTGCAATACCTCATAAGTAGGTATCATTAAGTATGAATGATGCCACATAGATAGCAACCAGTTCCTGATCCAAGTGACAGTTTTCATATCCAAACCAATCTGAACTAATTGTAAGAGTCAGATTTCATTCCATGAGAGACTATCATATGCTTTACTAAAATACAGATCTAGTAAGTGTTTCAAGTTTCCTTCATGCACTAATTTTGTAACTCTGTCACACAAAGCAATCAAGCTTTTCTGGTACTGTCAGCTCTCTGTCTGGCTGTGACTGCTAGACACCATAATATCTGAGTGCCTGTACCAGAACAGGCTGTTTATCATTTATGACTCCATTATCCCTCAAATAAATGTAGATTTTTGATAATTATTCCATTAATTTGCTATGCATTAAAATTACATTTAGTAGGTGATAAATGTCTACATCAGTGGTTCCCAACCAGTGTGCTGGGGCACACTGGTGTGCCGTGGGAACACCCAAAGTGTACCGCGAGCATCCCTGAGAGCTGGAGTTAAAGTTCCCTCCCTGCTCAGCTCAGCCACATGGGCTGTGCAGGGCTGGGAAAGAGAGGGGTTAAAGTAAGGGGGAAGGCACTGGAACACAGTTCTGGCACCCCCTATTCTTAGGCAGGCAGCCTTCTGGCCCCCCTAAAAATAGAAGGCGGCACCGGCACACAGAGTTCCAGGGGTCCCCCTAAAAATAGCAGGAGCAGCCCAAACACAGCGTTCCGGTGGCTCCACCTTAGGCCCAGCCAGCAGATTGCTGCAGGAGGCCGGGAGTGTGTGAATCTCCCCCTGCAGGTCAGAGCAGCTTGTGTCTGCTGGCCTGAAAACAGCCCAGGTAAGGGCTTTGGAGGGGAGGGCTGTTGGGGGTTGTGTGCAGCAGGTGTGTGTGTGTGTGTAGCAGAGGTGGGTGGGAGTGGATGTGTAGCAGAGGGTGTGCAGCTGGGGTTTTGGGGTGGCTGTTTGATTGGGGGGGGTGTAGCTGGGGGTTGGAGGCCTAGTTCTGGCCCCTGCAATGATGGGAGGGTCCATCCCAGGCAGCAGGGGTTGGGGGAGGAGAGGACGGGACCCACTGGGGTGGGAGGGAGCAGCAGTGGGGTGAGGATTTGCCCTGGGTGGCAGGGAGCCACTGTGGAGAAGGGAGAAGTGGGTGCTTCACCATGCTCCCCTGCCCTACCTTCCCACTCCCCAGGTTCCCCCAGCCCCACAAAGCCACTCTTGTCCTTCCTTCCTTTCTCCTCTCTTGCCACCCCTGTGCTGTTCCCCACATGGCTGCCCTTGTCCTCTTTTGCCACCCCTGCCCTGCTGTGCTCCCCGCACTCAATCCTGCCACTGCACACGACTCCTGACCTCCCATGTTTTGCCATCCCTGCTCTGCTACCCCTACTACCCTATGTAGCAGCATTTCCGAAACACTGTGCCATGGTTCACGAATATTCATAAGTAATTTAATTTAATTTGAATAGTCATGAGTTTTTAATGGTGGTGTACTTCGAAAAATTTGAAGGTATCAAGGTGTGCCACAGCAGAGAAAAGGTTGGGAACCACTGGTCTATATTACTGTGTTTTTCTTTTCCGAAGATTGGTGCCACTTTTGCTTTCTGCCATTCTCTGAGACCTCTTGAAACTGCAGTGAACTTTCAGAATATTTGTCATTGGGCCAATAAGGTTCACCAACCAATTCTCCCAACACTGTGACACACATCACCTGGATCAGCTGATGGAAAGCGTGAACCTACACAGTATTACCTCCCCTGCTTTTTATGAATAGTTGACTTTTACAAAGCTTCATTACTTCATAATTGTTCAGAATCTTTGCTTATATTTTCTTAATAAAATATAACATCTATAAAAATGTCAATACCATCAAATGATTTTAGAAAAATGAAGCACAAGTTCAGCACAACTTGTTGACTCTTGTTTCTTAGCATTCCTCTGCACATCCTTTTCATTATACCCAGACTTGATCCAAAGCACATTAAAAGACTCCTGTTGACTTTGATGGCTGTGGATCAGGATCACAAGGATTCCAACTTTAGTATTCCTGTTGGCTGTGCCTACATTGGAAAGCATTGTCAAAAAAACTTTTCAAAAAAATTATTTTGAGATATATTTGAAATAATTATCTCAAAATAACTTTTTTCAAAAGTGCCATTTTGGGAGAACTGTCTGGGAACTGGCTCATTGTCTTGAAATACGCAGCTTTTTTTCCCCCAATAGTGAAGGACTACACCGGACTTTCTTTTTCGAAGAAAAGAAGGGCATTGGAAAAGATAGGTAGGCTTTTTCGAAAAAAGCCTTTGCTGCTTCTGGCGATGGCTTTTTTCAAAAAAGCTATCTTGAAAAAAGCTTGTTTTTAAAAATGCAATGAGGTTTAGCATTGCCAGAAAAGCACACCAGTATTTTGAGATACTAGCGCACTTTTTCAAAAAAGCAAAACCCAACCCCTTTTTCAAAATAAAAAGCCTTTTTTTAGGATAGCTTTTTACAAAAAAGCCATTGCCGGATGTGGCAAAGGTGTGTTTGTTTTTTTTTGGAGGCTGCCTATCTTTTCCATTGCCTTGCTTTTTCTAAAAAAGGAAGTCTGGTGTAGACTTTCACTTTTGGGGGAAAAAAAACATGGTGGTATTTCAGGACAAGGAGCAGTCCCCGGACCGTTCTCCCAAAATAGCATTTTTGAAAAAAGTTATTTTGAGATAATTATTTCAAATTTATTTCAAAATAATTTTTTCAAAAAAAAACGGTTTTTTTGAAATTGCTCTCCAATATAGATGCAGCCTTTGTGTCTTTCACCTATTCTTGTTTTTTAGGCATGATTCAGCAAAGCACTTACATACATTCTTAGCTTAAGCAGCCCCAACCCTCTTACTTCGCGAGTTGGACGTGAGCTCCTGGTGCATAACATTGAATACACTGCTGAGTTACACAAAAAGGGAAATCTCAAGTAAGAGCAGAGAGGTTATTTTGCCTCTGGATTGGCACTAGTATGAGTGCTGCTTGAACACTGGCTCCAGTTCTGAAGCCTACAATTGAAGAAAAATGCTGATAAATTGGAGAGGGTTCAGTGAAGAACTATTAGAATGATTAAAAACATGACAATGTGGTAGATTCAAGGAGTTCAGTCTATTTAGCCTAAAGGGAAGGTTAAAGGGTGACATGTTTATACTCTAAGTACCTACATTGGAAGCAAATATTTAATAATGAGCTTTCAATCTAGCAGAGAAAGGTATAACACTATCCAATGGCTGGAAGTTTAAGCTAGATAAATTCAGAATAGAAATAAGACATCAATTTTTAACCATGAGAGTAATCACTGGAACAAGTTACCAAGTTATGGTAGATTCTGCATCACTGCATGCTTAGGTTTTGTTACATTAAATGAGATTTAAATACACGCTTAAAAATTAAGTACTTTGCTGAATCAGGGCCTTCTTGCCTGCTGTTTCTGTGCACATAACTGTCACTCAGTCCTAATACACCATGCTGAAATATTATCCAGTGTCATTAAGCTACATTTGGACTGTTTTCCTGATCCAGGTCTGTCCTAAGGGCTGGAGAAGTTCCCAAGAATAACGTAGAAAGGATAATTTTCTCCCAGACGCCCACAAACACTAGTTCACACTGGACACATTTCCTCTCTCTTCTCCAGTTAACTGAGGACAAAAAATAAAATTCTTCCTGTGCATCCCATTTTCTCAAGGTCTGTGTTTCAGACTGCAAACTCTCCAAAGCAGGGAATATCTTTGATGGGGTTTTCAAAACGGCATCTCATGGCTCTCACTGAACTTGATGGAGAGCCTTAAAACGGACTTCAGTGGGAGCAGAATTAGCCTACCTATTGTTGAAAACCCCTGCTTTTACATGTGCGTCTTGTACAGAGTCATGCATGTGACAGATGCTTAAAAACCAAAATAAATACTAGGTAAGACATGGTAACTTTAATTTTTCAGAAATGACTATCAATTTTTACCTTCCATGAAATGATGCTGAGCAATAAACTATACAATTATGACTGAGGAACACTAGTATTGTACTCCCAGGTTAGACTAAACTGCTTTTTAAAGGATGTGTTAATTTTTTCTGATTTTTCCCCCTTATTATGGCTTTACTATAAGCTAGAGGTAAGGTTGTTTAGGTACCTTAACTGTCCTTTCCATACACTTGGAGGAAGTCCAAACTTGTTAATGTAAGCTTAACACACTGGGTTTCTTGGGTTTATGAGGCTTAGGTCATCAAAAGTATTTAAACACCTCACTCCCCTTGAAATCAATTTAAATTAAGCACCTCCACACCTTTTGAAGAACTGAGCCACATTCCTTGTTTTCAGGAATTATCTATATCTGTTACTTGTACATTATGGTACATGCTCTCACCATAACCCCATCTTAGAGGGTTTTCTTTGTTGTTGTTGTTGTTTGGTTTGAGAATTTCCTTCATTTTAAAAAGTGTAATACACAAAGACTAAACAAAAAAACCAAAGAGGAGGATACTATGCAATATTTCTAATCATTGGGGTATGTGTGTATGTCTGTGTAATATAAACCTTTAGTCATTTTAATTATTATTTTAAGGGGCAGATAAAGCCAGAGCACACCAGCCAGGTAAGATAAGATGTTTTGCACTGCTAGATTAATATGAAGCAGGCACAGTGTACTAGTGAATCTTGCCCTTTAATTTGCAACTGACTTATTTGCTCAAAGGGCTTGTGTTAGTGACTCTGGTTATGTGTAGTGAGGCTGGGAGAGCCCAACCTGAGTCCTGGTATTCCTGTAGTTAAGGCACACCCCATGCACTCCTGCCTAAATAGAAGGACGTGTTGCTTTAGTGCACAGAGGAACTCAGCCAGCAGCGTCCCAGTGGCCTCTCAGGCAGGATTACCAAGTCAGCATGCTGTTAAAAAGCAGTGTCAGTTGAACCAAGCAATTTAACAGTCAGAGCTCTTTGATACAGATGTTCGGATACTGTCATACTACTGAGCGTTACAACCGGTGAAAACATGAGTGATATGTTAGCTGGTAAGGAAAGACTGAGTCACCACTGATCTCACAATGCCCCCACATCAGAATTAACTCGAGCTGCTAGCTTGAGTCTGCCTGTAGTCTACGTAATCATAGCAACTAGATAAAGCAATCATTAATAACTTTCCATAATTACAACTTCTTTCCTTCAAATACAGCCCAGCCGCAAGATTTCAATTAACGTTTACCTCTATAGAATGTGTGAAGTGTCTGCATTGTTCCGTTACTGCCACCATAAGGGACAAAAGGACTGAACAAATGCTGAACATCTTAAAATGGATCAAAAATGGTGTCCTTTAACTAATTAAATCATGGGTTTAATTGTCAATTCTCCAAAAGTTCATTCTGTATTTAGAAAAACTGCTGTCTATTTGGCAAGGAGGCATCCCATTTTTCAAAGAGGTTGAAATATGTGTGTGCATGCAGTGCTGGAGCTGCCCATCCAGTGTGGGAAGAATTGTTCCCTATTACAACCATCGCTGAGATCTGTGGAGAAGTAGGGATGAAAAATCCCAGGAGAAGCAGAGGCAAGTCTGAGGAGCTGAAATAGAAGGGCATGACTTTGAGGTTGGGATGCCAAATTAATTGCTGGGCAGAAAGGAGGGGTTGCATGTGCTTTAGGGGTAGGTTAAAAATTCAAAATGATTTGGACAAACTGGAGAAATGGTCTGACGTAAATAGGATGAAATTCAATAAGGACAAATACAAAGTATTCCACTTAGGAAGGAACAGTCAACTGCACACACACAAATTGAACAGGGACTGTGCAGGAAGGTATGCTGCAGAAAGCAATAGAAGGGGTCATAGTCAGAACCATCGGGGGTGGGGGGGGAGAAGGGCAATCACCCTGGGCTCCACGGCTCCAAGGGCCCCACACTGTCCTGCCCTGAGCAGGGCAGCACAGGACCCAAACCGCTGCCCCCCCATGGCAGCATTGTCCCTGGTCCCCTCCCCACTGCTTTCAGCACAGACCTGAAGGCACTGGAGCACATAGCCTGCCTCTGCTCCCAGCTGGTGCTGGGGGTGGGAAGAGCCAGCCCAGGGATGAAGAGGGCCAGCCCAGAGGCCAGGCTTCTCTCTTTGGCCCCTCCCCTGGGCTGGCTGTTCCACCCTGGAGGCAGGGAGGCAATGCTCCCTGTAAGGTGTGCAGCAATGCGGGTTTGCAGCCCCCACCACTGCTCCACACAGGGAACGCTGCCAGCCATGCAGACAGAGTCTTCCAGCCATCTGAGAGTTTCCTCCGAGCTGGGAGTTTTTAAAACTCCTGCTTGGAGTAAGTTCTCACTGAGTATGCGCAGATGCTCTGCGTATGCTCAGTGAGACCTCCTTCAGCTGGGGAGCAGCTGGTGGCCAAGACATGCCGCTCCAGTGGCCAGGTAAGGGGGTGGTGTTGGAGTGCGACTGGGGACAAGGCAGGGGCAGCCAGCCCTCAATGGGGATGGAGGGTTAGAGGGAGGATGGGGTCAGGCTGGTTGGAGGGGTGTGGGGGTGTGGGATTGGGCTGATGGGAGGGTGACTGAGAGAGGAAGAGGGGCAGTTTGGGGTGGGAGAAGAGGATAGAGCTGGTTAGGCCACAGAGTGAGCAACCTATGTTGCTCAGCTGCATGTGCGGCTTAGAGGGAACATTGCAGAGAGGGCCGGTCCAGAGGAAGGATGGAAGGAAAAAGCCCAGCCCCTGGACCGGCCTGCTCTGCCCCCAAGGGTCAGGAGAGAGGCAGCAATGCTGGACCATCCCACATTGTCCCGTCCCCCGTCCCCACCAGTGCAGGGGGGGGTAGATCCCCATACAGGCTGGTTGACTCTGGGCCCCACACCCCCTGGGGATGGCCCTGGTCATAGTGGATCATAAGCTAAATATGAGTCAACATATTTGCAAAAAGCAAATCGCATTCTGAGGTATATTAGCATGAGTGTTGTAATCAAGCAGTAATTCTTCTGCTTTATTCTGCACTGATCAGACCTCAGGTGGAGTATTGCGTCCGGTTCTGAGCAACACATTTCAGGAAAGATGTGGACAAACTGCAGAAATTCCAAAAAAGAGGGGAAAAAAAGACTTAACAGTCTAGAAAACATGACCTATCAGGGCAGCGTGAAAAATTGGGTTTGTTTAGTTTGGAGACGAGAAAACTGGGTGGGGACATGGTAACAGTTTAAGTATATAAAAGGTTGTTACAAGGAGGAGAGAGAAAAATGTTCACTTAACTTCTGAAGCTAGGATAAAGAGCAATAGGTTTACACTGCAGCAAAAGTGATTTAGGCTAGATACTATCTGTATAATAAGGCACTGAAATATATTACCTAGGAAGCAGTATGCTCCCCAGGACTTGAAATTGGGGGGGTGTAAGAGGTGCTCACTAATTTGGTATAACACTATTACTAGCTGACAACTGGGGGGGTGTTGGGAAATTCAGGAGGATGTAGGGGGGTGTTACAGCAATGCCTGCTAGGAAGGGTGTAGAATTTCCATCACTGGTGATTTTTAAGAGGAAGTTGACCCTGCCAGCAGGTTTGATAATTTGAGGATCTTGGGGGGCAATTACCACACCAGTGGGGTAGAACTTAATCTTTATTAAAAATGGGTATTGATGTAAAGTGAGTTATGGGGTGTATGTGTATGAAGTCTGTCACGGTCTTTTTCAACGGGGTTTTGTTAAATAAACTTAACTTTGTGGAGTGGAATGAGTTGGGGGACAATGGGGGTTCCCAACTAACTTAACTTACAGTTACAAACCAAATCACAGTGACTTAAAAAGATGTCCTAACACCACCTAAGCAAAGGGGGGCACAATACAGACTCAGTGTGCAGCAGTAGCAAAGAAGAGTGGAAACAAGCGGCGGAGCAGAAATCCCAAGGCTGGACAGCAGCGGAAAGGTTCGGGAGTTGCAGAGGGAAGCTGAAGGGGGCTGTGCGGTGGGGAAAGGCTGCGCGGCAGGGAAAGGGGCCACGGGAGCCGCGGGAAGTGGCGGCACAGGGGGGTGCCGCAGGGAGCGGGGAGCTGGCGGCAGCAGTGGCTGGGGGAGCCAGAAGAGGGGTGCTGTGGCAGTGGGGAGCCGGCGGCAGCAGTGGCTGGGAGAGCTGGAGCCGCGAAAAGCAGCGGCACGGGGGGGTGCTGCAGGGAGCGGGAAGCCACAGGAAGGCGGCAGCAAGGGACAGGAGCTGGGAAAAAGGAGCCGTGGGAAAGGGGGAGCCACAGGAAAGTGGTGGCAAGGGGCAGGAGCTGGGAAAAAGGAGCCGCGGGGAAGTTGGAGCCCATGGGGAGAGTTCGGAAAATAAAGAGGGGACAAGGAAGATTTAAGAAAACAGTTTATTTAACCTAGGGGAGTCACAGAGGGGAAAGCAAAACGACTTAACAAAACAACTCTAAGGGTTACAAACTAAATGAAAGAATCTTACAATCTATCTTAACACTTCTAAGACTTACAGACTAAACTGAAATGATGTTGCAACTTAATGTAGCACTTCTAAGACAAGTTCAAACAAATTAGAGGGGAGAGATATAACAAACAATACAGAGCAATGGCAAACAGATTGGAGGCACAGGAACTTTTTTAATCAGCTGAGAGTGAAGCAGCAATTTAGAAAAGGGGAAGCTAGAAGACACAAAACAAGCCTGCTCTTAGGAGCGTGGACTTGGTGGAGCTGGGGGAGAACAGTGACAAAAACAGCAGCCAAAGAGGAGGCTACTTATTTTTTAGAGAAAGCTGCAGGGGCAGGCTCTTACCAATCCCAGCGGCAGCAGCAGCATTGCAGGCAGGAGAGAGAGAGTCGTTACTCGGCCGGCAGTTCGATTGTGGTACGCTTGGGGGAGAACTCGTGAGTGGAGGAGGTCAGTGTCTGGGTGATCAGGCCAGGCAGGATGTCAGGAACCATCCTGCTGATCACCCCAACCCCTGAGCTTTTAACTGTTTGTTTCCCACCAGTGGCTGTGGTTGGCCACAGTTACAGGAGAGGGGGAAACTCAGGTGGGCATGACTCATGCCTTCACCATTTCAAAGATCTTGCAATTTGGGCACTGCCCACCTATGCCAAGCCCTGTAGAACTCAATTGGGTGTCAACGGCCATCTAGTTCAGTTGAAGGGGCCATCTGCTCCGCTTTCCATACTTAACATACCTAACTGATGGCCCGGGAGGGGCGCCCATCCAATTAACTTTATGGGCAACAGACAAAAATTAGACAAACACCTGTCAGGAATGGTCTAATAATTAGTCCTGTCTCAATTGCGGGTATTGGGCTAGAACAAGGGTCTCAAACACATGGCCCGTGGGCTGCATGCAGCCCCTGAAGCTGTTTGCTGCGGCCTGCAATGGCACTATTGTTATTGATATTTGCAATATCATTGTCCGAAAAGGTTTCAGTGGTGTGGCGCTCAGGCAAATGTGCTAGTCTTCATGTGGCCCTCATGGTGATTTGAGTTTGAGACCCCTGGGCTAGAAGATCTCTTCAGGTCCCTTACAGTTTTACGTTTCAGTGACTAAGTGTGGGGAATGAGATACTATAGTGCAGAGGTCTCAAACACACTGCCCATGGGCTGCATGCGGCCCCTAAAGTTATTTCTTGCGGCCCGCAATGACACTATTATTACCAGTATTTGCAACATTGTTGTGTGAAAAGATTTCAGTGGTGCGGCCCTGTGGCTAATGTACTAGTCCTTATGCAGCCCTCTACTAGTCCTCATGGGACCCTTGTGGTGATTTGAGTTTGAGAACCCTGTTATAGTGGAGGCCAAAATCTCCTTACCCAGTGAGGGAGAGGTAGCAAAACTAATTGTCACCCACACATGGGGGGATGGACAGGGGGAATTCAAGATCAAACACACAGGAAAAAATCCCACAGTGTCAATTTTAAAAAATAATCTCGTTATTTTGGAGTCCAACTCATGATTTTTCAACTCTTGATCCGTACTGTATGTGCATTCTTCGTAAATAAACAGGACTGCACCACAAACACATCTGATTTTTATTATCAATTTCTTCTCCTATGAAGAACAATGCTGGGAAGACCTGAAAATTGGCCAGCAACTTAGACTAGAGGGAGCAACTACAAAAATAAGTGGTAAGACTCTAGAGCAGCCTATAAGGGATATATTAGGGGTTACATACTCTTGTTTTCATGATGGGAGAAGCTGTGTATGGACCATCATCCAGTCTAAGAATACTCACTTCTAGTGGACTACGGAGCCCTTACTCTGGATAAACTCCAAAATATTAGGCAAGGAAAGGGAGAAATGTTGGATCTAGAGACTTCAGATTGCTGAGTTCAGATTGCACGCTAGGTTTAGTTGCAAGCTGAGTTCATGAAAGAAATATCGCCTTTCTCTTTAGACACTGTGGCATGTTGCTTTTGCAGTATGCTCATCTAGCAGCATCTAACTCTGGCATCAGCTGTGACCACTTATCTTACCTCTCTCCTTGCTAGCAAAAGTAGGGAAAGTGGCAGTCTTATGCTGACACCATTAGGAGGCTTTAAGCCGTTTGTGAAACAAGTGGCAAATTTTCAACGGAAAGAAGTCAAAGGTATAAACTGTACTCCCAAAGGACTTCAACCATGATGATCTGAATTTAGTATGCTCAGTATTAACAGTGAAATTTTAAACTGAATAGGAAATTAACTTCCTTTTGAAGGTCACACTGTAATGTTGAAGTGATTCTGATCATTTTAGGAACTAAATACCATGGTTATGAGAGAATTAGGATGGACGGATGGATGCGAGGAAGAAGCCAACACCATGAATCAGCACCATAGTCTGCTTATGCCCTAACCATTGCAGCATGCACACATTGACCTGGCGTAAAGTATACGCTGCAAGGTATCCACGTTTGCAAATAATAAAATTGAATACACTTGTTTGCACTAAATACGGAGAGCCCATTCAAAGAAACACAGACAAAAGGAGATCTCAGTCAGAAAAGCGGTGCATGCAATTTAACATGAAGAAACATAAATCAAATAAGACTGGGTCAAAACATAGCCAAAGGGATTACGCTGAATATCAGGGCTTTAAAGAAAAATGGGTTCTTGTGTACAGACATGTAGTCTATCTTCTGACTCCTTTGTGGAATCTTTCTACCTCCTGGGCTTGCTTTCAGAAAACAGTGATCCCCCCCCCCCCCCCCCCTGCCCCCCCCCCACAAGCTTTTTTTTTCATTGTGCTCCTCACATTATACCAGTTCTCAAAAGGACTATTGGACCCATTTCTATAAAATGGACCCACACACTCTTGTCTCACATTCATTTTGAGAATCTTTTAAAGCTCTTTCTAGAAGGTTCACAGGAAAAGTATCTGAGATTGGTGAGAGATGTAATCTTAAAATAGTCAGCACAGTGCCTGCAGCAACAAAGAAAGTAAACAAAACCCCAAGATATATTAGAGGCTTAGAACAAATCAGAAGAGATTGTAGAAATACAGCAAAGGGCTCCTGAACCCATCACACCTGAAGGACAATAGGAAACATTGGGTGCTATATCATAAGGATAAGGATAGGATGATAAACATGTAAATATGGCAGCTGGAATGCTAGATAGTTTTTAATGCTTATAAAGAGGTCTACAGGTTAACTCAATTAGTTTTGTACTCATCCGGCAAAAAAAAGAGGGGGATTAAAAAGAAAGCTTTAATACAGAAGAGGAATACAGTCTTGTAAGGTAAAGAAAAATAAGCATAATGTAGCTAATTATAAAAGAAAAGAAGATGAAGTACAAGTGTTCCCAATCAACACAAACAAAAGAGTCATGCATTAACCTTTTGGGATACTGTCTTACCTACGATCTCCACTGATGATTTGTTAATGATGGTCCTCAAGAGAATCAATGGGACATCAAGACTTCAAAGAGAAACAGCCAAAATTCAAATAATATGCAGATTAGATTGTGTGAAAGCAGGGCTGAATCGTGACTATGGATTCTTTTCACATTATAACAGGTAATTTGACTTCACCCTCCCTCTGTATGCTGTTTCCTAGAGTTTGAATCCTTACAAATGCTCTGATTTGCTGTTCCAGTATGACTTGATCCCATGTTTTATACTCCCCAGCATTTATTTTCGTCCCATTCTGTAAGCTCCCCCTCTTCCTTGTGTCTGACGAAGTGGGATTTTCTCCCATGAAAGCTTATGCGATGAATAAATCTGTTAGTCTTTAAGTGCCACATGACTCCTTGCTTTTTTTGCTTTACTAGATTAACAAGGCTGCCCCTTCGGAACTTGTCTAACCTTCGACTACCAACCAAGATGAGGAACTTACATTTATTCATAGCTCGGAAAGATTTTCAGAAGCTTCTGCAGGATTTTTGGAGCATAAATCCCATTGGAAGTAATGTGAAATATGCTCCTCAATCCCTTCAGCAGTTTTGAAAACTCCATTTATCTCTATTCTTATCTTTATAGCTTCAATGTATTTTAAGCAAAATAAATGGCATGTGGCATACACTGCAGATAGACCAGCAGTAACTAATGCATCTGTCAAGTTCTAAAATGGGAGCCGTGTTAGTCTAAATCAGCAAAACAAATGAGGGCTATGTCTACACTTCCAATTTAATTTGAATTAAGGAGGCTTAGTTCAAACTAAATTGGTCCCAGTCTATATTAGTCTATTCTTAGTTCAAACTAAGAAATTCCTTAGTTCAAACCAGGGATGTCTCTGGGGCGGGGAGGGAACTGGGGCATGGGCCCAGGCTCTGCCCCCAGCTTGCAGGCCCCACCCTCTTGCCAGGGATAGGGCCAGGTGGGGCTGGGTCAGATGCAGCCGCAGACGGCCGGGCCCACGCCTGCACCGCCGCAGCCGTGGGTGGCCAGGTCCCCCCATCCCTGGCTGGGGATGTGGCCTCGGGCGGCCGGGCCCCGGATCCCCAGCCAGGGATGGGGCTCCCATGGCTGCAGGCAGACAGCCGAGCCCTGGATCCCCAGGTGGGGATCCAGGACCTGGCTGCCCGCGGCCGCGGTGGCCCCGTCCCTGGCTGGGGATCCAGAGGCCTGGCTGCCTGCGGCGGCGTGGGGCCTGGCCTCCTGCGGCTGCTTCTGGCCCGGCCCGGCGGCGGCCTACCTGCCTATGGCAAAGCGGCCCCGCCTAGCCCTATCCCTGGCCAGGAGGCGGGGCTGGCTGGGCAGCCTGCTGGGCCTCGGATTCCTGGCTGGGGACAAGGCCACCGCAGCTATGGGTGGGCAGCCGGGCCCCGGATCTCTAGCCTGATTGGGCCGGAGATCCGGGGCACTGGCGCTGGGACTTGGGGCACGTGCCCCGGGGTGCCCAGCACCAGCGATGCCCCTGGTTCAAACTAAGGAATGCTTAGTTCGAACTAGTAAATACCAGCACTTGGTTTGAACTAAGCACTTAGTTTGAGTGTTAGTTCAAACTAAGTGCAATGTAGACTTGAACTAACCCTTAGTTTGAACTTAAGAATTTCAGACTGAGGGCAGTTATTTTGAACCAACAACGTGGACTACTTATGTCATCACGTATAAGCCAAAAATTTTGTGCCTGAAAATTGGCTTCAGAACAGGTTCTCAGATTATACTCAAGAGAATACAGTAGACAGCCCCTCCCAGGAGTTTGCCAGACCATGTGGCAGGCCGGAGCCCCTGTGTTGCTGGGTGGCCGTCTTGAGCAGTCGGCCAGGGCTGGGGCTGGAGTGAGGAGGGACCCCGGTGTCTGGAGCAGCCATGGAAGGGGGCGGGGGAGGGATGTCAGCCTGGACATTGAGGGGGGGATTCAGGGAGGCCAGGGAAGGGGCAGCAGGGCTCAGGCATTGGGGCGCGTCGGGGAGTCTGGGGTAAGCGGCAGGAGGACTCAGGGTTTTTGGGGAACCCTGGGAAGCAGTGACAGGGACCGGGGATTGGGGGGGTGCCAGGCAGGCTGGGAAGAGCGGCAGCAGGGGTTGGGGGGGACAGGGAGAGGGTGTTGGGGAATGGGAGCAACAGCACCGAACTGAGAAGGGAGTAGGGGGGTGGCAGTGAAGAGCCAGGGGGCAGCAGGAGGAGCAGTGGGGCAGCAGTGGGGAAGGGGCAGAGAAGGGGGCAGCAGTGAAGAACCAGGGGGCAGCAGTGGGGAAGTGGCAGAGCAGGGGGGCAGCAGGTAGCAGTGAGGAAAGGGCAGACCAGGGGGGCAGCAGGAG
>ML681966.1:91035881-91053668 GCA_007922195.1 Podocnemis expansa
AGCCCCCTGCAGACACCCGCGGGGTGAGGCGCCTGGCTGCGCTTCACCCCGTGGGTGCCTGCAGCCCTTTGCAGACACCCGCGGGGTGAGGCGCGGCTCGGCTTCACCCCGCGAGTGCCTGCAGTCCCCTCCCCAAGCGAAATAGCATGTTCACCCTGTGGACATGCTATTTTGCACCCTTATTTTGAAGACACTGTTTTTGTCTTTCGAAATAAGGTGTTTCGAAATAAAGTTATTTTGAAACAGCTTGTTTCGAAACAGCTTGTTTCAGAACAAGCCCTCTGTGTGTGAACATAGCCAAACTGTATTTGGAAGTGATAACTATTCATATGGTAAGGGGGTATAGTACACCTCACTGTTAGGAGGGGCTAAAGACTTAAAAAGAAAAAACTGTTTTGATGAGTTATTGTGCCTTTATTGTGTGTGTGTCTGTGTGTGTAACCAGCCAGTGAGAAGAATAGTCCAAGCAAATCTAAATGAAGATGTTGATACTGCAAAGACTAGATATGAAAGAGTCCATGTAGGATTCAACACTGGAACCAGAAAGATGGAGGAGGAAGTGGTCCTACAGACTTATCTGATGCAGGTGACTGCAAACACACACTTTCAGAAGAGAGAAAGCCACTTTATAACATATGCTAGTGAAGGACAAGTCCCAAAGCAATTTCTTTTTGGTAAGAAGAAGAAGAAGTGATCATGAAGGAAATACATCAGTACTTACATTGTAAGATAATACCCAGCAACTACATTGTGAGATGACACAGACTTCTTATGGACATCAGAATTCAGAGAAACTTGGAAACATCAGAACCCCTGGACACCACACTGTAAAGGCCTAAGTAGGAGAAGCTTAAAGATGGGAATGAAAAAAATCTTCAAACAAGTAGTAACACATAGAACTCCTGCCTAGAGACAGGGCTATGTAGAGAGGAACTGGTACAAATTAATGTTGCTTGAAATGGCACATGAAGTTGTTCTAGGATTGATGAAATGGAAATGGATACAAATGGATATTTTGTGGTGGAACCCTTGAGTTAAAGAATCCCTTCAAAAGGAAAAGGTAACTTTTAAAAAATGGCAAGCCAGTGGCTTGAGGTGTGATGAAATGGTGGGTACGGAGGCCAAAACAGAGGTCAAAAGAAGCATAGTGACAGATAAAAAATTGGCCTGTGATGAGTAATACTAGGAGGGGCCAAATTTAATAATCATCTGAGCCACATATGACAATCTTCAGAAGTTCAAAAGCCAGGGTGCCCCCCCCCCACCAGGTCTTTGGGCTTTAGTTCTGTGGAGGGTTAGCACTTCTTCCTCACAGAGCATGCAGCATGCAAAGGACTGGTAGGTAGCTAAATTGTCTTCCAGATATAATGCTACAGTGGACTAGATCCTAAGCTGACACACATTGTCATAGCTCTACTAACTTCAGCTGTGAAATGCTGAATTATGCCAAACAAGGATGTGGCAATTTGTGATCTTAAATGTAGCAGTTGGCTCCAAAGGACTTCGGGATTCTAAATTGCCCCTGCAAGCTGTGCACAAATTGCAGTATGGCCACTTTTTTCCCCACAGTGTTTACTACACAGTGCTACATGTTTGCTGATGACATTTCAAAGGAGCTGGATACCACAGAGTTGGCAGGCAAAGTTTGTCAAATGTGCTGCGCTTGGCACAAATCCTTTCTTTTTAATCACTCGTCCAAGTATTTTGGATGCCCACCATAAGCTTCCTCTAGATCATGCCCCGCTCTTCCATGCAAAGCTTCCTAAAGCTGTGGCACAGCCACCTTCTTTGAGAGAGATTACAGGAAAGTTTGTGTAGCAGTGAGTGTACCTACATGCACAAGTCTGCCATGTGAAAGAGGAGTGAGGACTGGGCTGCAGCCATGAGATTTATGAACCATTGGATGGCAACTTCATTCCACTGAGCTCTGTCATGTTTCTATTCCAAGTCTGTAAATATGACTGAATGCCAATGTGCTCTTTTTATGGCCATCATTGCCTGTGTTGTCAGCTGTGTTGCATACCAGCCATTCATACTCGTGTCGCAGAAGGTCCTCTGGTTCTCTTATATATTAGAAAAGACTTGTGCTTCTAGAATTCTATTAGCATTTAGCATGGATAGAACAGATGATGTGCTAATGGCCTCACTGACTTTTTATTTTTCCCAGTGGAATGTTTTCTCCTCAAGTGGTTTTAAAGCCCTAACATCTTCAGATGTTTGCTGCCTTTTCATTGACTGACACTCATGCAGCCGATATTGTAGGTAGTCAATGGATAAACACTTACAGAGTACTGACTTATCTCATGACTTGGAACATCCATAGCTAGCTAGACCATGGGGGCGTTATTTTGTTCCTAAAGCAAAATATATTTCTTTCTTACAGCTGGAGTGGAACAGAATATCTATGCCTGTAGAAAGAAAGGTCCCAAGCTGAGGCGTAGTGAACAGAAGCTTATCTTATAACATTACCATTGCAATTACTGCCTTTTGGCTATGTCTACATTAGAGGGCTTAATAACGTCAACTTTCAGTCAACCTTATTAAGTCGACTTAGAGAGGCCCCATTTTTTTAAGCTGACTTTATAAAGTCAACTAAAGCCAGGGTACCAATTTAAAGCTGACTTAATAAAGTCAACTTTAAATGGGTCTTCTTGCTTGAGTCAACTTTATAAAGTCAATTTAAATGGCTCTAATGCACTAAGTTGACTTTAATGACCACATTTTGTTAAGTCAACTTAATAAAGTTGACTTAACCCTCAAAGACAACTTTAAGGGCAGGAGTTATTAAATTGACTTAAGCAAGTGCTTAAGTCGACTTATTGAACTCCAAATGTGGCCAGGGATTTGCTTAAGTCAGCTTAAGCCTCCCGAGTAGACATAGCTTTTGTTAGTAGTTTTAGCAGAGGGCTAAATGGATATGACTGCCCATGATCTTGGATTACATGACCATGTATACTGAATTGTCCTCTCAGACCTAGAAGTGATCCTGCCAGAATACTGCTGACGGAAAATGAAGAGGTTGGAAAGGGTAAGGCAGATGCTTGAACTGCTGTTGCCCTTGCAGTCTGTAATTTATTTAGATACTACTCAGTCATTTAACATACAAGACACTCTATAAATGTCAAGTATTATTTTATCTATGTATAAATATGTGTTAGTAATAGCCATAGATAATGATTCATTGCAATCTCCAGGAGTGGAAATCTGACATCTTCAACAGGAATCACTTTCAATTGAAGCAAACACCAAATGACATCCAAATTTTGATGATAAATCTGAGGAATACCTAGCAGTATGGGAGGTCTTTAGTATACCCTATGAGCTGCAGAGGGCCTTCAAGTCCCATTGTCCCTTAACTTGCTGGTCAGAGCTTTGTGCCAGCAGAAGGACATGCAGAGAATGTCCATGTGGTTGGGGTTCAAACCTGGGAGGTGCTGCTGAGTAGAACTGTATGAATGATGCAGTTTTCAGCTAAAAAAGATCTGTCTGGATTTGAAGCAAAAAGCAATTTATTAATCAAAACAAAACTCAAGGAAAACCGTATTGAATTGACTGAAACATTTCAGTTTGAGTCAAAATAACATTTTTTCCAATAAACAGTGAAAAAAATTCTTTTTAATTTTTCATTTTGGTTCTGTTGGAATGCATTCATATATATTCCATTTCCTTTTTATTTTGAGTGTGTGTTTCACTTTACAATAGGCCAAATTTAAATTTAAGAGACAAACAGCACAAAGAAAGGTAATTATTACAGCACGTAGTATAAACCATTGTCACATACTCACTTTGGCCCCACTTCAGGAAATGCTTAAGCCTGTTCTGTTAAGGACTGCAGAAAGACACATGCTTAAGTGCTCTCCTGGTTAGGGATGCTTTCCTGAATCAAGGCCTTTGCAAATAGTAAATATTGATGTATCTGTGTTATGACTAAATACCACCTAGATCTAAAGTTAGTTAAAAGATATCTGCTGTAAATGTCACAAAAGCTTATGTGGAAAGCTGAGACAGCTGGCTCAGTAGAAGATTTCTCAGATATCTTCCAAGGTCTACGATTGCTTGAAGAATTCCACGCTGAAATGAGCACGTCTGTAACTCTGGTTTTTAAGCCAGAAAGAAGAGAGAAACATCTCATTGTCTCACAGGTATAATAAAAAGTGATGCTGACAGTATAGAAAAACACGGACTTCTTGTAAAAAGGGAACAATCTACACACTCAGTTAATTCTATGGCTGGAATTAAAGAAGAGATATCAACAATGTGCATCAATTCATGGTATTAAAATAAAGCCAAGAAGATATGAATGTTACACAATGAAAACTTCTGAACTGACAGCTGAACTTTGAGTAGCAAACTTTCTCGGTATTAGCTGTAGGACATGCAATCTGGCTAGTAAAGATGAGTGAGTCAAGCTCTAGTTTGTTGCCTTATAATACCATTTGAAAGCTATGTTTCATGAATGCCTTTTAGTATTCATTCTTGTCCTGAAGTATTGCACAGAATAATTGTGCAGATTTGTGCAGAATTAAGAGGTGCTGTTGTTATAATGGGCACACCTTAATGTGAGTTAGGCACTTTAAAGGAAAGAAACATTTAATACAAGCAAATTTGAAAGAACTTTCATATTCCTGCATTGTGACATGGTGCATTGGAGTGTGCAGAACAAAAGTACACCAGCTTTTTTGCTTTCCTATCACATTGCAAACTGAGGGCCAAATCCTCAGCTGGTGTACATGAGCTCAGTTGACTCCACTAACTTCTTTCCAAAATAGCGCAATTGAGACATTCTGCTTTACATCAATTGAGGAGCATACAACATTGTCTAATTTTCTATCTGTTCTCAGCCTGAGGCCTTTTCCACATTACCACTTTTTATGTTTCCTCTTTGTTAAGTATGGATGTAGATCAGTGGTTCCCAACCTTTTCTCTGTCGTGGCACACCTTGATACTTTCAAATTTTTCGAGGCACACCACCATTAAAAACACATGAATATTCAAATTAACTTAAATTACTTATGAATATTCATGAACCACGGCACAGTGTTTCAGAAATGCTGCTATGTGGGGTAGTAGGGGTAGCAGAGCAGGGGTGGCAAAACACGGAAGGTCAGGCATTGTGCAGTGGCAGGAGAGAGTAGGGAGCAGAGCAGGGCAGGGGTGACAAAGGAGGAGAAGGGCAGCCACGTGGGGAACAGCACAGGGGTGGCAAGAGAGGAGAGAGGAGGGGAGAACAAGAGCAGCTTTGTGGGGGGGCAGGGGGAACCTGGGGTGTGGGAAGATAGGGCAGGGGAGCATGGCACAGCACCCACTTCTCCCTTCTCCAAAGTGGCTCCCTGCCACCCAGAGCAAATCCTCACCCCACTGCTGCTCCTTCCTACCCCAGTGGATCCCGTCTTCCCCACCCCCCAGCCTCCTGCTGCCTGTGATGGACCCTCCCGTCACTGCAGGGGCCAGAACTAGGCCTCCAGCCCCCAGCTACACCACCCACAGCCACCCCAATCCCCAGCTACACCCCCCAACCAAACAGCTACCTCACAACCCCAGCTACACACCCTCTGCTACACATCCACTCCCACCCACCTCTGCTACACACACACACAGCTGCTGCATAAAACCCCCAGCAGCCCTCCCCCAAAAAACCGTTACCTGGGCTGTTTGCAGGCTGGTTGACAAAAGCTGCTCCCCCTTGCATGGGGAGATTCACCCACTCCCAGCCTCCCCCAACTCTCTACTGGCTGGGCTTAAGATGGAGCCACCTGAACGGTGCATTGGGGCTGCTCCTGCTATTTTTAGGGGGACCCCTGGAACTCCCCATTCTAGTGCCTTCCTCTGTTTTTAGGGGGGCCAGAAGGCTGCCAGCCTAAAAATAGGGGACTCCAGAACTGTGATCTGGTGCCTTCCAGCTTACTTTAACTCCTGTCTTTTCCCAGTCCTGCACAGTCCAGGTGGCTGGTTTGAGCAGGGAGGGAACTTTAACTCCAGCTCTCCAGCATGCTTGCAGCACACTTGGGGTGTTCCTGTGGCACACCAGTGTGCCCCGGCACACTGGTTGGGAACCACTGATGTAGATAATATTTCCTCCCCAGATCAACTTTAATTTTATCAAGTTCAATATCAACTTTCCTAATTTGCTATGTGCATGTGTGATGTGAAGTGTACCATGTGACAGGCTATTGTGATGTCAGAGGTGACTCAACCAATTGCTGTCAATCACCTTTGATATCACAATGGCCTAGGAGTCTTGGCATGACACAGATATATATCTTACTGTAGTTGCAGACCTCATTTAATTCATAAAGGCAAAATGGCTGAGGATTTAAAAATTGGACAGTAACAACCAGTGAAACCCAGGGATAGTTCACTCTGCTGACTCAACTGCCCCTTTGGAACTTGTCAGAATTATAAAGCTCTCAGCTATGCTTTCAGCTGTTTCCAGGCAACTGTATGTGGCACTCACTCATGGAAGAAACCATGACAATCTGAAAGTTTAAGTGAAGGATACAAACTATGAAGGAAAAGTTTTAGCTGACCATAGAACTTTTGCAAAAAATATTGTAATTAAAAGCACTATCAATCAATTAAAATTAATAAGTATTTCATAAATGCCCTTTTGATTTTCCCATGTAATTTCTGATGGGTTAAAGCTAGTGTGTGTGCATGTGTGTGTGTGTGTGTATTTTATTTTCTGTTCATGTGGTTAAGTTATTTTGTGTTATTCTGCTTTCTTTTGGTGGATAGTTCCAACTCCTCTCAACTTAGTATCACCTGCAAAGTTAACAGATATGTTCACACCTAAATGCTTATTTTGAAATAGCTTAATTTCAAAATAAGCTAATTCAAAATAAAACCCTTAATTTGATTTAACTTAAATCGAATTAAATTAAAATACCAAATCAAAATAGCAAGTCCAGACATAGGACTTACTATTTTGATTCAGAAGAGGGGCACCCTGGGAGGTGTAGCAACATGGCCCCCTGGCAGGGCCATGTTGACACCCAATCCCCTGCCTGGCTCTCACCTGGAGAGCCAGGCAGGGGAAAAAACACCCAGGGCAGGCCTCCCCTGCTGCTGGTGGGGCAGTGGGGGAGGGACCCTGGGGGACCCCTACTGCCACCCAGTGGGCTGGTTCCCCAGCTGGCTGGCTCTGCAGGGGAGACTTGCTGGCAGCGGGGTGGGGGGGGTGACTGGTCCCAAGCCGGCTTTCCCCCGCTGCCCTGGCAAGCCAGCAGTGGGGGGGGGCAGCCGATCCCCAAGCCAGCTTGCGAGGTTTGCCCGCTGCCAGCCCAGTGGGGGGGTCCCTGAACTGGCTTCCCCGGCTTGCCGGGGGTGCTGGCAGCTAGAAGGGCGGTGGGTGCTGAAGCCCGATCGCCCGGCTGTGGTGGGGGCAGAGCTCTCCAGCACCCTGGTGCCCCAGCCCCTGGTCGCCTGCAAGTGGCCAGGGGCGATGTCAAGTGGCATGTCTCTGGCAGCTTGCAAGCGGCCAGGAGTAGTGCAGGCTCCCCCAGCCCCTGACAGGCTCCCCAAGCTGGTCAATTTCACAAGGTGAAATTGACCGGGCTGCAGAGTGGCTGGACTCTGCAGCCTGCTCAGTTTCACTCCTGTGAAATTGCCCAGCTCGCGGAGCCTGTCAGTGGCTGGGGGGAGCCCACAAACTCCCTGGCAACTCACCACCTGACATTGTCCCTGGCTGCTTGCAGGCGACCAGGGGTTGGGGGATCTGGCATATCCCCTGGCCGCTGGGGGACCAGGGCACCGTGACAGCTTAGCCCCTGCCACAAGCCAGTGGCAGAGGTGCAGGGCACCCTGCAAGCTCTGCCCAGGTGGTTGGCAAGTGGCGGACTCTGCCGCTGCTGGCCCGGGCAGCCGGTGCCAGACTGGCATGCCCCGCTCCCCTCTATGGGTGGCTGCGGCCCTGGCGGAGGAGAGGGTGCCGGACTGGCTCCCCTTACCCTCCATTCTAGGGGGCTGCAGCCCTGGTGGGGTGGATGGTATGGGACTGGCTGACAAGCTGGTCCAGCATCCACCATCTCAGTGGAGCTGCAGCCCCCCAGAGTGGGCAGCGGGGCCAGGTGGCTCCCGCACCACCACCACCCCGCCTGCTGTGGGCCCCTGCCCTTCCCCTCAGCACCCTGGCCAGGGTGCTGATGGGCTTCCTGGCCGGGGTGCTGAGGGGGGGTGGACCTTCCACCCAGGGTGCCATGCACCCTGGGAGGAAAGTCAATTGTTATAGAGACATGTGGGGCATATCAATGTAACAGAGCCAGACAGGTTATTTTGAAACCACAGTTTTGAAATAACTGTCATTTCGATATGTAATTAGGTTTTATTATATCGAAATGACTTTTCTTATTTTGAAATAAGGGAGCGCCTTATTTCAAAATAAAGAAATGTCATCTGGACGTGACTTTTTAAAAATCAAAACAGTCATTGTTTCAATTTAAAAGAAATGTGTGGACACAGCCAATTAATTTTCTATTTATTTCTGAATCTAGATCATTAATGTTAACTAAAACTAGACCTAGCAATAAAGTCTATGTTATGCCATCAGCTAACTCTCAAAAATTAATTTTTTGATTAAAAATTGTAATGTTCAGCTAAACATTTTTTTCTTATCAGCCCTAATATTAAATTTTGTAGCTACTTATGCTGATAGCCTGAGATATGTGTCATCATGGCCTTATAACTTGTGTATGTTCCCATTTTGGAAATAGTGCATCCTATTCACCAAGTTTCTTAATTTCCGTGCCTTTCCCCTGAAATCTTATTTCCTTGTATTGCTGTACTCTGAGCTCATTCAGTAACTCATGCTCTCTGGCGCCAACCTTCTCTTCTTACTCTGCCAGCATGAGTTCCCTCAGATTAGTATGCAGAAGTGGCACTATTTACTCAATGCTCAGAATGTGCCGAAGAGGTTGTTCCCTTCACTGTTGTAGCTTTTCCTCTACTGTTCACCTTCTTGGCTGGCTCTAAGTCCCACTAATGGGAAGGGGTGTGTTCTGATTGGAACGCTCCCTGGGCAACAAAACACCATGGCTATGTCCACATGCAGTGCGTTCTTTCAAAATAAGTTATTTCGAAACGACTCATTTCGAAATAAAGCCCTTATTTCGAAACGAGTTAATTCGAAATAACCAAAAATCAAGTTGAAATAAGGGAAAATCTGGAATCGAAATAGCATGTCCAAACATAGGACTTGTTTCGCTTGAGGGGAAGGGCACCATGGGACGAGTGGCAACATGGCCCCCTCACTGGGCCATGTTGGCAGCCATGTTGCCAGCCAATCCTATAAAAGCTGGCACCGACTTCACTTCCCTGTCCATTCTGGTTAGCAGTGCACTGTGAAATGCAGACACGGACTCTGCCTGGCTGCCTAGCCAGCTCCGTGCAACAAATAGACCCTCTGCCCGCCTGCAGAGTGTCCTGCTGCTGTGGGACACTCTGCTTGCAGACCCTGATGGTGCCCAGCCTGTGCCCCAGGCTATCATGCATCTGGGCCGCAGAGCAGACCTGCTTTGCCTGCCCCCTTCTGTGCCTCGCCAGGTCTAGGCCTAGGAGACCAGCGCAGACTGGTGGGAGCGGGTAGTGCTCCGAACCTGGGGGGACGACCAGTGACGCAGGAATTTCCGCATGAGTAGGGCCAGCTTCAACCACCTGGTCGCAGAACTCGCCCCACTGCTGCGCCGAAGGGACACCACCATGCGACCAGCCATCCCAGTTAAGAAAAGAGTGGCCATTGCTCTGTGGAAGATGGCCACTCCGGAGTTGCACAGGCCTGTGGTGCACCTTTTTGGAATCAAGAGGTCCATCACTGGGAACATTCTGTTAGAGGTCACCAGAGCCATCAACAGGATCCTGCTGTGATGCCTGGTCACACAAGGGGAGCTGCAGGACACCATTGCCGACAGGGCCATGCTGGGCTTTCCCAATTGTGCTGGAATCCTGGACGCGACGCACGTCCCCATGCGAGCCCCGGGGCACAGAGCCACTGAGTACCGCAATAGGAAGGGGTACTACTCTCTCATCCCACAGGCCCTTGTGGACCACTGGGGCCTTTTTCAAAACTGTTACGTGGGATGGCCAGGGAAGGCCCATGATGCCAGGGTCCTCGGTAACTCTGCCCTATACCAGGGCACGGAGGCGGGCATCTTCTTTCCCCCTCGAGCATCAGTGTTGGGGGAGTAGAGGTGCTCGCCCTCATTGTTGCAGACGCGGCCTATCTCCTCTGCCCATGGCTCATGCGGCCGTATGCAGGGCCCCTCGATCCCCGATGGCAGCTTTTCAAGTGCCGGCTGAGCCGGTGCTGCCAGGTGGTCAAGCGGGCATTTGGCCGCCTCAAGGGACGCTGGAGGTGCCTCCTTACGTGCCTCCACCTTGCAGAGAGGACAATGCCACAGGTCATCAGCGCATGCGTGGCCCTGCACAACTTCTACGAGGTGCGGGGCAAGACTGTTGCCACTGCATGGGAAGCTGAGGCAGAACTCCTTGCCAGGGACTATGAGCAGCCCAGACCAGTGCCCCCACAGGAGCAGCTGTCACAGAGAGGTGTGACAGTTCGTGATGCACTGATGAACACCTTTACCATGGAGGAACTCTGAGTGCCAGGCCTGCCCTGCCCCACACCACCCTCTCCCCCGTTCTCCCACAGCCAGCCCCCACCCATCCACCCGCACTGTGAACTACTGCCAATAAAACCACTCACAACCAATAATATGTGTTGAAAACTATTTATTTAACAGAACAGGGGTTGGGGCAGGGAAGGGCTGGGGAGGGTTAGGGGATGGGGAAATGTGGGGGGAGTCTGGGGGGAGGGCCTGCAACTTGGAGGGGGAGACTGGGCAAGGGGGCTGGGGAGTGTGGGTGGGAGGGGAGTTCTTAGGCGGGGCCTGTGGTGGGGTCCAGGGGTGGTGGTGTTCCCTGCCCCTGCCCACGGCTGCCCTGGGTCCAGGGTCGCCTCCAAGGAAGGCCAGTCGGAGGACATCCTGCAGCAGCTGGAGGGGCCATGTGGTCCACCAGCTGGTGGACGTTGCTGGCCAGGTCCTCGACCGCGGTGGTCAGGCAGTCACTGAGGCACTCGATGGCTAGCACCTGCCGCTTCAGTGCGGCGACCACACGGTGATCCGCGGCCGCCGCCTGTTGCAGCAGGCGGAGGGCAGAGTCCTGGCGCCTGGCCTGTTCTTGGCGCCATGCCTAGGTGGATGCCTCTGTCTGCTGGCCAAGCTCATCGAGGCTCTCCAGAATCTCCCCGCACATCCAGGGGGCCCTCCTCCTCCTCTTCAGTAATCTCTGGCTGCCATGTGGGCTCTCTGGTGGTGCACGGCAAGCGGCTGGGCGACCTGCTGGAGTGAAGCATAAAACACAGTTGGCCCCTGCTGCCTGCTGGCCTTGTCTGTGTGCGGCCTGTCTGCAGCACACACCTCTGCCCTGACTGTCAGCAGGACTCAAGATCCCGTGGGACATTGCCCTGGGGTAGGGCTACCAGATCCCAAAGCCTGGAAAGGAGGACAGAGAAGTATGAAAAGGAGGACATTGGAGGACACATGGGAGAAAATGTAGTATGAATGTAATATTCTTCGGTTTTTAGGGGGCCCTGGAACACTTTCCCTCAAAAATAAGGTATTCTATGGCATTCCAGGATACTTTAACCCCTACAGTAAAAAGCCTGACAAAATCCTGTATTTTAAAATGCCTGCGAGACAAAGAATGTGAGGATAAAAAGAAGAACACGAAGGTAAAAGGGAGACCATTTTCTCCTTTTGCCTGACATCTGGTAACCGTACCCTGGAGGCACACATGCTAGTGGTGCCCACAATGGTGAGCTGGACTCACCCACGCCTTGCTCTAGGGAGTCTCCCAAGGCCACTTGCCAGTGGTGAGGCCTGCATGCTGTCCATCCTGCCCAAGATGCAGCTGCATCTTTGCCACCCAGCCCCTGTTAACCAACCCCAAACACACAGGGGCCTGTGACCCTGGTGCCATATGTCTCTCAGGTACCCGTGGCCATGGGAGGGCCTCTGCACCCACCGAACCTGTGCCCTACCTGCCCCAGTGCTTGGCCCTGTACCCCCTTGCTGCCCATGACCTGGACAGGTCCAGCCCTGCATGCTTCTGCGGGAGAGAAGACTCACCCACAGGGGCTCCAGAGATCTAGCGCAATGTCCCTGTGTCCGGCTCGGACTTCCCAAGGGCTGGGATGTTCTCAGGCCCCTGCTCCTCCACGCTGGTCTCCTCCTCCTCTGGGGCAGGGAACAGCTCTGGGGTCCCCGGTGCGGCCTCTGCTGCTGGTGGCGGTGCGACAGGAGGCTGACCAACGTCCAGGGACACCTCAGACTCTGTGTCCGCTGCCTCAGGGCCTGAGGACGAGCTCGGGCGCTGCCCAATGTTGACGAGCTGAGCTGGCAGGCCACTGGGCTCCAGCCCCGGGAAGGCATGGAGCTTGTCATAGAAAGGGCAGGTAGCACTGCTACCTACCCCCTGGAGCTCTTGTGCCTCCCTGGTCCAGGCATGGTCCTGCCTCAGACCCTTTATTTTCGGGCACACCTGCTTGGTAGTGCGCTCGTGGCCCTGAGCGGACAGCTCTGCGGCTATGTCCATGTATATCTCCCAGTTCCGGTGGCTAGCTTGGAACTGGGACAGGATGTTCTCCCTCCTCCATATGCTGAGGAGGCACTGGACATCCTCAGGGGTCCAGATGGGGGCATGGCATCACCCTCCTGGGGGGGTGGAGCCACGTGCTGCCATGCCTGAATAGGGCTGTCAGCACGCTGGCAGGCACGGATGTGGGAGAGCACTTCCTGATTCCTTTGGGTGCTGTGCACCCTGTCCAAACAGCGTTATTTTGAAATGACTCGTTTAGAAATAACCATCGTTTCCAAATGAAAGTGTTTTAAGCCATTTCGAAACAATGGTTCTTGTTTTGAAACGACGGACTCCATTGTTTCGAAACAGGAAAACTTCGTATGTTGTTTCGAAAGAAAAGACTCGTGTGGACATAGCCTAGGTGAGTTTGCCTTCTGTCTACCTCCCCTCCTTCTAATTACTGTCTACACTGTTAAAGCTAAACAACTGCTTTGATTTGCTGAAACAGTCTAACATGATCCTATGACTTACACTTTCCTGCATTTATTTTCCTCCCATTATATAATGTCTCCATCTTCAAGCCACAAAACTCCTTGTTTTTTTCATTCTGGAATAAGTGTCCATACATGGAATTAATCAAGAGTAGCTATTCCAGAATAATTTCCTGTATAGACAAGCTGTAAAACAGTGTCTTGTATTGAACCTGTTCATTATTCCAGGAGCGGCCTGACTGAGTTCAGTGGGATTACTCAGAGTAAAATAGTCCTCAGCATTGGTTACCTAGGGAGGTGGTGGAATTTCCATCTTTGGAAACTTTTAAAGCCTGGTTAGACAAAACCCTGACTGGATGATTTAGTGGTCCTGCTTTTAGCCGAGGGTTGGACTAGATGACCTCTTGAGGTCCTTTCCAATCCTATGAGTCCGTGATTAGTAAGTGTATAAGAATCTTGTCTAAAATGCCTTAAAGCCTCAAAGTGATCAGAAAACTTCAGTTATGACCAAACAGAGTCACCATGTTTGAATCCTACCACCAATTCCAGAGACTATCTTGTCTCCTAATGCAAATAATGTGCCAGAGCATGTCTTTTGGCATGTGTGCATATACCTAAGGAAATTGGAAGCAAATAGAAGGCTCTGTAAAACATCTAGTAAGAAACAAAAGTGGCAAAAGAAAGAAGCCGTTTTGCAGCTCTGTTCTGAATGAAACTTTTTTTTTTTTTTTTTTTGCAATATCTTATTTACTTAAATACACAGACAAGTAACAGGGGAGTCATTTTAATGGGTGCCGCACATCAGCTGCATTAAAGGCAGGCTGGCCAGGCCCTGGAGTAAGGATGTAAGTTAGCTTTAATTAATAACTTTAAGATTTTGTAATCATTAGCAGTTTCCTCGCATTCAGGGGGAATAGCTAGAGGGAGCCATACTGGAGTTAAAAATAGAAAAGTATACCAAGTGTTTTGGAACATTTGCAAGAATTAGAACCTCCGCCTTTCTGTAGAATCACTCAGAGGGAATGTTACTGATGAGATCCTAAGATTTGTTTTCTCCACCCAAAAATGATGAATGAACTTTCCAAAAACAAGGCCTGCAATTGCAACACAAACCCTGTCTATTTGCTGTTCCTTCAGTAAAATGACCCATAAGCACCTCTACAATCTCTTCTTGGAGTGTATTGAATAGCATCTCTACAGTGTTTGTGTAACCCATGTGCCTAAATAGGTGCAATCTCTTTTAGGGACCCTTATGGCTGGGTTATGTTGCTGGGCAGATTTTGCAGCCCAGAAACCAGAAACTTCTGGTAAGAGGGTGAGGGAGCACACTGAGCATGCTCCACAAGTTTCATTGTTTGCTGGAGTTACATGCCCGGGGAGAAGCCTGAGAAGAGAAGCCTGGAGAGGAGCAAACAGAGAGCTGCAGAGGACATCTGCTAAGGGACTCAGTGAAAGGAGCTGAGCAGGAGTGGACTGCAGGATGTTTTCTCCCAGCTTTCGACTGCTTTGCAGGGGAGTTGTCTGCAGCAGAACTGAGAGTTGGATGGCCAGTGACTTGATTGCATGGTGCTGGCTGCACAGGAGGAAGAAAGGACTGCATGGCATCTGCCTGAAGATTCCTGCAGCTAGAGAGGATGAGGATTGCTTTCGTTCTGCATTCAAGCCCCAAGGACTTAAAAGACTGGAACTGAGATAAGGGTGACTCCACCTGAACTTTGGGACTCTTGGGTTTCTTACTGTTCTGTTTAAATGTATTATGGTTCCTTAGGATAAGGTGTGTTTAGTTAGTTAATAAAGTTCATTGTATGTTTATGCTGAGTGATAGTTTAATGAGGGATGGAAACTCTGAGCAGTCTTCGCTGTGAGTCCTTTTGACAACTGGATCCTGGCTCTCCAGTTGCTTTCATCAGGGGTTTTCTCTGTGAGGCACTGGAGAGGGGCAATTGAATCAATCTGAGCCCACCCTAGCAGGTTACATTTGTCTTCTATTGCAGATTTCACCAGACATGCCAGAGCAGCAGTGTATATACTTACCAACCACAACTGGGCAGGAACGAGATTTTCCATTTTGCAAAATATTTTACGATTTCACAAGGCTTTTTTTTCCCCCCTGGGGGCAGAAGGTAAATTCCAAAACCGAATGAAAATAAAGATTTTCAGAATTCCAACAAAATGAAATTCTGTAAAAAAAACCAGTTCCGGTCGAAGTGTTTTGTATCAATAAAATTGAACTATCTTGTTCTGATTTTGATCTTTTAAAACCTTTTTATAAAAAAAATATTATTCTGAAAAGTTGTTTTGAAAGAAAAAATTGGAAAAAAATTGCAAAAATGTCAAAATGGGACATTTTGTTCATTTTGGAGTTTTTGAGACTTTTTAAAAATGTCTTTGAACTGGACATATTTTGGTTTCGATGAAAAAGGCACTGTTTGCTAAAATATTATGACAAAGTTTTTCCAACCAGCTAGGTCTTGTACATTTGAATCTGGTTAGTAAAAACAGTTATTTGAAACCCAAATCTATGTAGTCTCCTTATATCATTAATGTTTTTTTAGAAAGCAAAGATGAAAGAGCACTCTCCACTGCTTTGCTCATGCAATGAACTTCCGCTGATACGTCTGCTTCCACTAGATATTGAAGGTCATGTCATGTTGGCACTGCTGTGTGACAGTCATGGTGAGAAGGACTCCCCTTTGCTGGTCCACAGAACCCTCCTATCAGCTCCTTGACTCTTGTTTGTTATGTAAATATTCTATGACTCTTCCTAAAAAATCAAGATTTAGAAATTAAGTACCTGGGGCTAGATCCTCAACTTCTGTAAAGTGTTGCATCTGCATGGAAGTTAATGGAACTGTGTTATTTTTATCATCTGAGAATCTGACCCTTACAACTTGGATAATAGAAAGATACAGTAATTGCCTGGCATCATCTAGCTAACTCCTTACAAGTAAGCAATTTCCAATAAACCTTCTGTGACCTGTAAGAAGAGCAAAAGGGTGGGTACATGTTTTAGCAATGCACATATTAGACCACTTTGTTCACACTGAAGACCAGAAAGTGAAGTGGACTATTGGCTGACATGTGAAACTGACCATATACCAGGGGTGGCAAAAATTATGGAACTCAAGTGCCGCACAAGTCCATTATTAAACCTTCGAAAGCTGCGCTGAGGCATATAACCACATACTTATACCTACTCCAAACTCACTAAGCTTAAAATTTATTGCACACTTTAACTTTATTGTAAAAAACAGGGCAAATATTGATCCTACTAATGGCAGATTCTAATAATTACTTAAGGTTACCATGAAAGCTAGGCCTATACAGTAAAAACTTAGTTGTCTCTGGATGTAGAACACTGCAGGCTAGTGGGTTTTTTTTTTGTTTTTTTAACGAGGAATCCTGTGGCACTTAAAGATTAACAGTTTTATTTTTTGCATGAGCTTTTGTGGGAGAAAATCACACTTTGTCAGATGCTTTGAAGATAGGGGAACTTACAGAATGGAATGAAAATAAATGTAAGGGAGTGTAAGACATGGGATCAGGTCATACAGTAGCACCAAATGAGAGCAGTTGTTAAGGTTCAAACCCTGGGAAGGCTGAAGTCAAATTACCTTTTAAATGTGAAAAGAACCTGTAGTCTTGATTTAATCCTGCTTTCATGCTATCTAATTTGCATATAAATTTCAGTTCAGCTGTTTCTCTTTCAAGTCTTGATGTCCCGCTGACATCTTGAGTACAGTCATAACAAATCATTTATAGAGTGATTAGAAAGATGGAAGTACTCAGCAACTGGTTTTTTCTGTTTTGTGATATCTGAAGTCAGTTTTGTGTTCATTTATTTTCTTGTGCAGAGATCATCCTCTTTGTCCAATTTATAAGGTGTTGGGGCATTTCTGGCACATGATGGTATAGATCACATTAGTAGATGAGCAAGTGAATGAGCCTTTTTTGATGGAGTAGCTGGCTTGATTAGGACCTATGATGGTATCTTTTGTGCAGGTATGTGGGCAAAGTTGGCAAAGTGGTTTGTTGCAGGGGTGTGTGCCTGTTCTAATGTTTCTGTTGTTAGGTCTGTAGCTGCTGGTATCTGTT
This sequence comes from Podocnemis expansa, assembly GCA_007922195.1. Lineage (NCBI taxonomy): Eukaryota > Metazoa > Chordata > Testudines > Podocnemididae > Podocnemis > Podocnemis expansa. Next base: position 91,053,041 of record ML681966.1, read on the forward strand.
TAAGGTTGGGAAGCTGTCTATAGGTGAGGAGAGGTCTGTCTCCCAAGGCTTGAGAGAGTCATGGATCATCTTTTAGAATAGGCTGGAGGTCCTTAATGATCTGTTGTAGAGATCTGACTTGAGGGTTGTATGTGGTGCCTAGTGGCATTCTATTGTTTTCTTTTTGGGGGGTTCTCCTGCAGCAGATGACTTCAGAGTACCTGTCTGGCTCTGTCAATCTGGTTTCTTACTTCTGCAGGTGGGTACTGTAGTTTCAAGAATGCTTGATAGAGATCCTGAAGATGTCTGTCTCTGTCTGAGGGATCAGAGCAAATGTGGTTATATCTTAGGGCTTGGCTGTAGACAACAGATTGTATGGTGTGTTTTGGATGGAAGCTTGAGAGAAGTAGGTAACTATACCGATCAGTAGGTTTATGGTATAGGGTGGTGTTAATGTGTCCATACCTAATTTGTACTGTAGTGTCCAGAAAGTGGATCTCCTGTGTGGAGTGTTCCAGGCTGAGTTTGATTGTGGAGCGTAAATCATTGAAATCTCTGTTGAAATCATCAAGAGTGTTTTTCAGATCTGGGCAGTAACTTGTCAATGCCGTATGTAAAAGCTTTCGCAGGTGCTGATCTCTAAGGCTGT